>NDXB01021256.1:95877-302424 GCA_002631895.1 Agapornis roseicollis
GGGGGGGGGGGGGGGGGGGGGGGGGGGAAGTGAGCAAGCAGCTGTGTGGCTCTGGGTTGCCAGCTGGTCTTAAACCACGATATCCACAAATCTTCTGTTAGCAGGATTAGGAAAAGTCAGTTTTCAGAGGTGGTAGAAGAGGTGCTTGGCATTACACGGTGCCACAAAGACATGGGCAACCGAGAGGAGATGGAATTCCTCACAACCAGGTAGATGAGAATTTTAGAAGCAGGCTGAGTATAACATTGCTGGTTGGCAGTCACTGTGGTGAAACAAACTCAGGACTGAAGTTGCTTCTGCCATTTAGGTATATCACTGTCATCTTTGACTGCACATTTGCCTAATTCTTTTCTTCAGAAGGTCTGCAATAGATTGATTGGAGAACTTATCTTGGAAGAAAGAAACAGAATTCTGGACCGCTTTCACTCAGGGAATTTCAACCTGCATCTTCTTTTTAAATTTTTAGACAAGCAATCAGCTTTAGTAGGACCCATCATTTTCTCTGACCATAAAAATGCAAGAGTCCATGTGAAAGATGGTTCCTCCAGTCTCATGTTTAGGATATTCAGCTGAGTAGGATAATTCTAGTAAAGTCCTGTAAATACTTGTGCTTTTGCTGCATATGCGTATGCCAGATAGCTTAGGAGCAAGTTGTGACTTTCAGTGCAAATTCACACTGGTACCTCAGACACTTAGTACAAGTATCCCAAAATACTAGTTTGCTGAACTAGTTACTCAAGTCTGTCTGTTGTATCCAGTCCTCAAGGTACAACCAACCTACTGAATTGTGACGGTATTTGTCCTTACATCTTCTGCTCAAGATACTCTCAAAAGTTTTGCTTGTTCATAAATAAACCACCCTGTTCTGCCTTTTATTCTTCTATTAAGCATTCCACGTCTTACAATATGTTTCACAAAAACTTTTCTATGAAAGCATTTATCATGCTGAAATGTTTTTATCCACAACCAGCAACTCATCTGGTATCAATATTTGGTGAGTAAGTATGATTTAGCAACACTAAGATTTCTTTTCCTCATTTTTATAATGTTTTTTTTTCTTGAAATGCACCTGAGTGCCAAAAATATGTTTTTTGATTGTAACTGATGCTCTGTTATACAGGCTTTTTCATCATAGTGGTCTAAAACCATCTGCTTGTGGACAGAATCTCTTGGGATTTAAGTTGCTTTTGGATTTCCACTTCTGTCTTTGGAGTTCAAATAACTCCCACTCACCTGACAGTATCAAAACCAAACCAGAACCAAAGCCCATCTGCTTCTCCCTGGTGAATTTCCCAATGCACAGCTGACGCCAGATCTAGAAAGGAACTGATTCTAGGGCCAAATTCTAGGCAGCTTTTAGTTGGTAGAACTTACTTGGATTCAGAAGACACCAGGAGAGATCCTGGCACCGAATTCAGAGTCAGTAATGCAAAACTAGATCCAAAGGGTTCTAGATTTGTTTTTATGAATATGGTATAATCTGGCCAGGACACTGAGGGTAATGTCTTTCCTCTTGTGAAATGTTCCATAAGATCTTTAATTGGCCACAAGTCACCAAGAGTCAGGTTTATCTTCCTCAGCAATAGTCTCTTTGACACACATTGGATGCTGGTTTGATACTGAGTTGGAGGGAAGACTGCCATCTTCTGAATCACTACCATGGTTCTCCTGCCGCACCTGGCAGTTCTTCAAGATCACCATGGCTTCCATTCAGATTGTAGCCACTCTAGGCCTGTATTGCTTTTCAAGACCTGAAGAGATGACAATCTGAGTTTGTATAGCAAACTTGAAGGAAGTGCATTACGATTTTAGAAGCCTTTAAATGAACAGCTGGTAACTAGGTTCTAAACAGTCTAAAATTCCTAGAGTTGTTACAGGTTCCATGATACAAATGCAGCTTCCAAAACACAACTAGAAAGATGAAATTGAGTTAGCTAGTGAAAAGGCAAAATGTGTAGGGAACTTAGATGCCTTAATAAACTGCCTATTTCTTCAGTCTGACAGCTCTCCCTTAGATACTCAAGTCTATGGTTAGACTGAACCAGCTCTACTCAATTTGGGGAAGAAAAATAAAACTCTATGAGTTGGAGAGCCATAAGAGTTCTCTGAGGAGAGAAAATCCTTATGCATCAATCTGGAGGCACTGGAAGAGAAGCAAAAATTCCAGCACAGTGTCAGTGATCAACCACAAAAGAAAGACTTTTTAGTTATTTTTATTGTTACAGACTGAGTTATAGAAGAGAAGAATTTTGTCAGTGGAGTTTAAGATGTAATTCATTTGATCAAATGTGGGTGTATGCTTTCAGATTAAATAAATAATTCTCTGTATTTTACTGATATATGTTAACTCCATTGATATTAAGATTAGCCTGGACACCCAAATTACATATAGACATGTACATTGAAACTTCTTAGGACTACTAAGATCTACTGTTATTTGAGCTGCTCCAGGATATTCCATCTGTTCTGCGAAAGGGTACTGACACTCCAGAAGGACATAGCTTTCTCATATGCCCTGTTGTTCTGGCAGCCCTGTGCAGATGTCTCTAATACATGGTGGTAAAAATCACAATCTGCACTGTTGAATTCAGTCCTTGAAGTTAGGTGGGAGGAATCATATGCATTGTGTCTTGTTTTGTTTGAGAGCTTAGAGAAGACCTAGTTCATCTTTCACAGAACACACTGGCAGTCTTTCCATGGGTTTGGATGGGAATCAGCTCAGATATGTGTAATAAAGGTAATAGCTTGTGAGACTGAATAGCACTGCAAATTGACACTATCCAGACTGCATTATTTCCCTTTAAATAAAAGTGAAACTAGTCAGAATCAAAGCTTACTCTCATCTAATGGCTGTTTGGTATCTCAGTCCTGTAGATAGGTATCTACATACCAAATAAAACCAATGAAGTTGATGCTAGATATGTATGCAAGACTCAAATTTTATAATGCTACACATAAAGTTTGATTCAGCTTGCCAGCTCCAGTAACCCAAACAGCAGAGGGCTGAGGCATGGCAGTTACCCTAACAGTTATAGTTGAGACATATTATGTAGTGGAAAGATGTTGTGGTGAGTCCTGATGAACCTTTTCAGGAATTTCTGTCAGGGACTTTTCTGTCAGCATCCACACTGCTTACAGGATATAAAGATATTTGAGAGGGGCTGGAGCATTCTGGAAACATGCTGAATGTTCCAATAAATCCACTCCCTCACTTGACAGCAGTGGAGGCCTTACCACTGACTCCAGTGTGAACAGGAGGGGGACTCAAAAGCACATTTCAGCTGCCAGAACACTCAGAGCGGAAGCTTTTTACAGCCAAAAAAATGCATTTGTGAGTTGAAATGCAGTACATGTCATTTGCCTTTTAAAACTTTCTTACACGTATAAATTTGTGCCTCTTGGCATGCATACAATTGTAGTGTCCTAACCAATCTGGGTATATGGTCTAGTGTCAGGCATCCCTGCCCATGGTGGGAGGGTTGGAACTAGATGATCTTGAAGTTGTTTCCAACCCAAATGATTCTATGATTCTATTTAACTGCCAGTTTCCTGATAAAGCCCATTGCAATCCACACTGTTGGTATCTTCCTGCCAAATCCCCTTGACGAGTTTGTTTCACTAGGCATGTTCATGAGCAGACTACGAACAATAAACAGCAGTAGTCCTAAATTCGTGCAAAGACTCAAAAAGAATATGCTTTTAAAAGGAGACCAATATCTCTTTCCTGTTGTTTTAACACAGGCTCCTCTTTGATACAAGAGTAGTAGAACACGTAGGTCTTACGAGTTGTCCCTAGCAAACTTGTGTTTCATCTTTTAGCTACAGTTTTCCATTTGAAAATAACATCTCTCCTTCCCTCTTACTCAGTAAAACTTTTTAGAAGAGATTAGATGCAACAATTTTCTAAAAGCATAGTATAATGAAACAGCTGAAAGTAAAGCTTGAAATAAGGCAACTGAAAAAGAAGTGTATTCCCCACCATAACCATAACTCATAGCTCTGTTTTGTGAGAACTCTAACAAGCTAATCCATCTGGTTTTGGTTTTCAGTCACAGATGAACTAAGAGCCTCTCATTTAAGTTACTGCATGGAACCACTATGAGCTTCAAGAGGCATTAGTCATTTTATTTGCATTCAAAGGGCTGTATGTTTTTAAATGTAAGGAATATATCTTCCCTTAAGAAAGGAACATATCCTGCATAGCAAGTATTACCAGAGAGGCAGGAAAATCTGTGTTAGCTAAAAAATTGATTACATAGACTTATTTGGTTTGGGCAATGATCCTCCTGTGTCATCAATTCCATTCCACTGCACCAGTACCAAACTGATGATACCAATTGGATTGTGGGATGGAAGAAATTATAATTTCAGACAGAACCTAAAATTATTTCCCTGTATGTGTGTGAAACTAAGATCCTTGAACTGCTCTGATCGCTCTCCTTTAGAAAACACTAGCAACATTTGTGTTATTTTTGCCGGTGTTCTCCTCAATATCTTAGTTTGATATTCAAATTATACATTTTAATTATAAATATTTGTTGATTCTCACACTTTCTTTCAAGAATGTTGCTAAAAGCCCTTCAGCAAGTAGTTGTGAGTAGATTACTTGAGATGTAGCAACTATGCTTTTGCCGCAAAGAAGGTAATGTAGAACTTCCAGTATGTCTGCTTCCTTAAGACCCACAGCAGTTAATAAACCTCACTTATGAAAACAGTTTTAATTGTGGAGATATGCACCCGTTCAAGGAAAGCCACACCATAAGGAAGCAGCTTTATTCACAACAGGCTTCCTCCTCCAAGGACTGTTTCAACTCAAGTCTCTACTAGTTTTTCCATTTGGCATTGTATCAGGCCTCTTCACTGATGAGTTAGAAACCCTGATAGATAGGAGAATATTTATTCTATGCAATAATAATTCCAAAACTTACCATGTTATAGTGGAGCATAATGAAGAATTTTGCTGTAGTAGGAATTCTGGCCTTTCATTTAGGTTTTGACCTAGAAATTATCTGACATGTTATAGACAGATAAATTGTTACCATTTTTTGATCATATACGTAGTTCAGCAGGGGTTTTTGTATGTTCTCTATTTTTTTCTTATTAGACTCATTATCCTTTAGTTCAGTGCTATCATTATAGATTTCAGAGGGAGGAAGAGATCATCTTAAAAAATAAATAAATAATTAAGTTACACTATCCTAAGCTTACTACCAGTGTAGTCTTCATTTTTAAATGTCTTTTTCTCAGAGACTATAAAGCAGCACTCAGGTAGGCTCAGGAGAGTCTTACTTTTCGTTCAACGCATGTCTGAATCAAAAGGTATCTCTTTTTCTTGTAGATAAAAACCCAGTCAGATATGCATACATACAATCATAGAATCATAGAATGGTTTGGGTTGGAAAGAGCCTTAAGATCATCCAGTTCCAACCCCCCTGCCATGGGCAAGGACACCTCACACTAAACCATGTCACCAAAGGCTCTGTCCAACCCAGCCTTGAACACTGCCAGGGATGGGGCATTTACCACTTCTTTGGGCAGCCAGGTCCAGTGACTCACCACCCTCACAATAAAGAACTTCTTTCTTATATCTACCCTGAACTTCCCCTTTTTAAGTTTAAACCCACCACCCCTTGTCCTGTCACTAAGAGTCCCTGATGAAGCGTCCATCTCCAGCATCCTTGTAGGCCCCCTTCAGATATTGGCAATATGCTCTTTTTTCCCCCCAGATTCTTACATTTTAAGACACTCCATTTCCCAAGGAACTATAGGAGGTAAGAGCTCTGTTCACATTAAGCATTTTTAAGACATCACTGTGTATGTTCTCAAGGAAAGAGACTGTGTGTGTTTGCCTTCTCGAAGAGCTTGTGAAGAAGCTGCCTTATGTCAAAGATGTCCAGACTTGAATGGAAGGACTGAAAGAATCTCTGAATTTCTGTAGCCATAAATTTCTTTGAAACAGTGATTTCTCCAGGGTATGCTGTGCTACTTATAATGGTCATTTGAGGGCCTTTTTGAGGTTTCTCGTTTTGTTTTGCTTTGTTTTGTTTTGTTTTGAATGATATGTTCCTTACTCATTCTGCTTTCACTGGTGGCTCTGTGACTTTCTTAGAAGCTTCAGTATTGTGTGGCTTTTTCTGTTGCTCACATCTATCATTATCTGTTGCTTCTAATTCTCAATAGTTGTGTCACATTTTCTATTTGATTATAACTATTATGGGAAGGTGATTATGGTTTTCATTCTGCAGAGATAACTTTGTGGGCACATCCAAGAGTACATAGACATCTGTATCAAAGGAATTTCATTACATAGCTCTTAGGGGCAATTTTTGGTTCTCTTTGCAAGCTTTAGGGATCTCTGTTCTTTGTGGTATCTGCTCTGTTACCATCTGGGTAATCCTGGTAAAGATCCCAGAAGCTGTTTATGTGAGAAGCTCATTTACATAAGCTGTTATTCTTACAACCAGCTGCATAGTTCTCTCCTACAGAAAATGGGGCTTGCTTTCTTTTAGGCTTCATGATGCAGGTCAACACTTTCCATGGACAAATACAATCAGCATTAGTATAATTTCATAACTCAAAATGGCTCATAAGTCCACAGAAATCTTCCATTGTAAAAAGATCAAACTGTCCTCAGAAATCTGGTTTTATGAAACCCACAGACAAAATACATAAAAATATATGAAAGGAGATGACTTTTATATAATATATAAATGTAAATATATTTATATATTATGTGATAATAGCCATTTTGCCTGAGGGTGCCCTTGGAATTGTTGGATTTTCAGGTTACAACTCAATAAAAAAAGTACATTTGCAGTGAAAACGGAAGGGCAAAGAAAAGAATTTATCAGTCTTCTCTCCTTTGTCCTCGCTAAGTCACCATTTCTATAGAAAGGCAAAAATTCTGCACATTTCCAAAATTAAATACACTGAATACTTTATTTTCTCAATATTTTATACACTTTGTCACCAAAAGGAGAGTAATTTTTCTAAATAAAAAAATCCAGAAACGTACTGCTGACAGTAGTAGGCTAGCTATTCTTAATAGCAGAACCAGGACCACATTCTCCCTTACACCACATAAGGGCAAGCATGATGATTCCAAACCTCGTTAGTCTCAGGCACAAATACAGATATCCATCACAACTAAAGGATCTCAGTAAGAGTAATTAGGAGATAATAATTAAGATCAAAGGCTTCTGACAGGTATATTTATACTAAAGAACTAAAACCTGAATGCAGTAATTAAAAAAAATCTATTGCCAGCTTATGTCTAGCCTATGTGTAAGATAGCAGTCAGCCACCCAGCCTATAAAATCAGTATTTTTTTGTTCACATAAGCAAGTCTCAGTTCTTGCAGACTTGCTTCTGAGCTTTGCCATTACCTCACTGAGGATTTGTGCTCACGGGTGTGTTTGTATAGCAGTGGAAATTTTTTTTCAACAAGTATGAGAATAAGGCCTGCGTGGTTTTCGATTTTGAAAATATTTTCCTTGGCAATGAAAGTGATAAACTCAGTGCCTAAAAATGGTGTACTTTCTAGGGTATGTTCCTTGATTTATACCTGAAATAGGACACCAAACTCAATGACAACAAATCTCTCAGCTGGCAAAAGTAGTACAGTAGCATGAACTCTGCCAATTAAACACAAGAAAGCTCTCATTAGTCTGGATTTTTGGAGGTATGTAGTGATACAGATAATCTATTGCATGTTATTGAGTTGATACTGTGGAATTGTTGGTTATATCTTTGTAAACTTCACAGTGTTGTAAACTCTGTAAACTTCACAGTAAACTTCACAGAGTAATACTGTACTCACTGAAAAAGCAGCTGTCTTTCAGTCAGGGTGTTTGCCTGAGTTGCCATCAACTTCAAACCACAGTGCCCACAGCTGAAAGGCCATTGTAGGTCAATCCACAAAGCCAATTGGATGTGTAATGGAAGTTTACAACACTGGCATCATTGTGCTTTTCATACAACCAATAGCCAGCAAAGGTAGGCACCTGGTAGTTGCTCTGCTGTATTACTGGTGTGACTTACAAAAGGAAACTTTTCTTCCAATAAGAACCTGCTTTCAGAACTGCAAAGCTCATTTAAGATTACCTGGGACCTTAGTACTAAGATATTCAGTAGTGATGCCCATAGAATCATAGAATAGTTAGGGTTGGAAAGGACCTTAAGATCATCTAGTTCCAACCCCCCTGCCATAAGCAGGGACACCTCACACTAAACCATGCCACCCAAGGCTTCATCCAACCTGGCCTTGAACACTGCCAGGGATGAAGCACTCACAACCTCCGTGGGCAACCCATTCCAGCATCTCACCACCCTAACAGGAAAGAATTTATTCCTTATATCCAATCTAAACCTCTCCTGTTTATCACAAAGCCAGAGAGACTCTGTGTTTTCAGTCTTATTAACCCATTAGGAGAATATAGATAGAACATTCTCCATTTTCTATTACCTCTACCCCAAAATTAACAGTGCCCAATGGTTAGGGAGGGCAACCCCTTTCAGTTATTTCTTTTAAAAGACTGATTTATTAAGCAAGTTTGAAACAACTTTCTGTATTGAGATGTCCACCAAAATAAACAAACAAATGTCTTGTTAGCAGACCCTGATAGGGCTTAGAAATTAGGTTTGAGATACTCATGATATGGGAACTATGGTTATACCACAGGAAGAACACCTGGTCAAGAGAATCCAGTAGCCAAATGTGTGTCTATGGACTTCAGAATGCTTTGGCAGCTGATAAGTGTGAGTTTGGAGGACTGGAGCTTTGATGTCAGGTGCCTAATACCCACATAATAGTATTTTGAAGTATTTTCATTGAGGGTGAGGGATGGAAAAGAGATGGAAGGCAGCAGAAACATAAGAAAAATTACTGGAAAAGATTGTGTCATGTTTGATCCACTGTTGAAATTTATTCTTCCTCATAAATATTGTAAGATTTTGGAGTAGCTGCATTTTTTCAGTTAAAATTAGGAAGTCTTACATTCATCTGAAATAAAACTGTGCCTATAAAACACTTCTGCTTGTAAAAAATGTTTTAGTAGTGGAAATAGATTACTGAACAGACATCGGATGTTACATTTCTGTTCTAAATTATGGGTTTAAAGTACAAGACATTAGTGACAGCTGTTCATTAGCCTACACTCCTTTCTCAATCTCATTTCCTAGTGGACAGGCACCACTGTCAGAATTGTCAGTCTTGGTAAATAATTGTTTCTGCATCAGCCTGAAGACAAAACTATCCTCCCATAAACTGAGAAAGCCTTTTAGCATCAGCACTGCCACTGTATTTCATGCTGTGCCTGTGCAGATAAAGAAATTATGTCTGTCTCTTTTGCTCTCATATCTGCTTTCATTCACAAGCACTAAGCTTGTCTGAGCACAATAATAATAATACAATGAAAAAGCTAAATCTTCCAAAAAGATTTTTTATTGTTTAGCTTGGGTACACCAAAGCCTATTCAGTCACTGTAGGATATGGGGATTCCTTACTAAGCATCAATCCAGTGTTTTGGTATAACCACCATTCAACATCTCTTCTGAACTCTTCAGCGTGATTAAATCCCATGTATGCTTACAGCTTTGGCACTGGTCACGTACACATCAGCACTGACAGTACCAAAGAAACAGCTATAACTTACAAAATTGGAAGAAAACAGGTTTCCCCTATCTCTCACTATAGTGATATAAGTATGGTTTGTTCATACAGAACACAACCAAATGAAATAATGCCTTTTAGTAGTTGGACAGCTAAACATAAAGGAGTCTGAATCACTATATCCTTTGGCTTATACTCACTAGGCCCTGGGACATTTACAGACAGAGGTCTTTTGATCCCTTCATAGCTTAAGCCGTTCTATTTTGTCAAGTTAAATCTTGAAAGCATGAAAATGCAAGGGATCAAAATGATCTCCAGGGATTCAGTGCAATCCTGGTGCCCTGAAGTAGAAATACCTACAACCAGGATAAAAAAAATATTAAAAAAAAGTTTTTCTCTAACTTGTTATTAAAAGCTGCAGTGAAGGAGACTTCCCTTATGTAGCAGATTCTGGTACTTCATTACTCTACTATTATGCAAATACACAGGATAAATCTTATTTCCCTTTTCCCTGCAGATCAGAAGCAGATCTTTGTTAAAGTCTTTCGCATTGTGAAGACTACCATGTCTGCCCTCAGTCTGTTCTAGACTAAACAAACATTGTTCTTTCAACCCTTCCTCAAAGCTCATATTTTCTAAACTTCTTATCAGTCTTATTGTTCCTCTTTGTACTCTAATTTGTCAACATCTTTCCTGTGTTGTGCCTAAACTGGATACAGTTCTTCATCCAGGATCATTCTGGACAGAGAATAAATCTGTGTGTTGTCTGTGACACCTCTGATGATTTGAAGTTTGCCATTTTTACACTACAGCAAAATGTTTATTCACCTCTGACTTGTCACCCATTGCAATTCCTCATCCTCTTCTGTCAACGAGCCAGCTATTCCCGATTCCACATTTATTTTCCATAACACAGGTCTTTAACACAAGTTTCCTTTCTCAACAAGATTTGAATTCTTACCCTACCCTCAGTAGTGCATTTAGCCCTTTTCAATTTGTTACCATTAGTTAATTATAGACATTCAGATTTCCTCAGAACATGTAAACTAGCCCAGAAACATCTCTCTAAAGACTCCTGTTTGAAGTCCTTTCCATTTTGCTAGTATGAAGTCCCACAACCTTATTTTCAAATTTTTAATGAATTGCATGCCTTCATCACATTTTTGTAAAAGAAGATGTATGATGTGACACTCACTATTTTAAATAGTTTGTTATTTATTGCTTCAGCTTTATCCACTGTCTCATTAAAGTACTTATCCTGCAAACTCTGACGTGTGAGTTCTAAGACACTTTATCATCATCTTGGTATTTCCTATTGCCAGTGTCATGCCAGTGGCATATATTGTGCTTTGTTTTTATTAAATCCCACTTCTGAGGTCCTGCAGGTTCCAAACAAAGGTGAGTACCTAAGTGACCACTACACATTTTACAAAGCCTAAGGACAATAGCAGTCCAGGAATTACAATGTTGTTTTTAAATCCAAACCACAGAGACTTCATGCTTTTCTAGAGGACTCTATAATAATAAAAAAGTCCATCCAAGAGTAGGCTCTAGGGATTGAAGCAAGTTTGAACGTTCTTTGGAAAAGGGTGTGTGAAATAAATCTGTAACTAGATCTTTTATTTGAATAAGTTCAGTTGTAAGTACATAAAGCTATTTCTAAGTGATGATTTAAACCTCTGTAATAGTGAAATAGTTTATTCGCATGGTGAGTTCTTCCAAAGGCTTCTATTAGTTTGTTTTTGTTCATGAAAGATGAAGTTAAAGAATGAACACGATTTTAATGTACGGTAGAGTATGCACCAAATGAAAGTAATACTTGACTCCACCCAGCAAAGAGGAGCCACCTCCCCTTAAAATATTGAGCATTTGAAAGAAGGAAAAATAGCTTCAGGTCATTTTCAGATGTTTTCTAAAGCTGGATGAACTTAATCCATTTTGTTTCCCACCATTTACTCAGAAGGATTGCCTCAAGATATTGATGATTTTAAACATGGATATTCTACCACACCCTGTAATGTGGGATATAGCAACTAAAAATGATAGTAAAAATTCAGATGTTGGCCAAATCTGAGACACTGATACCTGGCTGACTAAATCTGTAGTCCTGGGGAACTCAAGGGTTGTAACTTGGTTACTTTTTTCTATGAGATATAACAATTATCTGTGTTTTCAGGTATCAGCTGTAGTGTCCCAATGCTCCTACTGTGCAAAAAAGGTTTTGCAGTCACTTTAAGCAACATAAAAAGAGGGCTACAATCTTTACACAAATTTTATGTTTGCAAAAATACAACATGAAGAATTTCTGAGCCTGAGTAAAGGAATAAAACTACCTAAGACCTTGAAAATAGACATATACCAAATCTTGCTTCTGCAATCTTCCCTCTTTTTATAATTTTATTATTATTATTTTGTATTTTTACTTGTACATCTTGTAACTTTTTTGATACACGTGGTTCTTACCAAGAACTTCATATGAGAATGTAGCTAATGAATGCTTGAATCTTGTTGGCATACACATTCTCAGTTACCAATTTGAGCCTCTTTGCTTAAACTGTATTACTGGTAGTACAGGAAGAGGCTTAAGATCTTTATTCTTTAGTTGCTATGGCATAACTCATCAATACCATGAGAAAAAAATACACTACTTTTGAAGATGCAATGAAAGTGTTAAAGGTTCACTGCTCTCCTGTGCTTGTCCAAGGCACAGATTTGTAGTCTGAAAAGAACTATTTGCATAATTTATTCTAGAGATTATGCTTGATTTTTTTTTAAATAGAAATAAAGTCATCAGAAGTAGTTGTATTAACACTGTATTTAGATAAAAAGGGGGAAGGGAAAGGAAGAGGATCTCTAAGTGTCATGAGACTGTTTTTGTTATGTTTGAATTTTCCAAGCTACTTGGACCACAGTGGAAAAACACTTGAATATCCCACACACATTGTTACATTAATACAAGACCAGATGGATATTGTTACATGCTCACAAGACTACCTTAAACCACCTGAGTGACACTGAAAATCTTTGTGCTTGCTTAATCTGAACCTTTATATTAAGCTGTTTCAGCTTTTAAGTTAAAATTTCCTAAATTACCCCAAAATATGTGAAAGTATGCCTTAATACCGCTTTTGAGAAATAGAAATAGTTCACAATTTCCCATGTATTTTCCCTTAATTCAGGGGAAATGAAGGCTCAATTTTACAATTTCCTGTCTTCCTACTATATAAAATTAAACGCAGGATAAAATTATCCTCCCATTGATAGTCTCTGATATAGTCTAACTGTGCAAGGCTGATGACAAAAAGATGACAAGAGAAGGAAAAAAGAAGCCAAGCAGAAATTGTTAAAAATCACTCTCCAGTAAAATCAGCCAAGTATTAGCTTCATGAAAATGTAAACAAAGCAGACAGGATCTTGGCTTACAAATTGTGGAATTGGAGAAGACTCTAATTACAGAAATGATAATCAGCCAATGAAGGATTACAGACTTCTTTCCAGAACTTTTCTTCAGAAAGTGTTTTTTTGGGACTACAAAACTGATGGATGGGGCAGAGCAGTTGACATCGTTTACCTGGACTTGTGCAAAGTGTTCAACACTGTTGAGCCTTGAGCAACATGGCCTAGTATGAGGCATCCCTGCCCCTGGCAAGAGGGTTGGAATTAGATGATCTTAAGGTCCTTTCCAACCCAAACCCTTCTGTGATTCTATGATAATATAGAAAGTTCCACAAGATACTGAACTACAAGGAAAGTGATAGGCTGGTTTTAGGCCATATGCTTGTGACCACCTTGCAGAATCAGACTTCCCTGATGGGTCTTATAAACCAAATCCAGTAAAACGTGTCCTAATCTGCAGCTCTTCTTCTAGTAGAAACTCTAATATTGTGTAGAACTGTCAAGGGGAGGGTAAGTTCACTGAGAGGACAACCAGGAAGAAGGATGTGTAGAAGTATGGCAAAAATTCTACTTCCTGTGGAGATGTGCTCCTCATGGTTTAGTGCAAAAACAGTGCTGAGAAGGTCTCTCCAGTTTGTCTATGCCTACATAGTCGACTCCTCCAGACTCTCACACAGGAAAACCAAGCTGCCCACCAGAGATGCTCAGCAGCTATCAGGTGGAGGAAGAGTCAGTCTCTCGGCCCACATACAGTCTGTTTCCAGGACTCCATTCAACCTAAGCCTTTATGCAGGATCTCAGCACTTATGTTTAATCTACTGTGGCAAGGAAACATGATGTTAACTATAGACCTTTAGCCAAATCTCAAATTCTTAATTTGACCCAAATCTGGGTCTTTATTTTAATGGAGCTTAACTGATTTTTGTGAACTGTGGTTTATTGTCTAAATCAGAATTCCATGTCTCAGCAACTGGGTAAAATCAAACTTTAACTTGTGAACATGGAGGTCCAAATGCAGCAATATAAATATTTCTAAATGCTCAGTCTAAGTTTATACTAGATTTAACTTGTTATAAACTATATCCAGCATACTTAATGCAGGATTAGTTTATCAAAAGTAAAAAAAAAGTGAGTTCAGAAAGATCAACAAATACATTGGGGCAATCCAGATACAGATTTTAAAGCAAAGTTCAAAATCACTAAGCAAGCAGCTTGCAAATTGTAGGTATCTGCACATTGCAAAAACCAAAGCCATAAGGAAACATATTCAGGGCACTACTTTTAAGTTTTACCACTTACCAGTTAAAAAGTATGTGTTTTGGGCTGTTTAACAAAAAGCAATAGAGAATTCTGAATCTTCTAGTATATGGAGACTGGACACGATGCAGCAGCATCAGAAGTACCTCCCTTCCTCATTGTGAGCAGAGGATAAGCTTTGTTCACACTTCTCAAAGCTCTTGTCTTACTTTCTGTTGGAAGTCTCATAGGTTTATTTGCTTCGCCCTTGTAAGAGTGTGAAGTATATGCATGGTAGAGCTGTCTCACCCCCACAAGATGCAAGTGGCTCAAGTTTACTCAGTAGGCATAGAATTTTGGTAGCATGTGTCAAAACATTGTTCCTACACAAGTTATAATTTTTAAAAGCTTATGACAGGAATACTTTTTCTCTTTAGGAGAAAATCCTTTCTTAAAGCAACCCCACTTTGCTGGTAAATCAGTGCTTCTGGCCGCTAAACCTTTATAGAGAACAGGTAACCAGACTTCATTTGATTTAAAATAAACATTGACCAATTAGCACACTTTTCTCTAGGCTCATTCTTAGAAACAGCATTGACTTTTTTCCAACATTAACTGGTATGTGGCAGACACCCAGCATCCAGCAAGGGTGATGAAAAGCCTGGCAGACCTAAACCAAAGTAAAAATGGTGTCTACAAAAGGAAAGCAATAGAGCGAACATAATTGGCAAAAGGTGCAATAAGGACAACTTCTCTCTGATTTAATAAGAAAGGGTTGTCATCTATTAAATGACCAGAAAATCACAGACACAAATTGATCGACCAGTAGGCAGAAAAAGGAAATAGATAATCTAACAAAGTGATTCTACCTAAAAAAAATCCACTTATCTGTAAAAAAAAAAAAAAAATAAAAATATGTCAGAAACAAAGATATTAACTAAACTTTGTTAGTAAAGGACAGATTTTTAGGCTAAGATACCCGCTGACACACACCTCAATTTTCTTGAAGCTTCTTGTAGTTATGAGTCTTCCAAGATCTTAAGAAGCCTGTAGTTTTCATTAAGTAACATAAAATGGGAAACTTGAAGAATGGCTGCTATCACATATAATAAAGAGAATATTATAGTCATATAATTATTACTTCTTGGTGAACAATATATTTACTCAGCTGTATGTTTGCATGTAAGACTAATGTTATCTGTGGTATGCAGGAAGAACAGGAAAAAAGGAACTTTTATACAGCATATAGTTGACAGACCTACAGCAGAGCATAAAGGAAAAACACTTCAGATTACTCGGTAAGCAATTCAGAAGTGTTTTCTCTTGAGCTGAATTCAGTGGTACAAGAATGAATTTTAGCTAAGTCTTTATACCATGTAAGTCTTGACCAATATGAAACAAAGCTTCAGGATTTAGACAAAATTGCATTTCATATACTTTTATCTATGAACAATAACAAAGTACAGAATTGTGCCAAGACTTAAAAATTCAATATCAATACTAATAATTAGTACATTAATAGTTTCTAGGGAATAGATTCGTAGATGGAGTGGATGTATTTATTTTAGTACCCTGTTTCTTTATAATTTGGATGCTTCTGCATAGTTAGTACTAATATAAAATGTGAAAATGAGACAAAATATATTGATCACATTTTACAACAACGCTCAGTAATTAAATTCTGAATCAAGAATAAAATTGCCTCAATAGGTTCTTCAAGGCTGAAGATACTCTTTGAAAGGAAAATAGACTAAATATAATTTATTTACATTTGAATTTCAAGCAAATATAGATATTTTTCTGCATTGCCACTGAACAGTGTAGCTGTATTTGGAAATTTTTATATGTTATTAAATGGATGTGAACTGTTAAAGAGAAATTATAGAAAAAAGCAGAAATTAACTTGGAGGTTCAATACATCACTAAACCTAATACCCCAATTCTCCTAAAATCATTCCACCCAATTATTCATGACCAAAGGCCAAAATGTATGAGAACTCCAGAAAAGGAGACAATATTTTGGTTCAAAGTCACTTTCAGCCATATCTTAGGTGTCGCTTATATGTCCTAATATCTGTATGCTCTTCCTTTCTGATATTACAAAAAGTACCTAGTTACACTGGTACTTTGTTAAATCTCCTTCTCAAGGGAGAGAAAGAAACAGGTGTCTTGGGTCTCAAACATACAACTATGACATATCGCAGAAAAGGCAGACACACAGAAATGCATCTGCACTTTAAGCAAAATAGGAGCAGGTGGATAATGGTCCATAATTCTCGATAAAGTCTTTCCCTAGTTTGAGAATGGATTGGTTCCCAAGAAGTTTCTCTCTCCCCCAGTTAATAATCTAACTGCTAGGACACAAATATCTAACAACAGCCATGAGTGTTACATATACTTCAGGGAACATTCAGCAAGAATCAGTGTTATTTTCAGAAAAACTAAAATACTTCATTTATTATACTTATTCCAACTTCCAAAAAATTAAATGTTTTCTGTGTGATGGAACAAATCCCTTCTGTTGACTTGGCAAAGAAAGGGTACTTCAGGCAGATTTTGTACATCTGCTGCATCAGGAAAAACACCTGCTAAAAAATTTCAAGAGTTTCCCAGCACATGACTTCATAAGGTAATTCAGCATCTAAATAACATGTAAGTTTTACAATATTGTAATCTTGTTTGGCTTGCTTTTCATACAAAGATACAATCCATTTAGTATGTCAGTGCACTGCAATGGCAGCTTAACCCTGCCACTCAGTGATTAAAGTGCCAGATAGAGCTAAACATTCTGAGAAATTATACAGTATTGTCTCTATCTGCATTATCTGAAATGGCAAAATGAAGGCAGAAAGGCATTAGATTTAGAGGAACATCTCCTTAGCACTTCAGCAAACACTGGACGGGTAATTTACATAAGTGGGAAAACAGCTACTAACACTGATAATGTCCTTGGTACATTTTCAGAAAATTGCTTTGTTCCATAGGTTAAGTATTTTGAATGCCACTGCCTAGGATAGTATAGCACCAGGCTTAGGCAAAGCAATTCACATGGCATTTCTCTTCACAAAACAAGCAGCTGTCAAAAATCAGCCATTTTTAAACTAACACATACAGCTTTCAGCATTTGCCTGACTCTAACCCCATTTTCTAGGTTTATTCTCTACCACAGTATCCCTTATTTGCACTTCATTTTTCCTATTGCCAAATAAAGCTGTGTGCTACCTCACTGCAGCCAACTTTCTCTAGGTTGTCTGTGGACAAATCAGTTACCAGAACCTTAATCATTTCAAAGTAGTTTAAAATTATTATTATCCTCAACTCTTTTTACTCCCTACAAGTGCCCTACTGCTTTCTTTGAGCATGTTTCCTTTGTGACAGAGCACACAGATGATTCTCTGCTCTCTGTGTTTTATATTTCCCAGAAAAAAAAGCTAGGCTTCCAGGCTTTAGTTCATAATTTTGAAAGGTTTTTATTTTCTTTTAAGAGATACTAGATTTTAGTTGGAAAGGAAGAGTAATGGAAGTTTCTGAATGCCCTTTTAAACCTGGACCGAAGGCCACTGATGCAAAGCTAGAGAGTGCCACCGTGTGGCCAGAGGCTTTCTTGGCCGGCCAAAGTTATAGCTTGCTCCTGCAAAAAATTGTTAAAATTGAACGGATTAGGCCCTGAAAAAAAACAAAAACAAAACAAAAACAAAAAACAAAAAACAAAAAAAAAAAACAAAACCCAAACAAAACAACAAAACCAAAAAAAAAAAAAAAAACAAAAAAAAAAAACAAAAAACAAAAAAAAAAAACAAAACCCAAACAAAACAACAAAACCAAAAAAAAAAAAAAAAACAAAAAAAAAAAACAAAAAACAAAAAAAAAAAACAAAACCCAAACAAAACAACAAAACCAAAAAAAAAAAAAACAACGCAGGCTTACTTTCTCTGAGGAAGTTGTAAAAATAGGGACATGTGGATATCTTACTGCAGTAAAAAGAAGTCTAATGGAAACTAAACAACTAGGAGTACTATGTACCAGTTTCTACTCCAGAAGATGATATTTATGCAGAGATGCTTAATGCAAGCCTTTCAGAGTATGGATGATGGAGCCCAGCCTTCGTTTTTTCCAAACTGAATTCCATAGCCAAGAGAGGAGAGGGCTATACTCCCTTTTACACACACACAGAAAGCACACAGAGCTCGGCATGTCTTTTCATCTAACCAGGAGAGAGGGAGAGGACAGGCTCCTTGCCTACTGAGTAGGGTACTCTGTATTCTTTTCAGAAATGTGAGCTTTTATAGGTTGAGAAAAGAATGGGTGCTGGGGTCACTCCTTTCTAGTAATTAAGTATTTCATACCACAACAACCCTTTGTTTCTTTATAATCCCATTTAAAAAAAATGAAGCAGTGACAGTAATGTGCATAATCCCTAGAAAAGAAACCACCACAGATCTGGCTCTATATGTGACAGCGTGCTAGATATGTAACTGTGGACGAGTACCAGTTCACGTATGCCTGGAAGCAGAACCTTGTTATTTCAAATCAAGCAGAAATACCTACAGTGTGCAAGTGCCTGTAGAGCTGTTAACAGCTCAGCAGGGCTTTTTTGCCTCATTAAGAGTATCACACTTTGCTGCTGACTAGCTATATAATTAGTTCTGGGTAGAAGCCCTCTGAATCTACCTCTGCTTCCTATGTCCTTCCCTCCTCCTTCCACAGTCCCATTATTAAATACCTCATCCTTGAGAGTCCTTTCTTATCTTTCTTTTCTAACAGACAGAATCTGCAGAGATATGCCTTTTATACGCTGTCTAGGAAGCATCTAGACTCCATGCTGTTCTGCCTTTTCACTTCATTAAGCTAGAAGAATGTTGCACCAGTTATCCTTTACATACCAGCTATGGGAGAACAGAGTTTTATACCTCAAATAATCAGACTTCCATTTATAGAGACTTGCACAAGAAAGTACAGCAGGTAAGATTCATCTTACCCACCTATAGACTTCTACACTGTAGACAGTTGACAATTCTCTGATGCTAGTGACAGTAGGGCTATCTAACAGCTGTCCTCTGAAGGAAAGATTAATCCTACCATTCTTGATCAAAGCAATCTACTTCACAGTGAAATCCTTCAGCCCACATTCAGTTCCATCCAGAATTTGTAAATTCAGACTTTGTTGTTCAAGTGCATTGCATTTATCATCACAGAATTGTAAAATGATGTTGTGCTTCCTTGAGAAAAATACGTATTTAAAGGTCTAACAGGTTTTGGAACAGTTTTCAAAAACCTAAAATGCTATTTATGTAGTTGATAGAAATTCAGTTCTTTGAAATCCTATGCCTATGACTCACTTTAACTGCACTGAATAGAAAAAACATAGAATTCTTGTGTCATCAGAGCAAGGAAAGAATTCAGGTGTTGCCTTGTCAAAAGTCATATACATTTTTGTATGCCATTCAATTGGCTTGAAGAGAATGGGCAAGAAATTCATTATGCTGTACACTGCTCAAGCGCAAATTAACATTAAAGGATACATTAATAATAAAGGATTGGAGTGCTATGAAAGAAAAAACACTGTGGAATCAAGGCAACAAGATGAAGTAGCAATGCAAAAATGAAGATAGGTCTTATCAGCAGAACAGAATTCTAGATTAGGAGCTGCAGCTTCCCTTCCCAGAATATAAAACAACTGCCTGTGATTACAGTAATCAGAACCAGAGAGAGGTTATAAATTTATCTCTAGTCTAAAAGCCAAATGAAATAGAAAATAGACTGCCAAGTACTGAAAAGAAAGTTAATGAACTGAGAGGAACATCCACAATTTTTCTAGATCTGCAGAGATTGTACAAGACTTCTGTTGAGTTTTCAGTCAAGGCAAGGGAGAGGATATGAGGCAATCCATTCCCTATGCTTAGTAGGACAATATGACACTGAGTATTTGGTGTAAGTTCATGCTTAGTTTCAGTCCAGTGGTGAGTGTCCAAAAAATGTGTGTGCAGAATTTCTTTGAGCAGTGCATGCATTTTTACAATCAAGAGAATGGTCTGATTTACTAAATTAAAATTGTTTTATTTATTAAAAGCAAAGTGCTGAGATATATTTGATAACGCAGCATAGCTACAAGGCAAAGCACTATCATATTCATTGTTTTTAGCCATCTAATCCTCACCATGTAGCTGTAAACAAATGAGCAGGTAAGCTCTTTATAGTGACAAAACAAAATTGCTTACTGAGCAGGGAGCCTTCTTGAAATAGCAAATAAAAATTGTTTAAGCTCAGAAGTATAGTTATGAAGCACCACTTCACTTTTTGAACTTCTTAGCCAAGTGCTAGACTGTAAAGAGTTACCTTATCTACCTAAGAAGTCAAAGCTTCTCTTCAAGGTAATTGACAGGTAACAGTTATCAGAGTGGCAACTGTTGTATAAACTACTGTTTATAGCACTCACTGAGGAAAGAAGATACACTTCCCCCCTCACTGGAGAGTATCCCAAATGTCAGTCTATCTCTATTAGATATCATTATCCTATCTCTCTAAAGGGAAGAAGTAATAAATAAATAAATAAATAAATAAATAAATAAAATAACGAAGCATTCACAAGGTCAAAAAGATAACAAAAGTCAGAATCCTGAATGTATATGGAAAGCATTCAGAGTGTGCTGTAAATGGCAGATTTTAAGAAAACAAAGATTTTTAGACAAAGGACCAAAAGCAAGGAGATCACATTGCTACATAGATTTAAAAAAAAAAAAATTTTTAAAAAAAGGAACAAAAACAAGGAGAATACCTTTCTTAATAAATTTAAAAAAAAAAAAATTTTTAAAAAAAGGAACAAAAACAAGGAGAATACCTTTCTTAATAAATTTAAAAAAAAAAAAAAAAAGTTTGTTTTTTTACACCTTTCCCCCTGTTTGACAGTACAAGCAAATGGAATATATGTAACCAATGATCTCTAGCTGGTTTATGATAGTGTGTGCATCTTCCAAAGACACTTCTATAATTCAGCTCCTTGTAATGTCTCTAAAAAACTAGTGGTTCCTATATGAAGGTCTTACAAGAAATGAAAGGCATCATATCAAAACAGATCTGTACTTAAGATCTGTACTTAAGTACAGAAGAATACTTAATTGCAAGATATCAGACTTCAAGACATAGACATTTTTTCTCAAAATATACAGCATGATCTAATAGGTCATTTCAACCACAGTTTTGGTGTGAAGCATTCTGAGGCTCAAAGGTTTAAAACTAAAAGATGATCTGAAATGAAATAAATCATTGCAGACAATACCGACAGTTCTGAAAAAGGTCAATTGAGAAAAGAGGGAAAGGGGCCCTTCGCATTACCATTGATATCCACAAAACTGCAGCTGACGTATTACTAGAGACTTCAGTTCTGGTTATGACTCCAGTTAGTTATGATGACATGTGCATGACTATTTTCAGGAATTAGAAGTTAAATCTTAAGTAGTGCCTGTAAATACTGCAATAGATGAATTTGATAGGAAGTGAGTGGTGATGTTAGGGAAACTGGTCCAAACCAATTCTCAAATACCCCACCTAACATGCTTGTGCTTATGTGTTTATTTGATGTCACTAAAATAATAGAGCTAGGCCATGCAAAGAAAGCCATAATTTAAATGGAGTGTTTTTTCTCTGTAACACTTTATTAAATACTTATCCTTAAATTTATGCATTGATAATTTTTTGGTATGCAGTTAGGCAGAAACATAGCAAAGAAAAGCTTTCTTAAATAAGACCACTGAATTTTGGTTTTAGTTCACAGGCTGATCCTCAAACAAGTCCAAGATGGCATATATTGAAGACAATGGAATGTAGTTGACTGTCATATAAACTGGTCATTTAGTCTGTGATGTTGAACTCTGGCTTACAGAACTTGCCTAATGAGACATTTACTACATTCTGCATCTTTTTACAAAGCCAGTCCAGTATTTCTCTAGGTACTTATGTAGTTGTTAGACTGCATTTCCAAAGATGCTTATGAGTTCTTATAACATTGATCAGGAGCTAGATTTATTCTCCTAACATTCAGCTCCGTTGCAAAGGTTCTTGCCTTTTGATAGAAGAAGAGAGACTTTTCCCGATCCACAAGGAAGTTATGGTAGATTATCGCAAGTCTTGTGTAAATCTTCAGTTGAGCTTTCTTATTGCCTAGGTCCATGGCAGCAGCAAGTGCCAAATGGTAATAGCCTGCTGCATCAAAAGGGTCCTGAAATGAGACACAAAGATATTACCTTCTATAGCACAACCAGTGTAAGAGGACATCCAAGCTCATTTTACTAGGTATCAAACAAGAATAACAGATTACAAAACTTCAGTAGGTTTTCCCGCTTTACTACTTCCATTCTAAATGCATAGAAATGGATTACGGTAAAACCTGGTGTTATGAAACATGACTCAAAGTAAACATTTTCTGCAGCAGTTTTTAGTATTTCTTACCTTAAGTTCATAGAATATGATGTCTCCTAAGACCAAGTAGACCTTCATGTAATACAGTGTTTCCTCCTCAGACTCCATAGGAGAGGAACAGAGGGACAAGGCCTTTAAATAGAAGTGTTCAGCTAGTTCACAGTGACCCAAATGATGATGGATGGCAGCCAGCCGATGATAAGCTATTCGTTCATTTAGTTGATTTCCTAATGAGACAATATATAAGTCAGGATAAAACCAAAGAAACAAAATAGTCAAATCATCTCAAATCGGAATACATCTATGCTATTTTTTGGTTTATTTCTATATGGTATTTTCTCAACTGTTATTCAATAAAACTAATTTTGCTCAAGAGACACATGGCCAAAACCCACCCTTTAAGAGGAAACCTACATAAACCCCAGATTTCCTGCTGTAGAACTTAAAAGTGTCTGATATTTTCTTAAGAAATCGCTATATTAATCTCATGTTTGGATATATACAGCCTGTGCATAAATACAAAAGCAATGAAAGCAAATTAATGGGATTAAAGACTCCCTTGCACCTTCCAGCGCATAGATTACATGAAAAATTATGGCAAAAGAGGATTCTCAGGCTGATCCACCTGTCTGTGCTTGCATGGAACAGTGAGAGTGTTCTTAATCAATTGAACAGCTCTCAGAGTTTAAGAATAGTAATTTTTGAAACTAGCCCTAGACACTCAAAAACCTCTTGAAGATTACATTATTCATCAGGATTACGGCTTAGCTGTTAGAAGCAACATTCAGATTAGACCTAGAATCCCAGGTTTCTGTGCTCTACCAAGTATTTTCCATAGAACTTGGAGTTAAAAGAGGCAACAGGAACATCATTCACTCTTGAATAGAGGTAAAAATAGCAATGATAGTATTGTTGTGAAATCCTGGCAAGAAATCAGACTGAATTCAGAGGAAGAAAACCTTTTAGAGTTCTGTTGTATTTTAGAGATACCAGTCACATCATCTGTAATTTAAACTGGTCTTACCTAAATTTACACTGAGCACAAGAGATGCTTTGGCATATTCCAGACTTTCTTCGTAAGCTTTCAGATTCACCAACAATTCCACCAGTTTATTGTATAATCTGAGTTCAGTGGTTTTGTTTCCAGTCTGAACAGCAAGTGGAAGAGCCCTGTCCTGAAACATGTAACAGCAATTTAGCTACAGCTGAAGCAAAAGATGTGCACTGACAGATTTCCATGTATGTCAAACAACTTCTGGTTTCATTTTGATGTTTGCTTATAACATATCCTACACTCAGAAAAGGAGTTGAAGTAGGTGGTATCTCTTAACACCATAGCAAAGTGCTCAGCTGCAATACATTAGGAACAGTTTGCTGAGAAGATCAGCTTTTGGTTCAGCACTGGTAGAACATCAGCTGTGACAGGAAGGTACATAACTGGCAATGCAGTAGGAAAACTGCACAAACCTTATAGAAAGTCACTGCTTTCTCCTTGTCCCAAGTACCATTGAAAAATATGTCTCCAGCAGCTTCAAACAGTTCCATTCCCAAATTTGGATCTCCTGTGTAAAGAGCAGCATTCTGAGCAACCTGAAAAGAGGGGATAGGGAAGATACAGAAATAAATGTTGGTTAATTCCTGATTAAAACAAATCATAAATATTAGCAATTGAAAAAGATCTTGTTAAGGCCTGTCTTCTCACTGTCAGGTAGGAAGGGCTGTATTTGGTGAGACAGTGCCCTGTCTTTTTCAGTACTCTGTTTTTGATCAGACCAGTGGCAGCTGCTGAAGAAGGAGCATAAGAACCTGGGCACATACAGTGTTATGGTCTCCCTTTGTTCAGGCAATATTATCCTGCTACCTTAGTCAGCATGTGACACTAAAATAGTGTATTTGACAGCTGCCACATGTTAAATTTGAATTAGATGCAATTAGAATTTATTTCTGTGATAAATTCCAAGTTAGATACTGCTAACAGTGCAGATTTAAAAGCCTGTAGCATAAATTCTGTAAATAAACATAGCTCCACTGTTTTGTTCTGAAATAAATATATGCCATGTTAGCAAAAAGAATTTCATGAAAGACTGCATGCATCTACCTCAAAGCAAGAATATCAGGATAGGCAGCTATAGGATAATGAGAAATAAAATAAAATTGAGAAATAATATAATACTAATGAGAAAGGAGACTTTTACATACAGCAAGATTAAAAATCTTGCATTGGTGATCTTTGGTTTTCAAATTGCATTCAATTAAAACAAGTCCAGGTCTACCTAAGCACAAAGGCATTGACCCTTTTCCACCTATTCTGGCTTCAGGCACCTAAGGACTCTATTGCATCATCTTGTGGAAGTTGTGTTTTACAAGGACATTAAGATTTGATGGCCTGGACAAAGTACTGACCCAGGAGTCAACATTTGAGGGGGCTGATTCCTGCTTTGAGACTTTCCTCATGGACAGGCATTGACTCTCTGCTCGAATACCAGGTACCACATATGCACAGTATAGAATACACATTCCTCTTTGAGGAAATAAAGCAGATGGAGAAAAATCATCCCACATGCTGCTTTTGATTTTGTACTACCAAGTGGCTGCCTTGAGGGCCATCAGCTAAAGTTATTTATTAAAAGAAATGACAGGCCCATAGCAAGTCCCTTCTTGTAAACACATGTATTCAGTTTTCCTGGTAACTATTAAGAAATGTAACATAATTGAGAGGGAAAAAAAAAAACCATGAAGTGGCCCATGTATTGTGTCTCAGTTCCTTTTAAACATGAACTTGTTTCCTGTGTTTCCCTGCTTTGTAGATCTATTTTTCAAAACATCTTAGCAGGTGTCTATTTTATTTAGGCATAACATTTTGGTACTACGTACACCAGCCAAGACTCAGATATCACTGTATCGCATTCTGTATACATCCTGCACTACAAGGCAGATGGGAGAGAAGTATTTTTAACTCCTTTAGAACAGCAAGAACCTAATTCCCCAAATACTTCAGTGAATGGCAAGGAGCTCCATGGACAAGAGTCAGATCCAGGTGACAGTGCCACTCTGAGAAAGGCTCTGGATCATCCAGTTTCAGCAGCCACAAGGGTTAGATCCCACTTTCAGGTCATTTTACAGCCTGTGTTAGAACAGCAGTAGTAGCTGCAGCAAGTCCCAGTTGGAAGGGGGGGTGGGACCGACGTGTGCAAGCCACATGCCTCTATTCTCACTGTGCCAAAGGCACAGGCAGCTCCAGCTGGCTCTATGCCATGCTGTGCACAGCCACATAAGGAAAGCTTTAGGTGTTTTGGAAATGCTTCCTGAAGAAGCTACTCTCTTTTCCCGAGGGCCTTTCCCACAAGCTGACATGCTAAGATGGTTATTATTTATTACCCACCAGCATGTAGCATGCATGGTTTGATTGCTTTGGTACTACAGAGCTGGTAAAGATAATGCAATACACAGAACTGACAACAAAGCAGGCATTAAGAAGGGTTGCTGCCCAAAGAAGTCTTTCCAGAGAGAAGCAATAGGTCAAAACAGAGCACCAACAGAAAATGCTGAGAATTTCAGCTGCTGAGCACTACATAGATGTCATTACTATGCCATGTTCAGAACATGAGTTAGCAAAATCTCTGGGATCTTTATACTGAATTACTCTCTTATCATACCACTTGCACCACTCTGACATGTGCTTGCCTCTAAGTGTTGACAACATACCTGAATATAAAGATCCACGAGCTCATTCTGCCTCAGAACATAATATATCCTTCCTGCCCGTAGCCAAGCATATGCCTCTTTTTCTTTTTTCTGCAGATCTATAAATATTCCAAGGCTTCTTTTGGTATATTCTAGAGCTGACCTGTAAGCCCTGAAAGAGGGAAAACTGCTAATTACGGAGGGGTTCTTTGAATTAGTAAATGAGTTTCATAGAATCATAGAATAGTTAGGGTTGGAAAGGACCTTAAGATCATCTAGTTCCAACCCCCCTGCCATAAGCAAGTTTCTTCATAGTGAGAAAAGATTTATGTTAAAGACAAGCTGTTTCCCCTATTCAATGCAAAATTGTAATTTCTCATCTATATTACACTAGTAACTAGCAAGCTGAGTCTCTTTTTTCCATTTTTTGTTCAATTTATGTTTCCTGCTAGATTGTTGTCACATTATGTCATTTCAGGATGGCTTCATCTAGATGCATCCTTTCCCTACCCCAGGCTAGTGACAGGTGAGAAAAACCCTTCATCTTTAGCTCTTCTATAATTTAAGGCTTTTTCCTAAAAACTTCAAAATGGAATTGCAGCTGTAAATAGTTTTTACTAAAAACACCTAGGCTCTGACTTAAGCACAGTTCAGACTAATCAGCAATTGCAGAAAAACTTGGACCAGTTTTAGAAGCACCTAAATTATCAGATCACAGGACTGTGCAATTTTCAAGAGTAAGGACACCGTGCCCTCAAAAATGTAGTCATACTCCTTATTGGAAAGACTTATCAGATTGAGCTTACAGTGCTTTATACCAGGCCTAGAAATCCCAGAATTGTTAAATCTTTCTGTCTTGTGTTAGACTCCCATCACCTTGACATGATGCATTTTCCTCCAAGCAAAATAGATTAAAATATAACATGAACTACACAGTTACAGTGAATGCTGACAGAGTGTATCTCTAGAACAGCATACTTAGATCTCCAAAAGGATCAGAAACTGATCTGGAAGTATTACACTCCCTTGTATTTCATACTATCAAGATTTCAGTTCTGTCTCAACAAGGTATCTCATCTGAAGGGAGTGGGGGGGAAGTTTTTACCACTTCCTGATTCTTACAGAAATTGGTCTGTCACTCCTTTTACACTCAAGAGAAAGTGAAGTTCAACTGGACAAGCCTGACATTCCAGTCTTTGCTAACAAGCTACTAAGACAAGGAAAGGTAAGGTACTTTAAATGATCCAACTCAGCCCAGTTACTGAATGCTACTTCTATCTCCAATTCAGAGTTTTTGCTTTTACAGCACACAGAAGCATATACCAGCCCATTACTCAGCACAGTAGTTGAAATGAGTCAGGCTGTTTCCCCTGGCACAACCATATTAGTTTACAATGAAGGTGGTGACACCACAGACATCACTGTTTTCATTACTTCATCATAGACACATATCCTTGTTACTCAGAGCTGTTAACTCAAATAATACTTTGAAACTATGGGCTACTGTAACCTTATCTGCTAAGGTTACACAGCCAACATCTGGGAGCCAGGCTTCTGGGATATAAAAATTCCATGTACTACATGCACACAAAGCAGCAGCTTCTCCAGCTAGTAAAAGCCTTCTACAAATTCCAGGTAGCTTGAAAACTTAACCAACTCCTTTGTCTTCAGCCTCTCCAAAAGATGTTCACCAACTATATCATTAAACAGCAGTTAAAGCAAAATAAATTAAGTGATATACTAGGAAAGTTAGTGGCTTGGACTGCAGCCACTTAAAGCTAAAATAAGTATCTATTCTTTCCACAGCTGAGGATATTTTTTGCATTCTGAGGCATGCTTGAAAATACCTGAATCTAGAGTGACTCCCTAAAGCAAGATACAGTAAGCTGCCTTAAACACTCAAAAAATGTCTAGAGAAACCTGTAAGTTTCCCCAGCACCTGTTAGTTACTATAAATAGACTTGTGTAGTCCATTTTCCATTAAGCAAAGCAAAAAAAGTGGTGTTCTGAAAATAAGAGCAGTATAGAGATTTCTGGAGACTGACACAATGCAGTTTTGCATACAGGCTTTGTACTGCTTTAAGTTTTGAAAAAAACATTTTGTCAAAGAGAAACGCACAATGTGATACCTAACCTGTTTGGAATATGTTATTTGGTTTCTAATGGAAAAAATGTTTTGGAAAAATCTATCATTGTGAACAAGTCACCTGCCAGCAATAATCCTAGAGCTATAGCAGCCATCAAGAACTGCATTATATGGGATACCTTTTAAACGTACTTACATAGATTTTAGAAATTATTTGGCTTGCAAAATGGTGCTAATCCCTACTGTCTCCTCTGAGAGATCATAGCTACTTAAAACCCAATAAAACAAAAAACAACCCAACCACAATAAAAGTTTCTGCTACCACTGGACCCTGCAATTCCAATAAAGCATATTGTCAAAGCAGAGAGAAAAAGTCACATTCAGTTATTGCACAGAGATCCTTTAGCATGACAGAAAAATTACAGCCAGAATAAAAGCAAAGTCATTCAGCACATCTTACCTTTCTGTCCCTAAAGACAAATAGAGCTGACTAATTGTTTCCAAAATTTGTCCCTCCAGAACTTTGTTGGACATCTTCCTAGCTAAAGATAGTTGATATTCATTGTAGATGACACACTGAGCCTCATTGGGAACAACTGTACTGTAGAACTGACACAGCAGTTTAATTGCTTGTAGTTGACCTAGAAGATTAGAAATACTAACATGAATCTCTATTTTAAAATTAAATTAGCTTTAACATAATTTGTTCTTATCTTTTCACAAATCACATCACAGTCAATGAATAACAATATGAAAGTCATAACAAGAAGATTCCACTGCCAGTTTCTTCTTTCCCAAAGATAACAAAGACCAGAAGTTACTTCAAACTTGATCTCAAAAATAATGAAACACTCAATTGTATAAACTGCCTTAGTTGCAATACTGAGAGTAAATAAATAAAGCATGTGTCTTCTAAATACAATTATTTCATGCAAAAGTAATCCAGATTACCAGTTGTTTCCATATCTTGAAACTCAAGTCTGGCACTGTTTGCACTATGAACAGTAGAAGCATTGTAAATATTATTGAACATAGAAATCCCTACACTTTCTACTGATTAAGTTATTTAAGTTTTCTTTAACATTTTGTTTTCTCTATAATTTCTGACAAACCAAAGTACCACCAGAAAAGAAGCCAACACCTATTTATTTCTCCACCATTATGGGACAGATTAAAGATTTAAATCGTTTTGATAACTGTCACATAACTGGACATAAAATTGTTGCTTAAGGAACAACTAAAACATACCTATATAACAAACAGTCCCAAAGAAGGCACATTTCATACCTGAAAGACGAAAAATATACTTACTTTCCAGATGGCTTGTCTCCATTGCAAGTAGAAATGCCCATTCATAGTAAAACCTGCCTTTTTCTCTTTGAGTTCCACCAACATAGTAACATCCCAGCTGAAGGAGGGCTTGAATAAACTCTTGGCTGTAGTCCATACTTGGAAGTTTGGAGAACAATTTCACTGCCCTGATGTAATAATGTTCTGCCAGCTTGTTGGCTGCTGCTTGCAGACAGAGTGTCCCAAAATTAGCCAGGACTATAGCTTGGTTATGGATCATATCAGTCTCTTCTGAAAGATGTAGTGCTTTGTAGTAACTCTCAGCAGCTTCTTTTGTATTGTTTGTTCTTTTCAAAGCAATAGCAAGCATATTATAAGCGCTGCCTAGTTGTTGAGGATTGCTCCATGAACAATCTACAACAGCATTTAGAATACCTAAAGCCACATCATATTGCCTGTAAAGAATGTATAGCCAAGCAAGTGAAACCAAATAGTTAATAATTTCCTCTGGCTTAGCAGAAACATCAGAGTCCAGTGCTTTCATCATGTAAGCAATGGCATTTCCATACAGTTTATGGTGGCTGTACAGTTTTGCTAAGCTAAGACAGATAGTGCTGCACAGTTCTTGCTGCTCATTAGTAAACACAGAGGAAAGTGCTTGTATGAGGTAAGGTGCCACTTGGGATGGAAGTATTGGTCTGTATTTCCTCAGGCCATAGAGCTTGGAAGCATTTTTGATGACTAAGTCAATCATTTTCAAGGAATCCATTAAAGTACCAGAGCTCTGGGAAGAGGCAACCTTTATGCAACTTAATATAATGTGTGGCAAACACTTTTCATTGTAGGACTCTGCTAGTTTGATATAACAGCTGTTTGATAAGTTGTTTTGTAAACCCAAGTCATTAAGCAACACTTGAAGCCTTTCCAAGAATGGTAGTGCCTCTTCATGTTGTTTTTGTGCACTGTAGTGTTTTGCCAGGAGAAAGCATGTCCTTGCCTCTGCATGTTTGTTCTGGCTCAGAATTGTCCTCTTCAGAGCATGCTTTAGAATATCTGACTCCAGGTCAGTACTGCAAATGTAGTTGGGAATTCCCACGAGGAGAGCTGTAGCCTTGTCAATAACATGAGCACATTTCTCTTTGTTCTTTTGCGTCAAGTAGATAACTGTTAGATTTGTATAAAGAGCAGTCACAAAGTACAAATCGCTAAACCCTCCAGCTATTGCTCTGGATGCTTCCTCAAAATACACCCGTGCTTGGGAAAACTTCAGCTTTTTAACACTGAGCCTGCCTAAGAGAAAGCATAGCCTTGCTAGTGCCCAGGACATACCTGCCTTCTTTGCTGCTTCCCGTGCTAATCTAAGAAAACTAATCAGTTCTTCTTCTTCAGAAAACCCATAGAACATGCCGTTGATAAATGGATAAGAAAAATCATACAGGTGTTTGAAGTTTCTCTCATACTCTTTCCCATTTAAAAAGAGTAACAACGACCCAAAGATGTCAGATGCTTGAGCATCATCTTCATGTATGTGGAAGCAAGGTGCTTCAGGTGGAGGAAACATTTCCTTATTCGGAGAGCTAGCAGAATTGTTTCCTTCAGTAGCTGGCTCTTCTGCCCAAGTGGCCTCCAAATTCTTGAAGTTCTTCAGGAATTCTTCTGTCTTGCCATTCTTGCTAGTAAATCCTGTGCTAGAATGTGAACATGGAGTTTCTGAAATTCAAAGATAAATTACAGATCACAACTTTATGTGTACATACACATGTTCTTTCATAGATCAACAAAATATTTATCAGTAGAAGATGCTGTTAGGAAAACATTATGTAAACCTACTGCACTTTCTTAACAGTATGTCTAGGAGACAAGCCAAAAGTGGGGAAAGGGAGAGATCAAGAAGGATCAGGGAGAAACAAGTGTGGGAAACTGAAGGAATGAGGATAAACAGGACTTGCTACATGTAAGCAGTTGCTGATCAGTGCACTTGCCTAGCCAGACCCTGTGCCTGATCCAACACTGATCCAATTTAAGTCCAGTGTTATTTTGAACTGGTTTGTGTCTGAGTGTATATTCTCTGTACTCTGTGTGTGTATGAGCAAGAGATCTGTAAATGAATTTCAATTCTGGCTAGCTTCAAGCAGGAGGAGAAAACCAGAATCTGGAAAGACCCCAGGTCTGAGCTGATAGAAAGCTTGGGAGGGGTGGAGGGTGCGGGGGGTCGGATGAGCAAGACTGAGCTATTTAGGGTGTTGCAAGGACACCTGCAAAGGTCCTTTCATCCTGTCCACATTATCTCTGTGTGGCCAGCCATGCCCGTAGGATGTATAATAAGATTTCTTTCAATCAAATACCAACCCTGATTCACTGCTGGCACAGATTAACTTCCTTCAAAATTGCTAAGTTACAGCAGCTGATGCAGTCAGTCATTGATCTAAACTCACCTAGTACTGACAGTGTTGAATATCTTAGAAATACAAAGAAAACAGTAAAAATGCCATCATTTCTTTAGTCCTCCCACTGTTATTCGGCCAAGGTAGTAGGGCAGGAAGTAGGAATATAGTTTGTAGTCATAGTCAGTGACAAAGTTTACAGCTGCGTATCGACAGGAGCTTATTGAACTTGCAGATTTAGAGCTCAGTTTTCTTAGAATCTCATTTTCAAAACCATTCTGCAAAATCATATGTATAAAAATTGGTATTTAGAAAAATGTACTACAAGTAATGATAGTGACAGCTTAGCAACTAAATGCCAAAGGGAAATAATTCTGCATCCTCATCAAAATACCTCCCTTGAGAAATACATTTATGGGATGAAGTTTTCTAGCAGATGGAGCATCTGCTTGAATTCAAACCCAGCACTTGCCAGGTGCCCCATAAACAGTATTTTGCCCTACTAAACTGGGGGACTTGGGGGGTGGTGCATGTATGCATGTCACAGCAGTAGAAATAGATCTTGCAGTTTGCAATCAGATAAGAAAGTCCAAGACAGATATCTAATCAGTGAAAACTCAAAATATCTTATAGCAAAGCCTAAGAAAGCAAACAACAAGAGAAGTAATTTCAGAATACAAAGAGACATTAGAAGGAGAAAAGTTGGCAAAGATATTAAAAAAAAAATAAATCAACATTCACATTAATTTTATATAAAATGTTTTAATTTTATGTAAAATGCATATAAATCATTACCACATTCAGGACCTTTCTGAAATTCTGGTTCTTCTAACTGGTCTGTAAGAAATAAAAGTCTTGTTAGTTATGGTACATAAATTCCTTTTCAGTTGCAATTATCCTAAAATAAGGCTATTTTTCAGTTCAGAATTTTCTGTCAGAAGGATCAGGCATGTCATGGAAATTTAGAAGAGAAGAAATTTAAGTGTGACCCAAAGCTAACAGACACTAAGGACTTACCCTCCTGTTAATACATTTCCCTGATTTTTACATGTTTGTCGTCATGCACCTACCACTGCTCAGTAAGGTGGGGGGACATCTGCATTTTGCACATGGAGTTAAAGCCAGTGTGTTCTCCACAAGGGATGCATCACTGCTGCACTGAAGTACAAACAGGCAGCATAGATAGAACAATTCCATACAGCCTACTCCTAAGATGAGGTAACAAAAAAGATTTTAATATTACTGAAGCAAGTTTTAGCATTACTATGAGAGGAAGGAGAGGGAGATAATTATTTAACATAGCTCGCATAGATAAGAGTGTCAGAGTTTTCTGGCCATTCCAATAACATGTAGATGAAAAATCCCTTTTACTTTTCTTTTAAAAGGCATATATTTAAATTCCATAGATATTACTTCTATAGGTTTAGTTTTAAATGTTTAACAGGGCACATCTTACATATTACCTTGAGATAGACCCACAAAAAATAGCATTTCAGTTATCATGCTGCATTTTGGGATTCTATTCACTGTCTGTCATACATTGGATGCAACATAAGTGGTACTGAGTGTATGAAGGATATATGGAAGGCTATTTTACTAGCCTTTAAGAATGGCCTCTCACTGACTACTTACTTCTCAATCCTCCTTCTTTAAATACTTTCCCAACTTTGGTGGACAAATGCCAGAGATGTTTACAATAGTCATGACAATGCACTGTATATTAAAATGGGGAATTGATCATAATTAAATACTTCTCATTAGTTTGATGTAGATGGAAGGAATGAAAAACCCATTTACTCAAATCACACAATAAAATATCATAGAATCATAGAATAGTTAGGCTTGGAAAGAACCTTAAGATCATCAAGTTCCAACTCCACTGCCATAAGCAGGGACACCTCACACTAAACCATGTCATCCAAGGCTCTGTCCAACCTGGCCTTGAACACCAACAGGGATGGAGCATTCACAACTTCCCTGGGCAACCCATTCCAGTGCCTCACCACCCTAACAGTAAAGCACTTCTTCCTTATATCCAATCTAAACTTTCCCTGTTTAAGTTTTAACCTGTTACCCCTTGTCCTATAACTATAGTCCTTAGTGAAGAGTCCACCCCCAGTATCCCTATAGGCCCCCTTCAGATACTGGAAGGCTGCTATGAGGTCTCCGCACAGCCTTCTCTGCTCAAACAGCCCCAACTTTCTCAGCCTATCTTCATATGGGAGATGCTCCAGTCCCCTCATCGTCCCCATGGCCCTTCTCTGGACTTGTTCCAACAGTTCCATGTCCTTTTCACATTGAGGACACCAGAACTGCACACAATACTACAAGTGAGGTCTCACAAGAGCAGAGGGGCAGGATCACCTCCTTCTATCTTCTGGTCATGCTCCTTTTGATGCAGCCCAGGATACGGTTGGCTTTCTGGGCTGCATGCGCATGCTGAAGCTGGCTCATGCTCATTTTCTCATGGACCACCATCCCCATGTCCTTCTCTGCAGGGCTGCTCTGAATCTCCTCTTTGCCAAACCTGTAGCTGTGCCTGGGACTGCTCTGACCCAGGTGTAGGACCTTGCACTTGTCATGGTTAAACCTCATGAGGTTGGCATCAGCCCACCTCACAAGCATGTCAAGGCCCCTCTGGATGGCATTCCTTCCCTCCAGCATATCCACCCAACCACACAGCTTGGCGTCATCGGCAAACTTGCTGAGGACACACTCAATCCCACTGTCCATGTCAGTGACAAAGATGTTGAACAAGACTGGTCCCAACACCGATCCCTGAGGGACACCACTCGTTGAATTGACTTCATCAGGTCCCATGGACTTGTGCACGTTCAGGTTTGTCAGATGGTCTCAAAGCAGATCCCCTCCTGCAACAGGCCTAAGGTTTTCATTCTCACAGACCCTGTGTCTGCCTTCCAGGACTTGGGTGGTACAGTCAGAGCATTTGCCAGTGAAGACTGAGGCAAAGAAGACGTTAAGAACCTCAGCCTTCTCCGAAGCCAGGGTAGCCAGTGAATGTCAAGTGAATACTGGAAATGCTTGCTCTGGGTAAGTCAATTTACATTTAGCAACAGTGTAGTTTAAGAGAGAAAAGTGATAAAGATGGTGCTGTTAGCTGGGGAAGATGTGAAAAGAAGTTAGCACTTGTAAAGGCTAGGGAGGAGATGAGATGTGGTGAAAAAATGTGCAACAGTCAAAAATAGCAGTGTGTCTATTAAGCCCATGAGATTGATTTAGTACCTAATAGAAGTCTGAGGCCTGTTCCCAGGCTTTCTATTTGGTCAAGGAAGGTGAGATGTGGAGTCATTTTGCACATTGACATGCGTTGCATATTGCAACTCAGATTTGACAAGCCTTAGTTATTGTTCACATGCACATAGATTTAAAGAATTAAACTGATGCAGCTGAATCCAATCTATACATGGCTTCTTCCAAATTGGAGCCTAAGGGCCTGTCTTCTAGGATGACACTAAAGGAGATAAAACTCTTAGATATTGGACAAGCATACACATTGCCACAGAGCAGCCTGTGCTGGATAAGAAATTGGTGCTTCTGCTCAGTTCAGCAAGACAATTATATTACACTACCTTACACTGAGTCTGTAAAGGTGAAACCTCAATTATCCCAGTTGAGTTTATGTAAAGAATGAGCACTTAGAAATAACAGCTATATCAGGTCATGTAGCTGTATATATCTGTCTTTGTAGGAATAGGAAAATACCAAAAATCTATACCTTTGAAAGTTAAATCAAGCATGAAAATACGTATGTCTGCATCAGCTTGCAGTAATTATTATGCCAACTTTCTCAAGATGAATAAAAAGCCAGCGGTATTTGAGCGAACATACTGCATTTTATAATACAGGACACTAATATATGAAAGCTTGAAGATCTGCTCAGCTCAGTTGTTAAAACCCTGGTGTTTAATTCACTCAGAAAGAAGGACAGAAGAAGATTTGTAAATGTTCTACTGGAAAAGTCATTCATCAGTAGGAAAGTAGCAAAGATGATATAAAGGTTTTTTACATGCCATATCTATGATCAAACTAAATATCAACGTATTTCATGGTAGTAAAGACTGGAATCTCATTGAAATAAGAAAAAAGTTAAGAGGGATATAGGAACTGCATTTGTATCTTGTGCAGTAAAAAGAAGTAAGACTCACCTATTGTGTACACAGAACAAACATCTGTGATGGATGTTTGTCTCAATAAATGTATTACTTCTTCCAAATCTTTTTCTTTGCTAAAAAATGATAGCTCTTCTGCTTCAAGAAAATTCAGGTCTTGTGGCCTACCAAAGATAGGAGAAGCTGATTTGGATTGAGGAGCTCAGTCAAACTGGAATTTGTTAGATTAATACAATCTTTACATTATAGGTCCTTTTGTGCTAAAAGTCAGTAACATTCATATTTATAAACATACATACAAACTGGTAGTAGCTATACTTGCAGCTAACAGTTTCTGCCAGATCAGATTAAATTTTATGTCTTTTTTACAGTATAGCATTTTATGAAAATTCATTAAAAGCATAAATCTTTAAAGACATTATAGCATTGATTTCCCAATATAAGCTTAAAGTTACACATCTTTGTACTTGCAAACAACGATTAAGAACTTGTTTCAGTGTGCAAGCAGTCCAGACACTGTAGCAAGATGAGCCTATTTACATGATACGAATGCATGCTGAAATGCATGCTTTTTGCAGGTTTCTGTCCACATTAGGAGCAATTATTTGTAAGAGGAGCCCCATTTGAGGCAAGGCCTGTAATTAAGGGTACTAGCAAAACCAGAACTTCAATGCTTTTCACACATAATGCTTCAGAGACCAGCAAAAATAGAATCTTCTGCAAGAGTAAAGCTTCTTGGATCTTGTGATCCAGATAATGGAAACTGAACCAGATATAACTGCAGCAACTCCTTTTCCCAACAAGAAACTTTGGTACAGACTGATAATATTTACCAGCATTTAAGCAGATATCATCTTCCAGTTTCTATGCATTTGATTTGATTGCCATTCACTATGACAATTCTCAATGAAACAAGAAAAAAAAAAACCCACCAAAAAAACAACAAACAAAAAAACCCCAAAATAAGCAGACTAAGTCTTTGTTTATGAGTTAGATATGTATCACTTACTTATTTCCAGATAAGTCCACTTCAACGTGACTTGTCTTTACAAAACCTATTTGGCCAGTAAACACATGTCTTCCAAGAAACCACTCCATGCATCCAATGTAATATCCAAGAATCTCAATTTTGTCCCCTTCCTGGAAGCTCATCTCTTCCAACACAATACCTTCATAATTTATCATAGCTAGACAGAATCCTTTTGCTATATGACAAGGAGATAAATAATATTTGCAGATAAAGTAATTTAACACAAATACACTTAATAAAGTAATAACTCATCAGAAGAGTATATTTAGCAACAGACATTAGTGGAACTCAAGAGTTCCAACTCATGGAATTAGAGTCATACCCATTGCAGCAAGACTTAAAGCATCCAAACCTAATAGGTTTCATTTGAGCAATTAGAATAGTAAACAACAACATAAAAATGTGCGATTAGAAAGGCAAGTCGAAGATATTTTCAAAATTCTAATTAATTCCATTATGAAGCAGTAAAAGGAGATGTTCTAAGTCCCTACTTTCCGCTTTTATAAAGGGCTCTGAACATGGGCTAGAGTAAAAATACTTGAACCAACTAATAAAATACATATTGGATAAACATGCAGTTAGATACCAGTATTAAGACTGATATGTATGTAGAAAATAAGACATTTAATCACAAACCTCAGACCATCTGTATAAGTTTCATTTCTCTGGTAGTATTAAAGCAATATCCATAGGAAAAGTCCACAATAATTACATCGGCTCATTTTCTTATTTTAAAGTTTGTCATCAAATCTAAACAGGCATCTCAATTTAATTACTCTTTACTACTTTGTGCATCTACTTAGTACGGTATTTAGGAGGAAAAAGGGGAGAGATAATCCTTTGGGGTTTAACTCAAATTAGGCAGAGATTTATACTCTCATTAATTTCATTGCAGTGCATTTTGAAAGCTGTTTTCCCATTCTAATACAATGCAAAAAAGTTATTGAACCCTTTAAAATCTGTCCTAACAAAAGCGGGTTATAAGTGTGGGTTTTTTTTAATGCTGATGTTTGAATGAGTTTCTTACCAACTTGCCTGATGGACTGTGATTCAGTTTTGAGAGTAAAATCCATAGGATCAGAATACCCTTTAAGAAACCATCTGAAAGTAGGAAAAAAGAAACACATTGAAGTTGGTGTATAAAATACACCATTTTACTAAATGTTGTGATAACAACAGTGATATTTTAAATCCTTTTAAAAACAGATGCACTCTTTCCACAATTATCTTTCACTGTCCAGGCACAGCTATGTTTTGAGTAATAGTTACTTTTGTAAAACAAACCTGACTGAGAAAGTTGACCTTGGGTAAGGAGAAATAGCACATCAGAAAATTTTCAGCTTTTCAACTACTAAAAGGATCAAGAACGCATAATTTCCTGGTGATTCCTGATGTGAGTCAATTGATGTAATTTTTGCTTTGTAACAACTATGAGCTTGGACATGATCTTGACACAAACTGCATTAAGGAAAAGAATGGCTCCTGTCAATAGTGTTGAGTAAAAGCACTGCTATTCTGTTTTCTGCATTTCCAAGTATCCACCTGTATCTATCCATATTCCCAAGCATCCTGAAAACTGAAAATTCTCAATGTTATGTTATAAATGTTAGTAGATGTTATTACAAAAAGCCCCACCCAAACAGTATCTAACTCATAAAATGGTAAGCCATCTTTAAATGCTTTACAGGTATCTGGATTAGTTTCAGTTGTGCAGTGTGGAAGACAGATGTGTACCTATGAAACAGATGCACATGAAATATATAGAATCAGGTACCTACTGATGAAAAGGGATCAATGGCTCCACAGAAGCATTAGACATGTCACCATCCACAGATCCACCTGTTATGTCTTCAGTAAAAGCCCCAGTCTCAAAATAAGTGTTTATTTCATTATCTGATATCTTTCTTATCAGATTGTCAGGGTATAAACCAAAGAATGCCCCTAAAAAGAAACCAGTGGAATAGATGTAATTTTACATAATGTTTTAGTGCCATACAAACTTTAAAACTGGCTTCAAGACCATCAGTAATATTCAATTAGAAATTGAAAGCCTAAGATTCCACAAGATTTTTCTTTGATTGTCAGATCAAAGAAAAGATCATACTTTCTTGTTTAGTTTCCCTTTAAGAAAAGGGCATGTTTGATGAGATGTGCAATCTGCTGCTGCACCGTTTTGCACATTCTTATTGCAGTAATCAGTGATCTGTCAAGCCCTTCATTCTTTTTCTGATGGCCACAGCAGGCCATGCTATTTAGAAGAAGCACAAGAGCCTGGCAACCATCTGTAAACCCTCTCCTGTACATCTCCATGATCTGCAATAATATTAAGCAAGTTAGAAGGTACATCCCTCTGCAATCCATTTGGCATGCATTTATGGACCAGTTGTCCAGGAATTTCTCTAATTTCCTTATGATCCAACTGAATCCAATCTGTATTTGTTCTTTTTTTTCTTTCTGGTGCATATGGGTGAATATATTCAAATTTTAACTTCATTAGATATGTAAATAGGTCTTAATATTTGGGAATTTTAAACAAAGGTGCTTATCTAAATTTAGCATTAGTATGTACAGTGTTCCTTACCTTCCTGTACTAGCAGGCTTCTGTACATCAAATTTAGTGACTTTTCATTTATAGAGACTTTAATGCCTGTTTCTTCCTCCTCTTGAGAACAGAGCCAGAAAGACTGATCTAGGAATAAGTTCTCCATGCAATGGTCTATAAAACCTAGAAAAATTAATCCAGTTTGGTTTCCTTTACAGTATTACACAAGATAATAACCTTTCACAAACTCAGAAGTTCAAATAGTTTCATTATTGCTTAATCAAAATAAAGAACTAATTTTATTACCAAGTATTGGCAAAATTACATTGTCACATGCATTACAGCTACTTTTAATGCTTACCTGTCACAATATACCTAAAAACCAAACTTTTCTGTGTCTAATGCTGCTGAAAAAGCAGACTGTGTCCTCCCCTTGTGTGGATTGCCCTTAGTTTAGCTATATTCAAAGGTTTGCAGCCTACGGTAGTCACTAGCAAGCTTTAAGCAACAAGTGTTTAGCATCACTTAATAAGAGATGACCTGAAATAATCTCAAAAATTAGCCTTTTTATAAATTTCTGTTGCTTGATTCAGCTGTGCCAATTAATGCAGATACTGTGCTTGGCTATCAGATTCTTTGAATTTCTTTGGGATGGAGATGATACTGCACTCCAGAGTCATGTAAATCACAAGGAGTGATTGATCTTGGGAACTGGGTCTACTTACACTATGGCTTAGGGCTTTCAAAACTATATAATGTTACAGGAAGATCTAGAGTGATATATCATAATCAGTATGGCATAGAAGATTATTAGAGGGCCAATATTAATACATTAGCAAATCCTGTGTGCAAAAGTGATGATGAAGAGGTAAGGTGGGCAGATCAGTGATTAAGGTGCTACTCTGCTATTCAGAAGATGCTGAATCAATTCCCCATGAGCCACAGCCTCACCTAAGAAGAAACTTCATCTTCTTATGCTTTCTCTGCAAAATTGGATTGAAAGAATATTTTTTTCTAGTTCTCTAAAGAGCATTTAAAAACACAATCTAGGAAGTAAATCGCAAGCATTAAATTAAAAATAAAAATCATTATTTTAAATTGCTCTGATGGAAACAGGCAAATTGAATAGTAATGCACACAAACTCTCCATACACAAAAGCATCAGGCAGACAAAATGGAGACAAAGATCTGATTCAAATGCTATTCCTCGGAAAAGACTTGTGAAATGATAGGATATCAAAAATGAAACTCAAATCAGTGACATCATATTGCTACGAAAGCCATGCTCAGATTTAGAAACAAAACTGAAGCAGGCAAAGCATACGGAGCAATATTTGTTTTACTTGACATTTCCTCTGAAGCATTACCAAGTCTCCAGTTTGGTCACTACTATTCAGGAAATACGTGAGAGTCCAGTGGGAAGCATGATCACAGATCTAGAAAATATACTCTGTGAAGAAAGACTACAGGAATTAGGGTTGATTTTCCTAGTGAAAACAACACAGTGGAAGTACAGGTTAGATGTCTCCATGGTGCAAAGAAAGAGTTACCTTCACATGTCTACCGTAAGCAGAAAAAGCTGTAAAAGCATTGAAGTTGCAGCACAGGTTAAACTTTAGGACAAAAGCCTGGATAGGCTCCTTGAAAAGCAGATACAATCTGATTCTGAAGTATTTAACTTAGATAATAGCTATCATTCCTGGCAGATGTCTTACCTATTCTGGGACAAAGGCAGGTTCTCCTGGAGTTTTGAGTGTCTTTCCAACCCTAGTTCACTAGTACCCAATTCAAGACCATTACTTACTGCTATTAGGAGTTAATACAAAGAACCTCAAAATCCTGTTCACCATGTTCCCAGTCAATCAGAAATTGCATGCAGAGGAATAAAAAAAGCATATTGAACTGTTGTATGGCGGAACAGCTTTACCTAGTGAATGGTAGGTTAGAAACTTCCATATTTCTTCGAAAGTTTTAAACGTCACCACTATTAGATCTTGATCACTATGAATAGACAGCAGTCTGGCAGACAGCTCCTAAAAAACCAAAACAAATACAAACACCAAAACAACATTTTAATTACAATTATACTAGACCTGAGCACAATCAATCACCAGGTAACACTTATGTTAAAATGCTATATATTAACATAGATAAAAAAATCATCCAGGGTTTTAGCTGTATGAGATACCTGCTCTTTTACACTTATCTACTACATACAAGAAGACAAGTTTTAACCTCACTTTTTCTTACCAATAGTACCAGCAGTTCCAGTGAGGTTAATTTACACAGAAGTTAAGACTTCAGGACTGACCACACTGAGTGAGACTAAAGGGCTGTCTGGCTCAGACACATCTATAAATAGTAGCCAGTACTTTCTATTTAGAGTGTGAAATGTGGGCGAGCATCTACTGGTACTTTCCAAGAATGCCCTTCTAGCACAAACCAATTTACAGCTTGGAACTGCCGTTGCCAGTGGGTATCAATATTTAATAGTGGAAAAGGTTTCTTTTGCTTGTTGTTTTTTTGTTGTTGTTTGGGTTGGGGTTTTGGTTTGGTTTTGTTTTTGGTTTTTTTTTGTTTTTTTCTTTTTTTTTTTTTTTTTAATTTTTTTTTGTTTTTTTTTTTTTTTTTGGTTTGTTTTTTGGTTTTGTTTTTTTTTTGGTTTTTTTTTTTTTTTTTTTTTTTTTTTTTTTTTACTTAAAATTTCTGTAGGTTATTTAAGTTATTGCAAAGCTTTAGGATCCATAGCATTCTCATGTAGGCTAGCCACAGAGTTCTGTTCACATTTGAGAATGTGAGGCACCTTTAAACCTGCTACCTGATAGCTTCAGTCTTGTTCCAGAGGAGACATTGATCAGTTATGCCCTAGTTCGCTTTTCCCATGGTTAAGATAATTAAATGTAGTGGAGTATTATTTTGGGGGTGCTGTTTTGTGGGTTTTTGGTTGTTTTTTGGTTTTTGGTTTGTTTTGTTATTGTTGGTTTTTTTAAGATCCTTTTCTCCTCATTTGTACTGGTTTATGTTGCTAGATAGAGTAGCATTAAACTGTGCATTTACAAAAGATGAGCTATGATGTGTTGTAAATTATAATGACTGATTTCATGAGGAATTTCAGAAATGCTGAAAGGGGAACTACATAAACCCTCAAATAAATAAAACAAATATACATTTTGATGGATTGTAGCCAAAAAGCTGTAATACGTAGTCCGGTTGCTCTTCAAATAGTAGCTCAAATACAGGGTTCTCCAGTGATGTTGGTTACTGTCTTTCAGGGAAATACAAAGAACTGCAGTAATTTATGAGAAGTATCTGAAACAGTATGTCAGAAAATAAATCATGTGTGAAGCTAACAGGTGTAATGCTACTGCATCATTTCCCAGTACTATACCCTTTCTCCCATCACATCAAAATTGAAAATGCATTTTAGAAGTATTTAAGGACTGACTAAGAAACTAAATCTAACTTTGGAGGGGGGAAGAAGGGGAGCAATCATCATTCAATCATTTTCTGTAATCTGAGTAAGATGAAGACACGTTTTATGTCTTGTCTTATGATTTTAAAAGATCTCAATTCTGTTTAACTTCCACATTTTCAATTCACACAACATGAACAGATTAATAAAAATTCCTTCTTCAAAACAGAAGTCCAATTTAAGCCTCTTCAACATGCATGCATCATCACCACTTTGATCCTCTGCATGCCCCCTTCTACACTAGATTAAATATTAACGAGAGCCTGAAATCTATTAATAAATTGCCAGCACATGCTAAAATGCCTCAACCTCAAGTGCTTTATGTGCAGCTGAATATCAAAACATCATTCTAAGGAAACTTATCATCATAAATCTTGCTTCCTTCAAAGTCTTTTTGCCAGTCTGTTTCTAATAAGGTCACAGATCTAGTCTATTTTTATGCTGTTTTTCCTCCTCCTGATCCCTTCTCCCTTTGTCCACCTCCCCTTAAATGAAAGCCAGAGGAGAGCAGCAGGAGCACAGCCACAAAATCAGCAGGTTGAGAGTTCACAACACACGAAAGGAAAATCTTGCAGAAACACATGCATCCAAGACAATCAAATTCACGACTAAAGATTTCAATGTTTCACTTCCTAGTGAAGGAGTCTGGAACTCATGGCTCAGGCAAAAAAGGGACACCAAAGGTCAAATGGTATCATCCTGCTTTTTCATCAGGAAGGAAGAGGAGACTTTAAATTGTATATGTAATGAACCTCATTGGTTGTAGAGGATGGGTTTCCTATGTATAAACAAAATAAAGATAGCAATAAAAATTGGCCAATGCTCTTATGTGCTATTTAAAACTATGGCAAACTAGCCCTAGGAAGTTAAATATTTATGCTATTCTCCTTCAGACTTCTTCTTTGGTTTAGCAACAGGCTTCCCAGGTAGCTTGCAGCCAAATGACTCCAAGTGACTGGAAACTGAAATGAAGAGTCAATATGAAGAGTCAATATGAAGCCAACTTTAAAAAAAAATCAGAAAACCAGTATTTCACTTGATGTAAATCAAAGCTGAACATTTTTAATATAAAATCCTTCAATGTCTTATTTAGCTGGGTTTATTTTACATCTATTTGATGTTCAAGTCTTTTTCAATGGTTCAGTATTTCTAGTGTCTCTAGACAGTTTTAGGCCATGGGAAACTGGTCACTGAAATTCAAGCATACAACATGTAGATGGAAACGGGAACCAGATATCTCCCAGACTGTTTCAGTAGCACAGGGTGTATTCTCTAAATAAATAGAGCATTTCCCAAGCAATTGACTTACACTGAAAACTACCATCACCTCCCTGATGTCATTTTCCAGAAGACGGAGCTGCCCTCTGAGCTGTCTCTGTAGTCTGGGATCAGGACATCCGCTCTTTCGTCTTATCATCATTAACTTCAAGGAGATATCTGGAGAAGGATATCCATTTACAGCACTTAAAGCTTTGAAGAACCATAAATCCTTCAAAATTTTACAATCCACATAAGAACTATTTTTTTTTTTTTTTTCCAGCTTCAGAACCAGACTCACTGCTTGTTTCTTTTCCATTTTATTATTCATTAGGGATAGTAGCCTAGCATGAAACAAGATTTTTTTTTCAGTTGCATAATAAAGGACACAGCTACACAAAAGAAGGGTGATATGGAAGTCTAAAAATTTTTGGAGACAACTGACACAGTTGGAGACGAAGAAAAGGGAAGAGTTAAAAACCAAGCAGATTGGTAACTTCTCAAATTAGACAGCTCTGTGGACATTGAGAACATGCCCAGATTTCCATGTATACTGTGCATATTTTAAAGCCCAACAGATACTGGAACTGCAAAAATTACCTACCAAAAGTGTACAGATAATTCAACAACTTCTTATGCTAATCTCAAATTCATGGTTATCTGATATGTCACCCCCACTAATTCAGAAGGCTTCTAGAAGTCGAATACTTTGAAAAGGTGTTTCTCAGTTAAGCTAGTTGAGAAGTACCAGCAAAGACAAATAGTCTAACTAAAAGCTCACTTACATGATTTTCCTAGTACATCTGAAAGAAGCTAGAAATCTGTTCTCAGATCTTGACATCTGTTTATGACAATCTTTTAATACAGCTAAGGGTACAGTTCCAGCCAACTTCTCTCAGTTAAAGAGGGTCTTTAATAAAGCTGCTTTCATTCAGCATGTCTCAATTTAACTCAATAATAGTAAACCGTATTTATGTTTTCAGATATCCAGATGGTCACATATAAGCCAATAAGCCACTCAGGAAGAATTCCAATTGAAAGTGTGTAAATAGGTCATGATTTCAGCAATAAATAAGATTGTTAAACATCCTGAAATATTCCACATATTATTACTTTCACCTTTCAGCTAGGTAAAATAGATATTTTTTTACATTCTAGTCTAATATGCTGCATCTTAATGTGCTTTCAGAGGGCTTCCTACATATGTCTCCAGGAGTTTTACAATGACTTGTTCTTAAATTAGTCATTACTTTAAGCTCAAGAAGAGTTGCTCAGAAATATAAAGCAGTGTTACTGCACTATGAAGCCTCTCTAAGTTGTGGTCATGTAGCCAGTTGGTAGTACTAAAAGTGAAAACTACAGTCTTTGAATTTTACTCATATTACTGTTAGGTAACAGTATTGTTACCTTTTCATTTTATGTAAAGCCATAAAAAGATACTGGCACAAAGCTATTACTTAAAGTTTTGTTTTACATAATCAAACTGATCCCAAGTTAAATTGTTTCTACAGGTAAACTTTAGTAATAGTAATTTTATGTAAGACTTAAAGTCATTACTTTGAATTAGAACAACTAAAATATGGCTGCTTCTTCCAAAAGTACTAATATGGAAGTTATGGAATTGGAAATGAAGGAAATTATAGAATTGGAAATGAAAAAAGTCTTATGGAAATGAAGGATGGTCCAAAACCCCATCACACCTACAGTAACCTTACTGTCTGCTTCTGTGAGCTCTGATACATACCACCAGTTAAGAACCAAAACCTTGAGAGTGAGATAAACAGGTACATAGAATCATAGAATAGTTAGGGTTGGAAAGGACCTTAAGATCACCTAGTTCCAACCCCCCTGCCATAAGCAGGGACACCTCACAGTAAACCATGCCACCCAAGCACAAATAATTTAACAACAAATAACCATACGCTTGGGGGACGATTGTCTGCTACTGATGTGATTTATCAGGTCAAGCCAGAAAGCAGAGCACATCCCAGTGATGTTTTTTGATGGTTATTTCTCTTCCTCTAAAAGGAAAGAAATGTGACTAGAGCCTCAATTCACAGAGGAGGCCATGAGGCCTCCAGAAGGGACAGCTGCTGTATCTACTTACTGAAGAACTTCACTCACTTGCAACTTCATTGAAAATACAGCATTAACAAAAAGACTTCAAAAGGTCACAAACTTAAAAATGAGGGATTTGAAGAATTGAAACCCATATTTGCTTTTCTTTATTTGCTTTCCTTGGCCATTACAATATAATCCATAAATAGTTTCTGTCTTTTACAGCAGTTCTCTCTTTTTATGAGAAATTCTCAACAAATCTTATGTAGAATTTGGATACTTCACAGCTCTTTGAAGTATGTTATAAAGTTTACAGGATTGAAGACTGCAAGTGTTGACACAGTTGTCTCAAAAAAAGAGTAAGCAATGAGAAGCATATTATTTATAAGTTATGGTGGAAAAAAAAAAATGCCTTACCAGTTGGAAAAGTCTCTGCTTGACTGGGAAGGATCCTTGAATTGACATTCATGCACTTTTCATGTTGAGAACACTCTATTATGATAAATGAAAGGAATAGATAAGTGCATTTTCTAAGTCCATATAAATCACACACACCAAAGAAAATCCAAACCAACTAAAAGCCCAACCACAAAAACACTGCACACTTTCAAAGCATTTCATGCATTGGATAATTACTAAAAGAAAATAACTATATTTTGTCCCTTCCTACTATATAATTCCCCAAACCCGCAAGAAGTATCTGCAGATGATTTCTCTTGTACTGGGGAGGAAGCTAAATGTTGATTCCATCATTCTGATGTGAATCTTCAGAGACATGGAGAATCTGTGGAAAGATATCCACTCAGGAAGCTGAAGTCTCATTTGGGAGGGAGCAAGGGTGAGACTTTGTTTTCTCTTCCCTTGCACCTATAATAAGTACCCTCCACTGCCAATTTATATCACTGAAGTTTCAATGATTCAACTGCCTTGTACCAATTCGTACATTGAGAGAAATAATCATTCTCTATTTGTCATAAGCTTAATATTTGAGGGGGTGGGGTGGTAATATAAAAACAAGTGATTTGAAGTTTTAGAAAAACAACATAAAATAAGTATATTTTATGTTAATAGCAATCTGCCCTTTTTTTTCCAGCCCATATTTCTTTCAGTCCTTCTCAAATCCTACATTTTCATGCTGAAGAAACACTCACTCCAACCAATTCCATTTTCTAAAGGTTCCTTTGGAAACAAAACAAAATAAATAGTGAAGACAAGGCTTGATATTTCCAAGAAATGAGAAATTATCTGAGGCAATTTTCATGTATCCAAAGACATTTGCCTCTGCAGCTTTTAAGAAACTTAGAAACATGAACAAAGTCATGCAGATGAATAAGTATACATAGACACAGAATTATCCTATTTCAGAAAAAAGGTGGCAGAGTAAAAACATCATCTTTAAGTCCAATTATTATTGTATACTAGAATTAGAAACAGAGTTCCCAAGCACTTTGGTATTTGTTGGGTTTTGGTTGGGTATTTGACAGGGTTTGGGTTTTTTTGTTTGGTTTCTTAACTTATTTAGACTCTGGTATTTGTTTTAAAACAGAAATTTGATAGTTAGCTCACTGCAGGGTAGGCTGGCTGTTTTTAAGAAGCATCACAAATTTGTTCCTCAGAGCTTCTGAGACTGCACATAGTTGTAGTTCTACTTTTCATTTTAGTCAGAATTACAAAGAGAACAATTGTCAAAACTTAAACAACATGTTATCAATCACTTTGATCATCATTTAGCAGTTGATAAAGACAATTAAGTAGCATGTTTTTGCTATGTGACCTTGACATTACTATTTTATTACCAGATATGGACTTTCCCTGAAAGGTATTTATCAGCAGGTAATATTTTATTTAAAACTAAACCTATTGTTATTACTTTTAGAAGAAAGCAAAAAACCACGAGCAAGCATTTTATTACTTATGGGAGTTTGTTTAAAAATAGATTGTTATTAAATATGAGCAAAAGAGTAAGAGTTACTATAAAAACATTTTAAACATTGAGACTGTTTTGAGTGCTTTAATTAGATTGAAAGACTTAACATGAACTCCATGCCCCATTCCTAATTGTTGAATGACTTGCACACTTCTTGGCAAGCTAAAGAGAAACTATACTGCTGTGGGACTCCGGCACCTGGCACACTTTGACGTCAGCAGAGTTGAGTTATAAACAGAAAGATATTGTTTAAGCTATAGAATGTATAATTTAGAATAAAATTTACAAGAAATCTTCAGAGAAACTTTTTACAAGGGCATGTGCTTGAGGTGTCCCTGCTTATGGCAGTGGGGTTGGAAGTAGATGATCTTTAGGTCCTTTCCAAACCTAACTATTCTATGATTCTATGTAGTGACAGGAAAAGGGGCAATGGCTTTAAACTGAAAGAGGGGAGATTTAGGTTAGATATTAGGAGGAAGTTCTTCACTATGAAGGTGGTGAGACACTGGAACAGGTTGCACCAAAAAGTTATGGATGCTTCATCCCTGGCAGTGTTTAAGGCTAGGTTTGATGGGGCTTTGAGCAACCTGGTCTAGTGGAAGGTGTCCCTGCCCATGACAGGGGGCTGGAACCAATGAGCTTTAAGGCTCTTTCCCACATGAACTAGTCTAAGATTCTATGATCTTTAGGTGAAGAGGGAAAAAAATAAAATTCCTAAGAATTTTACTAAACTAGTCTAACTAAACAGTCTAACTCAACTTTGCTTCTGAATCTTAAAGATTAGAGCAAAAAAGTGCTAGAAATAGAACTTATTTCAGTGTTCTGGCTCTTGAGTTCTGCTAATTTTCATCGTAACCTAAGAAATAACCCATTTGTTTGCCCAAAGCCTATACTCAGTTGGGTCACTTAATAGACCAATCTATGCAGCACTGAGATGGAGGAAATATAGCTGTTTGCTTTGTTGATTTAACAGTTGTAGGTGTGTTTAAAAAGCAAAATTCTCAGCTGAAAAGCGCATGACAGTTTTCTGCTTGCGTATAGTGAGCAATATTGAACGAACACAGGAATCCAAATACAAAGACAAGATCAGAGTGATCAGAATATATCAGTTGAAGTCTTACCCATCTGTTCTTGCAATGTGTCCATCCTGACTCCATCCCTGACAGGGCTGATAGCATCACTGGCCTCCAAATGTTTCCAGTCAGACCCACACCTTCCCTGCTTCAGATCTTTCACCTCCAAGTTCCTGTCTTGCTTTCCCTCTAGACCAGGGATGATGGCATTAGTGCTGAGCATGGATGTGCTGCCTGCTGCTGCTGAACTCTCCATAATTTGCAGTTCTTCACAGTGATGCATTTAACATTATCAACATCTTAGGGAAAAAAATACAGATAAAATATTTTTTTAAAAGATCAGAATACATGCACATATTCAATAGCTGTCCTGTCCCGCAGGAGTTATTTTTAGTTGCAATATACATGAAGTATTTGTTTTATAAGTCTTTCAGAGGCATTATAACACCCAAATTCATCCTAAAATAAGCTTCTGCAATCAGGTGGCATCACTGTTTCAGCAACAAAGCAATAGATTTGACTAACACCACAGTCCAAGGCCAGAAGTGTATTTGTGCTCACTGCTAATTATTCATCCTTGGCCAGTTTTAATGCAGAGTCTCCAAGGAATGGCATCATTCACATTAACAGAGGCAATGCAGGGGAAAAACATAATTTTCTCAGGGTGACAAGAATGGATGGGTACTGTGTTCCTAATTCAAACAAGCAGGAAGGTTTTTATAAAACAAGCTGAAGAATGAACTCTCAGCAGAAACCCACAAGTGCAGGAAGACTGGCATACATGGATCCAAACATTTCTTTGCAGTAAAGCAAAAGAGTGCTCGACTGAAGCTAGAGGCAGAGTCTGGCAGGAAGACTGTTACTGGCATGAACATCAGGAAAAAGGAATAGAAATGGAAGCAGGGTGCAAGTAGTCACAAGCTTCACTGTCCCCTCTACAATCACTGACATGAGACATCCTGCAATCCCATTTTTTGGGCACAAACTACTTCAGCATCAGAAAATGTGCAGCCAGACAAGACCAATACCTCTGGAAAGGATGTGACTCATGTAGCCAGCACATGCCCCACTGCTATTTGGACTCTTTTCCTCAGTGGACTCTCACATGCCTCTTTAATTATTTCCTAAAGCCACTGGATAGATTGTTTTAGTTCTGTCACTTGGACTTAATCCAAATTCCTCTGTGCTTACTCCAGCCATACTCATTAATGAGTTACATTATGAGTATACAAACTTGTAGTCTTTGTGATATTTCCTCCCTTGCTTTCTTTACAGCAGAAATTGGTTAAAACTGAAGTTTTGGATGGAAGATTACTTCTGCTCTACCAAAACCTCAAACTAGAGCTTGGTCACCTAGAAACCCTTTACAATCTGCCTTCAGATGGGTCAAGAAATTTCACCCTCCTCAGCTGACCACGCAATGAGGTATCCCAAAGCACAATGTTCTGGCTTGGTTCTTCACATACATGCCTTCCAATACTTCTTGCCCTGCAAGCTTCATGTCATAGATCCCTAAACCGGAGCAAACTGAGTGCCAGTGTGAACAGGACAACAGTTTCTGGTTGTCTGCCATGGCAGACAATTCAGGTTAAGGCACTGATCTGTCTGCAAAACTTTCATACTGGTTTGCAGTCATTGAAACCTTTATCCCTTGGAGCACTTGAATAAAGAGTAAACGAAATATGGACAGAAGCATGTTATGCAATTATAGAAAAATTAATGAGGTATACTTCCTGCTGATATGACCAACTCAGAGAATTAAACCATAATCATACTTACCACAAGCACGTAAGTTAACAAAGTATGAAGAAATCTAAGCTGGATGTTGTTTTAATGATTCTGTTGACCCATTTTGCCATTTATTCAAATGTGACTATCAGAGTAATGAGGGTAAAGAGATTCTTTTTAGTGTAGCATTGCAGTTTTCCTTATGAAGTTATGAGTATAAATTCATATATACACCTATGAAATACACATAGTAACTAACTCAAACACAACTAATTTTGATGTGTTTTCTCTGAAATCTTGTTAGTAGTTTCACTAACATACTTAATTAACATTGTATTTCTGACTTCTTGTCTCAGTTTCTCTTGCTAAATTCCCTGAAAAACTGCCTATCAGACTTGACGACCTAGTTAGAAAACAGACCTACCACAGAACAAACTCACTTTGCTAGGGATATGCTTTTCCATTTATATAGCTGAATTTTTCCTTAAAGTAGTGATAGTAGCAAAGACGATTATTTTCAGTGCTGTACCAGGATTATATGTAATGCACTGTAATTTCCATACTTAGGAACTAAACACATTTCTATATATATTTTGCAAATACTGGTAACTCCTGGTCAAAGTTGGGACTGTTTGTCCTGGAGAAAAGAAGGCTGCGTGGAGACCTCATAGCAGCCTTCCAGTACCTGAAAGGGGCCTACAGGGATACTGGGGAGGGACTCTTCGTTAGAGCCTGTAGTGACAGGACAAGGGGTAATGGGTTCAAACTTAAACAGGGCAAGTTTAGATTGGATATAAGGAAGAAATTTACTGTAAGGGTGGTGAGGCACTGGAACGGGTTGCCCAGGGAAGTTGTGAGTGCTCCATCCCTGGAAGTGTTCAAGGCCAGGTTGGACAAATTTTAGCATGGCATGGTTTAATGTGAGGTGTCCCTGCTTATGGCAGAAGGGTTGGAACTGGATGATCTTAAGGTCCTTTCCAACCCTAACTATTCTATGATTCTATGATATTGTGATATTAAGGATAATTTAATTCCAAAGGTGGTAGTTTAAATTTCATTGTTCTATGAACCAGATCTTAGATTAGGAATATCCTTAATCCCACAAGTAAAATTCAGTGTTCAGAATATTAATTTTCTCCATCAGCTTCTATCTACAAACAAAAATATAATTCTGAACAAAATTTAGGAAAACAAATATACTGTGGCTTGGACTCTTAGAATTCAATTGAGTTGGAGAAAACTTCCATGTCCTCTGCATCAGTGAATACTGGTAAGTGTAACATATACATAGGGCTGTGAATGAACCTATAAAGCCTGGTGTTGCAAGAGCAACTAGGGCATCTGAACAAATCAAAATGGACATGATCTGTTTAAGAAGATTCAGTTATAGTATCCCAGAGCCTAAGCCAAGAAAAAAATCAGCTGAATAAGTGAAAGAAAAACAAAACTGGTATGTTCTTATCAATATTTTCTCTTGGCTCTTCCAAGGTACACAGGATGAAAATTAAGACCTCAAACATTTTTAAGTCACACTGTCCTCTACACATTCCTATGTTTAGTGTTTGCCTTAACTATCAAATGCCAAGCCATGCGGCTCTGTATAAGCTCAGAAAACAAGACAGTAAACTTTCCTGTAGCTAGGCACAGAGTCTACCTAGGTGCTTCTGAATATTTATTTAGCATCTAAATGTATCTTAAGGGGTACAAAGCAACAAAGATTTCATAGAATTTTGCATCACATCACCATCCTTTTACTATTCATCTTTAACTATCATAAAGTACCCCAAGGAGCAAAATCGTAACATACAAGCAATGCTATGGTATGCTTGCCATATTTATTATGCTGATGCTTTCTCATCAATTATTCAACTGTTCCAGTACAAATTAAAACAGGTTCAGAGGCACAAAAACAGAGGAAAACATTTATCCACTATAAAGCAGATTTAGAGATTATTAAACTTCAAGTGTTTTAGTCACTGTCATCAATAGAGATTTTTCATAAACCTATAAAGTTAATTTACCCTTATACTTACTAGCAACTGGCCACTTTTTAATAGGAAGAAGTACAACATGAAGAAATGGATTAAAGGCTGAACACCTTGAGAAGTATGTTTGTCTTCTGTAAAAGTACACTAAGAGCTAATTATGTGAACTGACAAAGCACTGTGTTTAGTATTTAGACAAATGATTTTATCTTCTGGCCCTTGAGGTTTGACTGAGAAATCTTTATTTGGTGCATGACGTTGAACATAAAATTTAATGATCTTTCCATTTTCTAAACCAGGAACCAACCTCTATAGGAAAGCCATGCAGTCAAGTACTGGCACTCTGCATTGCATGGAGGGGGGGAGCCGGGCAGTCTAAGTCAGGAACTCAAAGTGGGGATGCAGAGCAAGAAAGGAAAGGCAGATGCTGGACAGCTCAACAACTGCTAAAGGAGTGCTACTGCATTTACTGTGCTCATCCTTTCCCATGTCATGAGTTCCCTGGACAGGCTGCACTGCACAGAGCTATTGGTATCACCTTTCCAGGTTTCTAAGGCTCAGAAAGTCACTCCACCTTCCCCTTGCCTTCTCACAGAGTACAGCAAACTGGAAAGATCTGTATTCCACAGCTGTTGAACATGAGGTGTGAATAAGACACTTCTTTCCTGCTGGAAGTTAAATAGAACAACTATGTTATCATGCTTTTCCCTCTGTGGCTACTTCCTTTTCACTGAGTGCTTCTATCTCTGTTTTCAAAATACAGCTGACCAGAAGAAAAAACATACAGCTTAACATTTTCCATTTCCCTAACTATGGAGGTTGAAGTTGCTTTCCAGCACCCACCCCCACCCCCCTGCCTTTTGTTGTTTTAGAAACAGATTTGGATGACAGGAATGCTTTCTTTCCCACCAACTCCCTTCCACTTTAAAGGGGGTTGAAGAAAATTATTAACATCTACTGAACAGGTTCTGTCTCTCTCTCTTTAAAGGGTTTTTATACCCAAGGTATAAAAATACTTGAACTGGTTTTCTAAAACCTGCATGCAATACAATAGTCCTCTCACTTATCTTCCCTCTAGAAGGGTCAGGACAACTTATTAATGACTAGCTTCAAGTTACCAGTGGCAAATACAGTTATAATAGCATTACAGAGATGGAAATCAAGACAAAGATTATAGGTCATATAGGAGTGCTATAGAAGTGCTGGACAAATAGAATCCAGAAGTGAATGTAAACTTGAATTAATTTATCCCATACATATTGGAAACCTGGATGGTGCAAGGTTACTGCCATTGCTCCTCTCTGCATCATTTCCTATCTTATCCAAAGAAAATGACCACTAGCTACAGTTTGTTTCTTCCTTTACCTCACCTCAGCCCTTGATGGAGCAGAGCAATGCTTCTAAATGTATAGTGTCTTCCAGCCGCTGCTGCTGTACCTGAGTCAACACATGTCTGATGGTCCCCAAATTCTTACTCGTCTTATGTAGTGCATTTTGTTCCTCCAGGACTCCAAACCAGAGAGGACAGCTACTGAAGCTTGCATTGCCTAATTTAAAGGACCTTTTACTGCATGCACACTCTTGCTCTTCTGTTCTGCTTTTTCTCATAGAATAGTTAGGGTTGGAAAGGACCTTAAGATTATCTAGTTCCAACCCCCCTGCCATGGGCAGGGACATCAGGACTTCTCCTGCAGATCCCATGTCATACATGTCTTGCAACATGTATGCATACATGTCTTGCAACATGCCATGCATGGTCTTGCAACTATGCTGCCATAAGGCCAGGTTGGACAAAGCCTTGGGTGGTATGGTTTAGTGTGGGGTGTCCCTGCTCATGGCAGGGAGGTTGGAACTAGATGATCTTAAGGTCCTTTCCAACCCTGACTATTCTATGATTCTATAAACTAATCTAGGTCATTTTATTAAACTGGTTCTTGAGTAGTTATTTTATTACTCCTTCTCACCAATTCCAACTCACATTTTTTTCACATCTCTTATATTAGGCTACAAACATCTTACAACCAAGATTATAAGCTTTATCCTTAGAGAAAGTAAACCATAGCTTTGCTGTCTATGAAATTCAGTCACAAGCATGAATTAAAAGAATTCCATACTATGTACTGTATATGCAGCACTGAACACTTTTTCCTGCAGTGCTGCTACACAAAGGTAAAGCAAATCTGTGATCACAGTAAACAGACTTAGGAATGTGAGTACTCTCCAAAACGGAAGATCGACTCCTTTATCACTGAAGCAACTTTAGGTTAGTTAGCAATTCTTAGTAAACTGTGTTGCAAGCACTATCAATCTTCACAGTCAGTCTACAAACAAAAAAGTCCTAGCAAGATGCAAAGATATAATAAATCCCTTTAAAAGTTTTATCATTCTCTTATAATTAATTTTATTCATCTCATAGCATACTTTCCACTACAATCCAGCTCTGAAAGCACCATAAGCCCAAAATTTCCAAGTATGGTATGGTATGGAAAATTGTAGGCTAAAATCCACAATTTCATAGTGGATTAAAAATAAGCATAATCTCTAGAGGGGCTCTGGAAAAAAAAAATATCAGATCACTCAGAAAGCTATAAAAGGGCATCTGTGAATCTTGATACTTCATTTTGAGTGCTAGATTTGACAGTTTGGCCTGTGCAGCTAGCGGAGAGGAATAAAGTAGAAGGAATGTTTTTGTTACTGAACAGCTTTTCAGCCTCACACAACACTACCTAGAAGAGGGAACACAGAGCAGAACAGGAATTCCCAGCAGGTTCTTGTAACCATGACAGATCACATTTACATATACTTTCCAGTCATTTCATTACAGGCACACCAAAGTATTGACCACTACTGAAATTACCCCTGGTTAACTGGTGCCAATTCTAACATGTTAACAATAAACTTAGTCAAATGTCAGATCACAGGTACCTAAAACAGAGTGAAAGACAGGCACGCAGATAAAGAGCACAGGACTTCTCCTACCTTTTCCAAGTCTGATTCATTTTAACAGGCTGGTAAAGAGCGCACAGAACGGTGCCTTCCTCAGCACTGCTCACAACTGACTGCGGCACAGCTCTTCCTGTTTGACCTTCTTATCTTTCCTGTTGATTGCACAGCCTGGCTTGGACGTGGCAAGTACCAAAAGTTGTCTATTAACCAATACTGTTAATTCAAAAACTTCAGGGTTTTTTTTTTGAAAAAAGAAATGTTCATGAGCATGGAGTTGAGCTACTAAAGTTCATTATGCAAAGCAGAAACAGATCAAGTGTGATGGAAGGTTTGTTCACACACTTTTGCTTTTCAAAGCAGTAATTCATGTTGGCATTTTGCATTAGTGGTTAAAAGGCTTTACGGGACACATCCAGTCCATTGTGTTAAGCAAGCATTGTTCAGACAAAGTAACAAATAGTCCTTCAGATGGAGTACCAGGCTATATCTCTCCTCTGCTTTTGGTCACAGAATTAGGTTTCTTGCCATCATTCCAGCTACAAAAAGCTGTTTGACTTTTTTGATGAAGAACTGTTTGACAGCAAATTCACACTGACACATTTGGGTTTATATTGCAGAAGTGTAGAGTTCTGTAGACCTATCATACACTATGCAGCATTAAATACCAGTTTTGGGAGTTCAGAAAGTTCGTTGTGGAGTATATGCAAAGCATATCTTCTGTGTCAGAAGAATTTATCACTAATCCAGATGCCATACCCTAAACAACCCACAAAGGCAAGGACAAAAGAAACTGAAAATAATCCACCCTATTTCAAATTTGCTTGCTTTTTATCCTCCACACCTTGAGATGTTTCCATATTCTCTTCCTCCCTAACATAATGTTCACATAAAGTTAGTCACTGTTATAACTAACAACTCTGTATACAACTCTGTATAAGCGAGCCCCTAGTATCCCACCTTGCAGCAGGTACTACATAAGAACAGAACACATTGTCTACCCCAGAATACATTATCTCGGACACCTCTAGCCAGCAGCATCACAGTGTTTGAGGTATCAGGACATTGACCATATGTGGTGGGTGTGTTGACAGGGGGTGTTGTCCTGAGACACATCAGAGAGAAGCTGTGGGAGCAGACAGCACCTGGAAAATGTGATTTGAGGTGATGAGTTTTCCCATGCAGCACTGCTGCCCTCCTACAGCTCTTGCGAGGGGAACACAAAAAAGCCCCTGACATTTCAGATGCCTTAGAAACCTTAGTTATGACCCCTGCTAATCTGCCCCAAGGAACATGCACTTAAAAGTTAGCTTTAGACTTTATAAACTAGGTATTAATAATTACAAGTCATGTTCTCATTTACCTTACTTCATCCTGTCACACCATGTTAGTATTAATTATAAATGCTACTTCACACTGATTGACCAACCTGTCCATGCAGTATCCAGAAATTATGAAATTGGAAGGCATTCAAATAATTGTATAAATCTCAACTAACCAATCATCCCACAGGGCTCTCCTCCCACTGGAATTAATTTGATAGTGTACAATAGTGCAGTACACAAAGCATCTCACTTCAGGTTCAATTAATTTATGTAGTAGCTATGCCAACAGCATGAAATACAATAATTCTGTCACCATTTTACTGATTGATTTTCTATGAGTTTCAAGACTGCTAAATCTTTTAATCACATTTTATTCGTATATTTAAGGATAATCTTTGGTTACATTTTATAACCTCAGTTCTTCACTGGTATTCCTATCACCTCCTATGTATACTCAAGGTAGATTTTCAAAACAAACAATCATCTAACTCTGTATTTTTCCCAATGAATGCCAAATCTTCCATCTTCTATTTTTATGGCCCAAGCATTGTAGAACCTACCATCAATTAGTGTGTTCCTAAAATCTAAAAAAAAAAAAATAAAAATAATAAATAAATAATTAAAACAAATGACCAATTTTTACTAAGTTAAATTAGGGGCAGTACAACTCATTAATGAAACTAATGACAAAATAGCAACAATTGAACTCCAGGCTCCCAACTGCCCATTCAATACCTGCTTAGAATCATACTATGGTTTGGGTCAGAAAGGACTTTAAAAGCTCATCTAGTCCGACCCTTCCTGCAAGGATCAGGGACTCTTCAACTACATCAGGAATCCTCAGCTTCCTATGTGATTTTACATGAAAGCACATTTAATCATGCCATTCGAGGTACTTCAGTTCTTGGGGGCATATACTGATATATGGTTTAGAGTGGAAACAAGCAAAACAATTTTTTTCAGCTTCAGGGTTTTGACATCAAATGCTGGTCCTGGACTTCTCATTGTTTTAATGAAACAGTACCAACCTGGATCACAGAAACTGAAGATGTGAACAGCTGCTCTCATGAAATAACTCCAGAGACCAATATATCGTAGCAAACAGGAAAAACACAAAAGTAGCACAGTGTGGTTTCCATATTAGTAATCTCATCCCATATACTACTAGAAATTGTGCTACCTGATCACGTTTCCTTATGCAGAAAGATAGGCTTGAGAATAGGCCGTCTTTAACTATTAAAGTTTCATGAAGACTCAATGGCCTTGCTTATGTTGGGCTGTCCCTGATCTTTTCAGGATTATTAAAAGAAGCTGCCAAAAGGCAGAGGACATTGTGTGTTGAAACAAGACATTTCCTCTAATTGTCTCTCTCTGGCATTGCTTTCATCATCCTGTTTGTCTGCCCTTCTGCAGCTGCATGTTTGTATGGCTGCTTTTTGCTACAGCAGCTTGGTTTAGAAAAAACAACACATTTTAGTGTTAAGGCAAATTGTACCTTCCAGCATAACTATTATTCCATCATAGCGGGGTGCATGCCTGTGAAGGAGTAGTCTACTGCCAAAGGGACTGAATTCAACACATAAGCAGAGTGAAATTTAACTTGTTTGACTGATAAATAAAAGCAGATTTAGACAAGAAAGGATCTTCTTACCTGCTTTACTAAATTCCTGTCTGATCTCTTTCATCTCAAGTCTGCTCAGTGTTACAAAGCTTATTCCCCCTTGCTGAACAGTATCATTAAAGGAACCTCTTTGTTTCCACATTTTGCTGAAATTAGCATTCTTCACTATTTACAGCTGGCATGACAAGTTTGAAATCACACAAGATACTGCTTTCTTGGCTAAATGAGTCTCAATCAAGTCTTATTTTATCCAGTGATTGAGGTGTTTTCACTTATAAACAAATGTAACATAACACAATTTGTACTGCAAAGTTCAGAAAGAATTCTCACTTGAGCCCCTAGATGTGAAATCTCCCCAGCCTGAAGTGTTAGCTCACAGTGGCAAGCTTTTTCTTAGCAAGATTACTGAAATAACTATATTGATTTTAGTAGGATTAGCAGCATACATGATAGCTTACACAAAAATTTCACAGAAATAGGTTTAGCCATATGTTTCCTTTTGATTAGCATGTTATCTCTCCCCAGTAACTACATATAGAATTAACTGAAGGGTTAAAGTGTTTTTTTCATGGAGTCCTGTCATCTTTCATCATCTGCCTGGTTGGAACTCAGATAGCTTTACTTCCCCCAGGTCCTGAAAAACACACCACCAGCTCCATAGTCTGCTTCAGAAGGGAAAAACAGAAAACATGAAAAGAAAAATATACTGTCATCCATCTGTACGGAAATGCTGTCGCCTTGTAGTCTGCAGGAAAATGCTGAGTCAAAACATCCAGCTGTTATACCACTTAAACAGTTCCTAAGCTATTTATCCTGGTCACTAAATAATAGCTAAGTTTACTTACATTTACCAAGTGTTATTATTAATAGATGTTACTGAGCTTGTTATTCCTCAGCACAAGCAATAACATGGTACACACCTGACACAGCTTCCTCCTAAGGTTAACAGCTCCTGAGAGCCACTGTTACTCATTCAAGGACATTTTTAGCCATCAGTAAAAAGCCAACGTGGTCCTACTATGGAAACAATTTGGGCTTATATCCAAATCACAGCAAGCAAGAAAGTTGTGGTCAGATTCCCTGTTTGGTCTCAGCCATGACATGGACCATAGGCCTCCATGTATTAGAGAAAGAAAAACCTTCTAAAATAACTTCATCAGCTGAGAACAAATATTGTTACTTACCACTTGGAAGACTAATCATTTCCTTCCTTTACTCTCTAGGTCATCAGGATTTATTTTCTGCCCTATAAAAATAACAACCTTGTCTAATTAGGCACAGACTTTCAAGCTGCACATAGCACAGAAAGCTTTTACTTCTCAATCGCCAAAAGCATTTAAACAGTGCATTCACAGGCTTCAATATATAGGGAATGAGCTGTCTCTGGTTTGGTTTTCATTTCTAAAGCAAATATAAATTTCTTTTATCTTATTTACTGGGGTTAACAAACCATTTGGCAAATAAGGCCTCTAAAACACCTAACCAAGCCTTCAGAATTGAGGTAACACATTGACTTGGAAACAGTAATTCTGTTCTTCTTCAAACCTCCAACTATTAAAAAGAAAATAAATGCCTACATACAACCCAATTGACAATTGAACCCCCCCCCCCCCCAAAAACACAAAAAAAAAAAAAAAAAAAAAAAAAAAAAAAAAAAAAAACCCACAAAAATGATCCCAAAACAAAACACAAAAAGGCTGTTTCATTAATTTAGTATTTTCCTAATAGAAATCATGAGGACACTGTGAAATTTTTTATATTTGTTAGTAACAGNTAAAAGAAAAATATAATTAAACATTTCTTACACTCAACAAACTAAAATTCCACCTTTTATAGCATTGCAAGTTGTTTAATCTAAAAAAAAAAAGGAGTGGAAGAAGGGGGGAAATACTTCCTTTTATAATCAGGTGAATTGATTTATAATTAAAGGTAAACTTTTTCCAGCTGCTTGAAATTTGCAGATAGAAGTTAGAGTTTATCCTTAAGGAAACCTTCTTATAGATAGCCAGGAAGTACATAGTGATATATAGAATAGAGATTATATATTATGTTGCTCAAATGAATTTGATCTCTCTTTTCCTTCAAAGAAATCTTTTCCATGTTAGGCATTCAGAAAATGTCACTAATCAAGATTGTTTCCCAAATGAGATCTCTCACTTAGGTTGTCATAGTTTTTCTGCTAGCTTTTAAAACAGGAAACTATGTCAGTGTAGCTGAAGCAGTTTATTGTAAAGAGTAGAGCAGAAAGCCATGGCTGCTTGGTTTTAAAAAAGAACGGGGCGGAGCACCAGCAGTGAATATTTAGATCTGCCCCAATTCTTTCTCCGTTTTAAGGATTTGCATAAATGTATGCTATTTGAAATACATTTTTATATTTCTATACACATATTCACACTCTTCTTTTTTACTAGGGTGCTAACGCACTTCTGGGATGGATAAAAGGACTTCTAACAGAGAAGCACTTGCAGTCCTTTGCTGTGCACTGAAACACTTAATTTGCAGTACAGAAATTTCACCCATCTGCTTGGTGATTCTGCTTAGTGCTAGAAAATGCAGGGTGAGGGAAATTTATTTATGGGAGCTTGAATATACATGGAATGCAGATATTTCTTGTTAGTTTTTGTATTGAGGAAGCAAACTTTGACTTACATAGGCATCCAAAGTGGAGGAAAGTTATTTCAATAGCATAGATATTAGCACTATGTTCCAGTACTTAAAGGGTGGCTACAAAGATGAAGACTCCCTTTTTATAAGGAGTCACCTGGAAAAGATGGGAGGAGAAGTCTTTTCCAGTTACTGCTTGGGAGATTCCAGTTGGACACTAGAGAATATTTTTCACAATGAGAACAATCAGCCATTGGGATAATCCCCCACAGGGAAGTCGTTGGTTCCCCAATGTTGAACACTTTCATGATTTGGCTGGACAGCATGGACATCTAGTATAGGTCTTGCTCTACCTGGAAATATTAGACCAGATGATGCTTGAGGTCCCTTCCAACCTGGTATTCTATGATTCTGTGATTAAGTATGGATTCAGTAGAAATTAAGGCTCACTTTTTCCTCTGCTGATGCTCTGTGGAGGAATGTACCTGAAGGAATAGCTGGAGGGCCCGTAATGATGATAACCACTAGGCTAGAAACAACTGTAGAACTACAATATATCACCTTTTTTCTCTGTGCCATTCAGGAGATGTAACACAGTTTAGTGTCAGTGGCTTCTGTGCAAAACAGAATGAAATGGTGGTGGTAGGCATGCCATAGGAGGAGTTTTCCTTTGACCAAGGTAGCCCAAAATACTATCTTCTTATAGTTTTGGATTAACATCTTCAGGCACCTAAGTGTCTACAGTATTGAAAGACCTATATTGATGATTTTGAGTTCAAAAATAACTGTAAAATTCTGCATCACTGTAAAACCAGCAAAGTAATTGGGATTCTTCCAAATTACTGCTGCCCTCTAGCTGAGACCTGCTCACGTGTGCAAAATGGAGTCCATTTTTTGCAGCTTTATCTGTAGGTCTATGTTACAACTTCTAGCAACATCTTTCCTCTCATACCTATCATTTTAGACCACTTGGCCACAGACACCACAAATAGAAAGATATAAAAGATATAAGAATATATAGATATAAAATATAGAGGTTTAACAGATATAAAAAGATGATAATAAACACAACAAGCACAACACTTTCTGCTTCTGAAGTATCCGGCCTTGGTGTGCTTAAGGCAGAATTTCTTAGAAGAAGAAAATCTATAAAAGGCATAGTGTGATCAATAGCCTTGAGAAATATGAAGAAAGATTTTCTATTTAATAAAAAAATCTGAGGCACAGCGGAGCTTTTCTCAATATGGATCTGAAAATAATCTAAGCTGTAGATGCTTCAAGTCTGAAATTTGGCCTTGGAACCATCTTACAATCCCATTTATGGATTTTTGATGAAATGAAATGTACTTTCATTTACCATCACAGACAATAGTGATGTTAAGATGTGAATGTATGGGGGCATTCTATTAAAAGATTCTTAATACATTTAAGGGCATGTAGCTATACCCCCAAATTATAATAAGCATTAGCTCCATTAAATGAATAGTATGTATGTACATTACAAACTATTACATATACGTATACATACCGTTACACAGTATGTATGTACATTACATACATTAAATGCACAGTATGTAGCTAAACACCCAAATTATAATAAGTATTAGCTCCATTAAATGCACAGTATGTGCCATGTCCATTCCTTATATACAGTGGCATTTTCTCCACTTTTCCCATGTTTAAAAAATATGTATATGTATATATTTCCATTCCTTCTTGTTTTCTAGTTAACATCTGTGCCTGTTATCCAGAAACCTCACCCAAACCCTTTAGGTTATCTTTTAGGTAGGCTTGGCCCAGGCCATTACATACAGACCAGGTCTTTCACTTTGTGTCAAGCCTGGAAAGCAAAACTTATAGTACAATGCAGCTGAGGACACACATAGAAGTATTCAGTCACCGCTGCATTTTTCTAGGGTCTAATGCCTGCATGCCCAGGTATGTTCCCTGAGTGTGACAAGCTTCTGTAAGCTGTCATGCATCTCATCGGGCAAAACCTCACTGACAGACAGTGCTGTGGGAGAATTTTGTCACCCAGGAAGCATGATGTTGGTTTTCTTTTTCTTTTACATAAGAACAGTGGTGGAGATGCAATGTAGGGTGAGCAATAAGAAATCAGCCTGCACTGCAAAATAGAGTTAAATCAACTTACAAGAGATCACAATACGCTTGATAAGCATTAACTTCTCTGCAAAGGCACAAAAAGTATTATACTTCTTGCTTGTTTACTACAGAGAGCACAACAATATTTACATGCTTACACTCAGGAGTACTGATGCCATGGTTCCTCAGGCTGTGCTAATTCCACTGAAATCCCTGCAAACTTATCTGCTATTCCCAAATTAAAATTTAATTTTTGCCACTGTTTTTGCAAGTGTAGTGACTTTCATATTATTCATGCTCTGGCTTGACTCTTCCCCAAACCATCCTTTGCATTTGTATTTCTGCACATTCCATTGCTGTAACCTGGCTAGTTGTCATACTTGTGTATAAATTATATTGTGATGTTAATTGTAACCTGCTAGATTTCCTGTCACATAGAGCAGTCTGTGATATTAAAATGTATTTGTTCTGACCCACTTCCCAAAAGCTGACTGCTGACATGAGAGAACGGTCCCTGATTGTCTCGCTGAAACAAAGATTTCTTTCATCCCCAGCCATTGTTCCCTTTGATGTTATTTCATTCTTGCTGTTTTCAGAGTTCCCCTGGGAGTTTTATTTGACATAGTGCATTTAGGTTTGTAATGGGTAATTGATGTCTAAGTTATAACTGCTGATGCAATATTATATTCTGCCCACAGTGTGAGAGGAGCTTCGCCTGGAAGTTTACTGACATCTTGATAGTGTGATGCAGACATCTCAATATAGTGCTACGTTATTATTTCATTACAGCTGCTTCACGCTAATTCATTATTTATAAACACATGTACTTCTGGCTCAGTGAATAGTTGGCAATTTATTTCCATACCCAGAATCTCATTTTAAGATCCCATCCTGTTATTCTTCTGGAACTGCAGACCTGACTTATATTTCATTTACTATCAATGTCAGGCCAATGCAACAAACACAGAAGGTGGTAGAGAGGTAACACTGTCACAGGCACACACTGTTTTACAAACACAAGCGTGGTTTATTTTGGCAGCTGTCCCAGAACCAGCAATTCCCAGATATAGTAGCTTTAATGTCAAAAATGTCATAACACAGATTTGGGATTAGACATAAAATTAGACTACTTGATGTCTAATTACACAACTCTAATTTATGTGGGGTTTTTCTGTTGTTGTTTTGGGGTTTGGTTTGTTTTGTTTCCCATGAGATAACCATTTAGGGAATTTTTAGAAGGATTTGAACAACTAATGGTATAGCTGGCTCAAACTGACTAATTGGTCTTTTAAGTTTCACTCCAAGTTGTTATTTGACCTAAATGTTTTGTGATACTATGTCAGCTTTGAGCATGAAGCCAAGGGCCAACTTTGTAAGGTTAAACAGCTTTTTGAATTTGTGGTCCTCTATATTCTGGATTAGCATACAAATCACTTCTGACAACTGGCTGAAGGTTTTTTCACAAGTATTTTTTTGCTCAAGAGAAAAAGGTTCTACTTCATTCCCTGTGCACAAGTCCTGGTTTCTTTCCCTTTTGTTGGGCTCTCCATCATCAAGATTCTTTTAAAATATGACTCTTTTCCTGCTCAATTGGCAATGACCTACAATGCTCTGCAGACAAAGAGACAAACAGAGGCCTGTGGCCTCCCCAGTGTTGGAAAGTTCAGAAATATTAGAAAGAAGCCCTTCAGCTGGACATCCCTTCCTCCCCAAACTATCCCATGATTCTATGATGCTTCAAGAAAAGTACTAAATAAAAATACTGTGTGACAACTCTGCTGTGAAATCAGGTTTTAAAATAACTCTTTTATTAATTGAATATTAACCCAGTTGGATTCCCTCAATTTTAAAGTAATGTAGGAAAATGAAGAAAGGAAAATGTCTTTTGATGTGGTTAACTTCATTCAGATACACAGGGGAAAAAAACAAACTTGATATTAAACTACACCAACTTCTGCAAGGGTATGTATTTTGTCCATAAATCTCCAGTATCCTTAACATACAGAAGCAAGCAGTCAAGTGAAATGCTAATACCTATTAATGAATAGACACTATGTTGATTGTTGTGGTTTGGTGCTTGCTCTTTTTTCTTTAGATGAAGCCATATTAACTTGTATGTCAAGGGAAGACAGTGAAGGTACATTCCCTTATATGATAAGAATGCATTTCTGATAACTGGGATGGCTAGGAATTCAAGATAGTGAAGATTTTTTTTCCCAATACAGTGCAGGATGCATGAATGTACTTAAGAAACACATATAGTTTAAATACTCAGGGACAGTAAAGTGCAGTATAAAGTCTTCCATAACACTTTCTAGATATTACTAGTGGAGAAATATACTGAAAAGTAAACTTTTTTTGCCTCAGATAAAGTTTCTAAGCTTTTCCAAAAAAATAATAATGCTCTTAAAAGAATTCAGGATGACATTGAGGATGTGAAGGGGGAAGCAGGATCATCAGGACTGCCAAGAGCCAATTCAATTTCCAGTAATGACAGAAGAGGTGCAAAGTGCTGACAGTTTAGAGGCTGACTTTTCAGCCTTCTTTGCAGTGGCTGGACAAGCTGATGGCTTTTAAAAATGAAATTAAAATCAAGAGATGACTGCCTACTAGCCTGAGATTTAGGCTGGTAACAAAGGACTAAATCTGACAGTGTCCTGATGTGTGTATCTTCCTGTTTTCAGGATAGATCAGAGTCCTGTCAATTGTTTCATCTGTGAGATTGGATGCTTGGTTTAAATCATTTAGTGTAAGCATTCTTGAAACTCTTTCCAGATGGTTTCACTTTGGCTGTGAAGCCAACAGTTCCACCACAACTTTGCTATCAGGACTTTCAAAGCCAACTTCCTTAACAGAAGAGACAATGTCATTCTGGAGAGCAAGGGTAATATACAATTCAACAGAATTCAGAATAAACTCAGCGACTCTTTTTACCATAGACCACTCAAACAACGAATTGTGATCTGTTACCAAGTAATGCTAGTGTTATCTATGATTACTCCCTGATTCGTTGGCTGGAGTAATGGGATCTTACCAGTGGCATAACATGACTATTCTGTGGGTCATGGGGTCTCCTAATTAAGCTTATAGCAGCTGGCATTGTCTCAAACAAGGAGAATTTTGGAGTTCATGACCTGTTTCTTAGAGTGACCCCTAAAGTCTGGCACCATAAGCATTTGTGTAGTAACCTGGGCATTGCAGTTGTTTCTGTGACTGGTAGGCAAAGCTTCCAAAATCCTCTTGTGCCCACAGCTGTTTCATTTTCATTGCATCCAGTGCTGACTGCAGGCCCACCAACTTCAGTATAACAAGTTACGTTTAATTTAGCTTTTAAAGCAACACTTCTGCCTAGCCAAAGGCTTATTAGCATCATTCAAAGATTGTACTGACCTCATGATTTTATGCATTGCAGTGATGTTAGAAGCCAGATCTCATTGGAATGAATGCAGAACAGGCAAGATATCCATCTGATTCACAGCCACAACTGAGGTGATCTACATATTTCTACTTGTGAGATATGTAAGATAAATCCACTCGTGGATATTAATGCATCACCTGCATTTTAGTGAAGTTCCACGAGGCCAAATGCAACTCAGCTGCATGCATCAGTACAGCTGGGCAGCTCAGGAGAGCTTTCAATGGAAAATGGGTGGTAGAAGATTGCAGGATGGAAAACAGGTGATAAAAATGCTTAGCAAAAATGATGCTAAAGAATCAATGATGCAACTCCAAAACAAAGTACAGAAAGTAACAGATAGCAGTGTGGCACTGAACTTACAAGTCACCAGTTTTAAGCAATGACTAATTAGAGTAGGAGTGAAGGAAGGGTGGAATCTGATAGAGCAGTATAAATGCATGAGTGACACAGAGAAAGTGAATAGGGAATCAAGTTATTTGATGTTTGCTGTCTCTTCTATGACAAGAAGGAGCAGGCATCAAATAAAGATAGTAAATAGGAGGATGGAAGCAAAAGCTGATAGCTCTTCACACCACACATAGTTCAGCTGTGAAATCCCTCTCACAGGATGTTGTAGTTGCTTGAAATGTTCATGGGCTCAAACAATAATGGGACATGATAATGGAAGAAAATCCATGGAAGGTTCTTCAATACAAAGAATACATCTAGCTCAGGAAGTCCCCCCAGCTGGTAACTGCCAGGACTGGGGAACTGGGCTGGACCGTTTGATCTCATACAGCTGCTCTGAGTGGAGAACCACATACTTGCCAATTGCAACAATTATCTCCAGGGGTTCTCAGTTCACACTGACAAAGGACCACAGTTCTCTGTCAAATCAGGACATATAAACACTGCTACATGACTTATCTCATTTCAGTCACTGGTGCTGGGTAGAAAAGGTCAGCAGGTTTTTATGATCACAACTATTACTTAAATTTTAACATTTAGATACCTGTTGCTGGAAAAGAGCATAATAAGGATGCCAATATACATGCACAGCAAGTCTTCATACCCTATTTCCTCATGTTGTTGCAGTATCTCCAAGCTGCCCTAAACCCTGTCTGAAGTCAGCATCAGCGGAGCTGTGCCATACATTTACCTGGGTAAACCCCTTCTGGGTTTCTTAGAACAGATGTTTGGGTATTTTAGAAACATTATTTCCTCCAGAACTACAACAGATTTTCAGGATGATGACATACTGAACAATCTGGCTTTAATAAAACACTGTGCATCCTTATACTTTCAGATATGAAGGATCAGTGAGTGTTCACCTGCTCCAGAGAGCACTACCTTCCGCCTGAACAACTAGATTGCTGCCAAAAACCTTCCGTGCGGTGCAGCGCTGCCTGGAGCACAAGATGAGCCAAGGAATGATGCAAACATCTTCACCATTACTCTCTGGCCCTTCTGGGGACATGCTAAAGCACCTGTTCACCAACTTGCTTTGCTCGAGCATCGTATGAACCGAGCACAAGGTCGGTCATGGAAACGCAGAGGAAGACCTCAGCCCGGAGCAAGGAGATGGATGGAGAACAAGGTGAGTTCAGACTACGGCTCTTGAGGTTGCGGGGACATTGCTGCTATCGGGGACTGGAGAAGGGAAAGCTGCAGCAGCTTTGCCCCCAGAAGCTGAAGGGCAGGACACCCCACGGCCGCAGCACGGCACGGAGCGGGGCTGCCTACACTTCCCAAGGTGCCCGCCGCGCCGTTCCGCGCTGTTCCGCGGCACCTGCCGTCGGGGGCGGAGCGCGGCGGCGCTGCCCACTGCGGGCTGCGAGGCGGCGGCGGGCGGAGATGGTGCCGCCCGCGGGGGCGCGGTGACGGGCGGCGGCAGCAGCGGGAGCAAGCGGCGGCCGCGGCGTCTCTCTGCGCGCCATGAGCACCGGCACAGGTAAGGGGTAGCGGGGGGCAGCCCCTGGGTGTCCCCTTTGTGCTCTGGGAGGGGATGATGTTCCTGTCCCCCGGGGTCCGTCGCGTCTCGTTGCGGTGCAGGCGGGGAAGCCGGCTGGATACTCTCATCCCAAACCCATATTAAATACGCGAGTGTATGTGCTCGTAGCCGGGGGGGGGGAGCTGCCGCAGCTGCGGGCGCTGGCGGGCGGGCGGGCGGGAGGAACTGCGGCTGCCGGGACCCTGTGCGGGGGGCTTTGGCTCCGCTGCCCCGGGCCCCAGCTTCTTCCATACCTCGGCGGGGACCCCCCCGGGGCTGGCTTGGCCGGCCACAGTGGTGCGAACTTCCCCCCCCCCCGGTCTGGTCCTCCCCCCCCCCCGCCCCGGCGGCACCCCCCAGAGCGGCTCGGGGGTGTCTGTCTCGTCCCGGCCCTGCGGTGAGGTTCGCTGGAAGGGTGCTGCTCGCTCGCTGCCCGGCACCCCAGGGGTGGGAACTACGGAGCTCTTCAGACGGGGGTATTTGGGTTAAAAGCTCGGCCTCTGTTGCTGGTGGTGGAGAAGGTAAAAAGAGGCGAGCCCTAGGCAGGATTTGACACCCGGAGGGCTCCAGTTGCCCAGGGTGATACAGGAGTAATTTACGCTCTGATACAAGCAGAATTTTAGAACTGACTTGGAAATGTGTTTTCCGGCAATTCAGCGTTCATCTGTGTGGTGAGGCAGTGGGGGGTGGTTACTTCAGAGCACAGCTGATGGCAAAATCTTACAGTCGTTAAGGCAAATACAGGGTTGAGCTTAAGGGAAAGGGGGAGGTTTTGGGAGCTGATTGTGTATTTTGTTTCTGAGGGTAACTGTAGCTGCTAAATATACCCTCTGCCACAACAACAGGGACACATTGAATAGCTACAATTACGTGGTGGTTCTGTATGTCAACATGCTTAATCATATCATATCCTCACAATGAGCCAAATGGGAGCTTACCACAAACAACAAGGAAAACGAGCTCTCCATTAGAGCAGTGTGAGACCCGGGATCAAACACCTGCCAGAGACCTCAGCAAAGAGCCTAATTTGGCATTTCTTAGGTCTGCTGAAGGTGTAGATGGTTCCGTGTGTGCTGATCATCCACATTCCCACAGGATATGTAGATAAAATGTCCTCTCTGGAGAAGTGTCCAGGCCAAGGCAGGTGCCCATAGGTGCAGGCGAGAGCAGACTAAGTGTGTATTGTAGGGTGTATTGAATCGTGTGCTGGGAATCCTGGATCTGTTCTCTGTCTTTGAAGAGAACAGAGATGGTTAACGCAGACGGTGACATACATCTGCAATGGAGACGATTAAATTCCAGCACAGAATCCCATCCTCAGTTATCCATCTGTAATTTGGAACTACAGAATATGAAACACTGTGAAACATTTAAATTCTGAGCTGAGGCTGGTAGAAGGAATATTAAAGTCCAAAGTTGTATCTCTATATTATTTAAAAAGCCAATCAAATAGTAAAGTTATAAACCCTGTAGTAGACATAATGCATAACAGTCTAGTGCAGAGGAGACTTGACACAGTTCTATTGCTGTAATTGCACCAAACATGGTGTAAATGAAATAGCAAAAATGAACAGTGCCAAGATAAAAATAACATCCTGGGAAAAAAGAGTGAAAAAAACCCCTGAGAGTTCTGAGCTCTCATTTGACAGAATAACCAGCACTTTGGGAAGTATTGGATTTAAGTATAGGTTTAGCTCTGATGTTCCCAAATTGTGATTTTTTTTTTTTGTATGTCCACATGGACATGTAAAATTATTTGCAATCAATTTTAATGGTTAATTCAACATGAGAAGCCCACATCTATTCTTCAAAATCAATGAAAATTTTCCATTAACATCAGTGGGGCACGTATTGTACAGCAAATTTGATGCCACAATTTGACTAAAATCACTGTTTCCAAAAGATTTATACCAAAATTACTATGGAAAGGCTACGATTCAAAAGTTTGGTGTTTAACAGAAAGATGTTTCTGGTCCTGTAAAGAAAATGAGGGTGCAGCGTAGTCTTAAAATCAGCCCCACACAAGGTTCAAGTGATTGCTGCACTGTTTGGTAACCCAGGAGAAATACCCGCTCTTCCTGTTAATCTTGAGATAAACTATTGTGGGTCTGTGCTTGTCCCGCCAGAAACCTTTGCTCAGGCTGTGTCCCCTCTTCTGCTGATGCAACGTATCATTAGCTATCTGTGTCAAGAGGGTTTCAGGATACCCTGTGACACTGCCTTGCTGTTTTAACTCTGAGATTTGGCATTAGATATAGAAATGCTTATATTTGGTAATCATGATTTGTTTGTCATATATAGATACAGGTAATATAATTTCAAGTGGCTCAGTAGTACATACTTTGAACCATTATTCCACATGAATGAGTTGCAGACACATGCTATAATTTTAAATCTAGAAAGCATACAATCATATGGCATAGTAAAACACAATTCAAATGTGTTATTATTGTAGTGATAGGGCAAGAGGTAATGGGTTCAAACTGAAACAGAAGAGATTTTAGGTTGAATATAAGGAAGAAAATCTTTACTGTGGGCATGATGAGATGCTGAAACAGGATGCCCAAGGAAGTTGTGAAAGCTCCATCCCTGACAGTGTTCAAAGCTGGGTTGGATGGGGCTTTGAGCAGCCTGGTTTAGTGGGAGATGTCGCTGTCCATGGCCAGGGAGTGGAACTGGATGAGCTTTAAGGTCCTTTCCAACTCAAACCATTCTGTTAGTCTGTGTTGTAATTAGATTTTTCTGAGTGTGATTTTCCTCAGCTGCCTTCCATGTACTTACCATTGATCTTGGCTGAAGCTGTTCCTAAGAAAGACACCTTTCAATGCTTTTTATGCTTTGGAAATTTACATGGCATGGCTGTGCTTTTAGGATTTTAAATGCATTTTTGTATGTTTATAATACCATTATCAGTCTAATATTTCAGTTCTTTGTTATCTTGAAGCCATAGCAAGAACAATAGAGTAGGTTTAAAATTTGAGATTGACAGAACGAGGTTCCCATCCGTTCCCAGAAATAGGGTAAGATGATGCTAATTACATTGTAGGTGAATTATCTTGTATTAGGTTAAATTAAATGTCATGACACAAATTCACATGGCTATTTAGTCTTTAAACTATTAAAGGGAGAATTTGATGGCATGGATCAGAGAACAGCTAATGGAGTGTCACAACCCAAATGGAGCAGGAAAACAGTGATGCTGGTTACAAAAGAGGTTATGCTGGCTGGTCACACAGAGTCCTGCTCTGCTTGGAAGCTACTTAATTCCTTTTCAGTGTTCACATACAGTTATGCTGATAGGAATCATCTCTGGAGACAATAATATGACTGTTTCAGACTGCAGTATATATTCAGTTAGATACAGTGTTTTACTTTCAGCCTTTCGTTTTGAACATTAGAAGAAGAGAGCATTGAATTACTAGATAGAAGCAGCAAGGTTTTGACTTGCTTTAGAGTTCTGCAACTAATGAACATGTGCAGATTCTAGTGTGCAATCCTCTAGGTTTTGTAAATAAGCAGAAGTAAAACTACTTTATTTCATTGCCTTTTTAGCCATGTTTCCCTGAAAAAAAGGGGTAATGACACACATTTCCTGATGATATTTTCTTCCTCTGAAGTTGAATTGCATAGACTGTGTATGATTTCTTAGGTTGTAAAAAAATAGGAAGCCATATTTTAGGCAGGGGGGTTGGAACTAGATGATCTTAAGGTCCTTTCCAACCCTAACTGTTCTATGATTCTATGATTATTTAAGAGGTTTTGATTGAAGATTATTTTTTACAGCACTTCAGAAGAAGATTATAAGTCAGTGTATGACATCTGTTATATGGTATGATGTTCTTGGATTGTCAGAATGTATAGCACTGTTATGAGAGGATGAAATAGGTCAGAAGAAATAGATGGTGGTGCATCAGCTGGTAACTCTGGACTGCAGGATGTCCTGACTGCCACGGGCCTTCATGTGCTGCCCCAGCACTGCAGCAAATCCCAGGAAAGGAGGCTGATTCTGCCTTAATGAAACAGAACAGATATTTGGCTTTCTGAGCGAGGTCTATTTCTTGCCAGCTTGCCTGTTTGCAGTGCAGCATCTGTACAGTGACAGGCATCCTCTGCGGCTGATGTCTTTATGCATCTGACCACTATAGCAATACAGTGCTCAGGTCAGTGTACTTTCATTTTTGCTTCTCAGGATGTTATATACTTAATGCCCAATAACCAACTTTGTCATAAAAATATAGAGGGCTAAAGAAATATACAAACATTTGAAGTATTATTAAAGCATGGATACTAAAGATAACTTTTCCCTTTCTTGCCGCCTCCTATGGAATGGGCTGGCCAATGTTCAAGGAGAAGTGAGGAAACCCTGATTTTAGTTTTGCCTATTTTGATGAATCATCCCCACTCCACACTACACAAATTCAGGCTTTTAGCAATGGAATCACATCTCTCTTGGCTGTTGTTAACTTTTAAGCTCACTGCTGCATTTTCCAGCCCTGCTAGCAGATTGCTGGTGCTATTAACTCACCTTTGGACCTTGGGCTCTCAAACCAAGCATCCAGCATTCAGGATAACGAATTAAACATATTTGTGTGGAAATGGGCTGTGCTGCTGGGGCTTTTCAAAGCAGAGCTGTGAAAGTGCCTGGATGAGAGAGCCAGCAGAGCTGTGTCTCTACACAAGCCTGGTGTCAGGTGCAGGGCAATGGATGAGCCCTTGAGATTATTGGACAATTTGCTGGCTTGCTGTCTGCATCCTTAAATATAACCTTAAGGAAAATATTTCTGAATTTAAATTATTCCCTGTGTCGAGATCCATTAGCAATGTGTAAAGGCCCTTAACTGGCATTGTCTGAAATGTTGGAATGTTTTTTTTTTTTTTCCACAGCTTATTAGTTGATGTTCGTGCTCTGAAATCTTGATGGAGCATTGTTTTGCATGAAACACAAGTATTTGTTTTTCCACTTCAGAAAAGGTGTGTGAAAGGAATGTAAACCCCATTCAGTGAATATTTCTGTCTGCTTTAGAAGCCATTTTTTCTCCCTTTCTCTGTAAAAGCAAGTAATTATTCTGCTGGCATTAGTCAAATTGATCAATAACTCTATTTTGGAGATCCTCCTGCTTCTATAGGACAAGTTGCTTGACCTGTAGTTGAAGGAAAAAAAAGTCTAAATGGAGTTGGCCATAAAAAAATAAACAGTTCTTAATTGTAAGAAACCACTACTAATATTTAAAGAGACTTCAATGTTCTTGTAACACAGATTATTTTTTTTTTTGCTAGTGTCATATGTCAGTTGTTAGCATGTAGTAGCTACTCTCCAATGCAGTGCCCAGTTGCTTGGAAGCTTTCAAGTCGCTTTTCTGTCATTTCATGGGATTTATCGAGGGAAATAACTAGATATAGTATAAATGTGGAGCACTAAACATACAGTCGTTGTGTTCATAGAATCAGAATGGGCGGGTTGGAAAGGACCTTAAGATCGTCCAGTTCCAACCCCCAGCCATGGGCAGGGACACCTCACACTAGACCATGTCATCCAAGACTCCATTCAACCTGGCCTTGAACACTGTCAGGGACAGAGTATTTACCACTTCTTTGGGCAGCCTGTTCCAGTGACTCACCACCCTCACAGTAAAGAGCTTCTTCCTTGTATATAACCTGAACTTCCCCTGTTTAAGTCTGTTTCAGAAGATGACAAAGTGAAATTGAATCCCTGTGACATTGTTTGTATTGTGAAATAGTCAGTGAAGTAGGAGTTAGTTTGATCCATATCATATGAAGAAGAAGCCACAGAACCTGTTCTGCTCAAGTGTCATGCAAGAGCTTTTGTCACTTTGGAAAATAGGTCATATACCTCCTTCTCCTCACGGGGGACTTGAGGTTTCATGTATTGCAGGGAATTTCAGAATAATACATAAGGCAGTTTACTAGTTGATGTCTAAATATATACTGGGATCTTCTCTGCTGAGGAACACTAAGTAGGACTAAATGAAGCTTTATATGCAGAGTTCACAAACCACTTTGGGGTTTTTGTCTTGACTTATTTTTACCTCTGTCAAGAGAGTTTATTGATGTACATTTATACATCACAGATTGCTGCAAGTATTGCAGTTTAAAATTATGCCAATGCTGTAGAATTCATAAGAAATATTCTTTACTGTTTCCTTTTTATTTTAATCTTGGTTACTTTCATTTACTTTGCTCTGTTTACAAATCCTTTACCTTTCTTTTCTTCCTCATGTTCTCAGTATTGCAGACTTAGCTGGGACCTGCAAGTCAAGCAGGTATTTCTCTTCTGAGGATTTTTGGTAGAGTTCAGCTGATGAGTTTGGCTTTATGGAGTCTTGAAGGGTTAGCATTGGTGTTTCTTTTGGCTTTGCAATGCCAGCAGCCTTAAAGCAGCCACTCGGTTACGATTTTAGATGCAACACAGATACAGAAGATCTAATCTCTAAGGTTGCATTGTGTAGGGCACAGAGACCAAAGGGAGCCATGTAAGTGGGCTGTGTTGCCACTGTTACCCTTGATGACAGGGAGATAGGAATGGAAAAAGATTTGCAGCCAAATCCAGTAACTGGGAAACAAGGCAATCAGGAACAGCTGGGGCTGCGTATGTACTGCGAGTTGTAGCGAGTGTCTGGCAGTGACTCCAACACCTCACCCCTGTGACTTGCACATATGCTCTCTGTTCTGCTGTCTGTTAACCTGGCTATAAGTCAGGCTCAGAGAGTGCCAATCGTAGGGGTACTGCTTGTGGTCTGAGCCTCTGTGTGCTCAGCATCTCCTGCCCTGCTCAGACTAAATAAAGCCTTGCTTTGGAGGAGCGACAGAAGTGTGCCTGAGTACAGATGGAAGGTAAATACTGGTGATGAGAGAGCAGTGCTGGTTTGTGTGCTGTCTTGAGTATCTTCATGACTAATAGTGCACACTTGAGTACAGCCTTTCCACCCACTTTGTCAACAGTCCAGCCCCAAATCCTACCAGGGTTCATGTGCAGTGAACACGGTGAGAGGAGCTGCTGTGTGCATCACTTGAGTGTGTTGTGTAAAGAGAGGTCTGCTTTTGTTCCATCTGGAGAAAATAAGGCCAAGGAGAGTTGAGTTGTGGTCTTCAACCACCTGCCATGAGCTGAACCTCTGGGCTTCTGATCCAAACTTTTCTGTAGGTATCCAAAGCTGTCCTTAAGCATGACTGCAGAGCTTCTGTTGAACTGCAGTTAATCTTGGTTGTTTTATGAGGCCATTCTCCAACCATTCTTCCTGGCCTTGTTTTGATAGCTCAAAACCGGGAAAAACTAGTGTCAGCTTCATGTATGAACATTTGTAAGCTCTCCTGCATCAAGCTCTGTGGATAAACAGGATTTATGCACCCAAGATCTGCTGAAGAGTTGCCTAAAGATGCAGACTTCTGTGAGTTATGCATATGCAGCTGCAGAGCCCCACCTTAACTCAGAGTTTGGTGTGAACATCTGTCTTCTCCATTCACACTAGGACTTTGAAAAGTGCTAAGCATCCATCACCCACGGGTGAAATCACTGTGAACTGCAGAGTGTTCTGTCACTCTGAAACCAGGACATTTATTTATGTCCTTAGTACAGAATTAGATGTTAACATTTTAACATCTTTTTTCTAGCCATGGCTTTTCATGGTACCCAACTAAGATAACAAGCATCTCAGAGGCTGTCTTAATGTCTTGTTGGCTGTGAGAACACAAAAGCTTTTCTAGCATCTTCTTTAAGGCTTCTCTTCTTAGTGTTTCAGTTTGCTGTATGACGCATAAATTGTCATTATTTCTGATCATAATACTGTCTGTACCAGCTCAGAATAAAGATCTGTATGGCTCAGTAACCTGTGTCCAGCTGTGCCCATTGTCCTAACCTGGAAAGTAATGGTAATGGTGGCTAATGGTGATGGTCTTAAATGTTTTCCAAGGTGGTACTAAGAGATGCATCACCTCAAATGCTGAATTTTAGCTCATTTTTGGTTATGTGGCCTGAGTTTCATTGTCTGCAGAAAGCCAGCCTTACCATAAACTTCTACTTGTATCTTAATAGAGCTTAATAACTTAATAGAGCTTCCCAGTTGGGCTGCTACAGATTTGATTATGTTTACATTATTAATTGGATTTGACCTAAGAATAAAACCTAGGTTGTACTAAGGACCCTTAACTCCTGTTTTTCTAAACTTTGGGTTAAATATTCTCTCTGCATTTAAGTGATATGCTGCATTTTCAGGAAACCTGCTGAAGTGATAGGCATCCATTTCACATTTCTTTTCATGGCTCTCTAATTTTAGCTTATGATATTTTTGAGCTTTTTTCCAAGGTCAGGGTTGATTTTCTGTGGGAATAATATGGCCAGTGTCCTGTAAAGAACATGAGGCTGACATTATGGTGATGCTGCCAGCTCTGAAGCAATGCTCGGCTGGGCTTTCTGCATCTTGATTCTGAAGCATGTAAGATCTACATAGATCTAGAAGCGTGCTATAGTTATGCCTATTTTAGAAAGCAGCAAACAGCATAAGCTGCAAATTTAACTTGGCAGAAGCAGCCTGGCTTCTAAGCTAGAGCTGTCAGGAGCTGCCATAATGTTGGTTGGATACTTTCTTGATTTACCTGTCCTGTTATGAAATAGAAAAAGGCAGCTTCTGAGAGCCTTTCTCAGTATGAAGGTACTGAATATTTTGGAAATATACAAGAGTGCTATATATTGGAGATAGTCTCAGCTTCAGTCTTGTTAATTCTGATCTCATATATGTTTTTCCTAAGGTCAATTAATTACGTATTTAATAGAGTAATGGAAACTTGCTATAAACTGTTTGCACTGTGGGCATCAAAAAGCTCACTAGTTTCACTTCTGAAATTCATCTTTAATTGTAGTTATATATCTAAACTATTTTCATGACATTATCTAGGTTATGGGTCAAATTCAGTTGCTCAACTTAATCTTTTACCACATCCCTGTATAACTGGTTGTTTTCACTCATGTATCACAATACTAAGTTGTTTGCAAAACCAGAGCTGTCTTCCCTCAAGACAATTAAAGATAATTCATTACTGTGAGGGTAGTGAGGCACTGGAACAGGTTGCTCAAGGAAGCTGTGAATGCCCAAACCTTGGCAGTTCAAGACCAGGTTGAACAGGACTTTGACCAACATGGTCCAGTGGAAGGTGTCCCTGCCCTTGGCAGGGGGTTGCAACTAAGTGATCCTAAGGTCCTTTCCCACCCAGACCATTCTAGGATTCTATGGTTTTATAATGAACCTATCACTTCTCCTAATAGTCCATTTCTGTATTAATCACTCTGCTGCTTAGAAAATGCTGTACTGGTTTATATATATATATATATATTTCTTTAATTAAAATTGTTTTCTGTTTTCTTGAATTGAACCTATTTTTCATAAATGAACCGGTGAATGTGTTTTAAGGAGTTGTGAATCCAGTGTTGGTTACAGAGAATCTAGCAGTGGGTAAATAGCAAACCTTGATGTGTTAGAGCAGGCTTCCTACTCTCAGCCTGCTCTGTGGCTCTGTACTGTGGATCTGGGTGGCAGGTCATGAATCATGAAGGAAGGCAAAGGACTGAAGTTTAACAAGAAGTCCCCATGAATTTCCTAGGGAAATTAGGGTAGTTGTACTGTGGAAAAAATTATGATATGGAAAGAATTTCCAGTGCATTGATATTATGGTACTAAGAAGAATTAACAGTTACCAGAGAACCTATATTGGTCACAGGCTCTTTGGCATTTCAGCTTGACAGCTATGTATAGCACTTGAGCAGGAGGGAGGAAGGACTCTGGATGGACATAGAGCTACACATCCAGGAGAGCTGTTGTACTGACCTGTAAACAAGGCACCCTGTGTGTTTCACTCATTTTTGTCTCTAGGCAGAAATCTTTTCTGTTACCTTGGAGATGACCATTGCATCTCTCTGTCAGTGTTAAAGACTTTTTGTCAATGTATTTAGAGTTTTTGTTGCACGCTTTAGGAATCCTGAAGTTTCACAGCGTAAAGAAATTATTGCAATAAAATATTGGAAAACTCTTTTAAATACAAAAAGTATAATGGACAGGGTAATTGCCGTTGTATTTTCTGTATTTCATCTGACTGTCATTTACGTTGTTGTAAACTCTTGGGAGAAGATGCTGTCTCCAGCTTTGTGTACTGTTTGGGTGTATAAACAACCATACTATTTTTAGTCCCAAGCTGAAAGATAACATCATCTCTTTAGGAAAATTCTGCCATGTTCTGCAGGAACTCCTTCCTTTTTTGGTAGGATGTGTGACTCTCTGTGTTTATGTTCTCCAATATCAGGATTTCTCTTTGGCAAAATTCCACTATGGTGCTCTCGGTACTGAGTGTTTGAATAAAGATATGTAACCTTTAACAGCATTTTTGGTCAATTGACTGCAAAGCTCTCACAAGAAAAGGGAATGTGGTTGTACACATAGGAGAACTCAGAAGAGATTTGTGACTTTGGTAGGATTAGTCAAGAGGAAAAAGAAACTGGAATATGAAAGCCTGAATCAAATGTTGCATCCGTTAGGTCACTGTGATTTCATGGGCATAAGGCTTAATACATTTTGGGTTATTTTTGGCATTGGCAAGAGTGACCATGTTCTTTTGTCTACAAAAATAAGAAAGGAAAATGAAAGCTTAATTTGTTTGCCATTTTCCACTAAGCTCTGAAAAATAATACCTGGTCCTTAGCTTATTGAATGAAGGGAGGGAAGAGTTGGGCTTGTAAAAACCAATTGCAACAAAGCCAGTTTCCTGCTGTTAACTCCATGCCTCAGGCAGCCTAAATACTCCCCCCTCCTTGCTGTTTCTTTCTGGATCATATCCATGAGTAGATTTCATTCCAAAAAGAAATCAGGATTGGAACTGATGTCACCCACCAGATAAGACTGCACGTGTGAAACGCACACGTAATAATAATTCCATAAGAACCTAACCCTGGAAAAGGTTGGGATTTTATTTTTACGTGGTAGGAAGAGGCTTCATGTGCTGGCAGCCGAGCTGCGAGCGTGCAGCCCCACCAAGGAATCTGTGCAGCCCACAGTGGCGCCTGTCCCTGCAGACCCTTGCCAGCAGCTGCCACTGTCACTTGCCAGTTGTTTAAATCTCTTTGAAGGTGACATAACGTGGCAAAGAGATGGCATGCAGCTCCTTCCTCTAGAGGCAGGCTTATGTTAATGTTTCCCCAAAGGCCAGTATTAACAGATACTTGCAGAAAGATGTAAAAACCCCTGCGGTTCTCTCTGCTTGCCTATCTTCCTTTCCCAGCTGGGTAGTTGAACAGGGAAGGAGGTAACCTCCCAATTTTTCTATTTCTGCAGCTTTCATCAGTCACAATCACGTGAATCCAATAGGCAATTTGGAAAATATTTGTGATCCTTTCCGTATTAGACCGATAACACGCCAGCTTTTGTATCCTGTGGTGAGCTGAAAGATTAGTTATGGGGGTGAAGATTTCTTTCAGTCCTGAGGCCTTGTGCTGAGTCAAGTTTGTTTACTGGGTACATCTGCCTAGATAAAGTGGGCCTCCACATAAGGCACACATATAACACTTCTGTTCAAAAGACATTGAAATAACCAAGTGCATCTTAAGAAAAAATCTGATTGAAGTGCAGCAGACTGATTGACCCCTGATGTTCTCTGTAGAGAAGTATCAAGTTCCTATATTCATAGATTCATTGAATGGTTAGGGTGGGAGGGACCCTGAAGACCATCTAGTTCCAGCCCCCTGCCATGCACAGGAGCAGGTTTTGATCATTTCATCATTCTGGAAGAGTGTAATTTAATACTTGGGGGAAAGAACATCTCCATGATGAGAACTGTGTCCACCAGGGACCAGCACAACTCTGGCACAGCATGGTTATGAAGAACTGCATTGCTAAACCAAACCCATTTCAGCTTCTGTGTTGTTTGAAGGCTTTTCCCAACTTTTAGCCTTTATTCCAAATGTAGCTCACAATGGGTTGTGCCTGTGCTTGTTGTTCATGTGAGTCATTACAGTCTTGTTGGTGAGGGGAGCTGTTCTGGCCACCATCAGGTTGAATGGGCCTGGTGTAAAGAAAAATGCAAAAAGCTATTTCTTTGCAGGAAATCCTCAATATCATGCAATAATTGGCTTTAACTGGGCTTCAAAGCACAGAAGTGTATGTTTCAGAAGCTAGATTTTGAAATATGTACTCCGAAATTAATATTTTATATTATAGTTTATTTTAAGAAATTCAAATGGGATATTTTCAGAGCAGTTGACATGAAGCCACTGATGAAACAGCAGCCAGCCCTGAAGCCTACAGCCCCCATAGGGAATGCCTGTCAAAATGTGCCATGTCAGAGCATTAGGGTAAGACATTGGCACATTAAATTTGTCTCATGTGTGCCCAGACAGTCTCAAGAAGCCAGAAGTACTAATGTTAAGGATGCTGAGTTATCAAAGGAGTGCAGCTACATGGAAGAGGATTAATTTTACTAATACATGCTTACAGTTCGTCAAGCTAATAAGGTTCCTCAACATCCAAGGCAAATCCACAAAAGAGCTAAATTTAGAAAGCATTATATTGTGCCTTTAGATTGACATGGACATTATTCATGGTTACAGCTTGGAATACCTCATTTGTAGCACTCATTGTAAAGGTTTAAAAGTTATTCTAAAATTGATTTCTAAGATGTTTTTGAGATGAACAGTTTTCACGTTCAGGACTAGATACACTCTGTCCTGTGTATGGTCCCATTGAAGCCTAAAGAACTATGTGCTAATATAAGAAATAAACTTTAAGCTGCAGTTATTAAAAACTGCCCCTTAATTAGAATTGAATATTTGAAGAATTTTTTATTTAAAAGTTTGATTCAAATAAGAATATTTTAGATTTCAGAGATTTTTACTGATAATATTTTTCAGAGACCAATTCCAAGTATAGCTTTGGTCAAGCTTAAGCCAGGTTGGACTGAGCCTGGGTGGCATGATCTAGTGTGAGGCATCCCTGCCCTTGGCAGGGGGTTGGAACTGGATGATCTTAAGGTCCTTTCCAACCCAAACCATTATATGATTCTATGTTATTCTTTAAGGTTGAACCCCTCAGGGCCCCCCATGTATAAACTGTTGTGCTGCAAATTATTACCAGATCAACTAATTCTGGAAGGTCACATCTTGTTTATGTTCTTTAATGCAAAGGAATTGTAGGTAGAATATGCTAGGCCATTAAAGTATTTAAGAAAATAGTTCTGTTCATTCAGCTTGAAAAAACTAAAGGTGAAATTAAAAGTACACTTAAATGTAGGTAGGAAGCAAGAAAACAGGGTTTAGTTATGATTTTAAATGAAATCAGTAAGCAGATATGTCTAGAATAAAATTATAGAAGACTGCTGTAGGTTGCTACAGTGGTACATTAACATACTAAACTATTTAGTGTGACGCATTTTCTACATCAGAATTAAACAAATAACAGCTTAATGCATTAAGTCATTCTAGTGACATCTGCTCTGTCAGTTGCCTACAGGCTGGAGAGTTAAGTATTATGGCAAAAGATTCATGGATGGATCCAGCGGGTCAGGATTTGCTCCAAGTGGTGAAGGTTTGGAGGCCAGTTTTGGGTTCCTTGATACCAGTCACATTGGTGACATGCTTTGGGCCCCTGCCTTGGTTTGGTAGGAGACGCTTAGCTGCAGGCATTGTCACCACCGTCTTGTTTCCACCACAACATTGGTAAAATCAGTGGAATGAAGGGGCCATTTCTGATGCTTCTAAGAGGGATATCACTTGCTGTGGGAGTCTTATTTTTTTCCTTAATATTTTTCCATTTCATTGGGGTTATATGGGTGAGTGGAACTGCTCTGCTTACTTTATGTGCTCTTCCCAGCATCCTCGGAAGGTGGCTTTGCAACAAAACTTGTGTCATTTGCATTCTTGCTACAGAGTATTGTGGTGTATTTCCAGGACTTTAAATGATATTATGTTATTTAAAGAAAACCCAAAACTACTGTTTAAAAGAATCAGTTTACCAGATAGTGTACAAGCAGAAACAAAACCCTTATGCATATCCTTGAGATTTGTCAATTAGGCCATGTATATACACAAGAAAAGGGAGAAATCGCAAGCGGTAGCATCTATAGTCATAAACCAGGATACAAGTTCGAGCCTCTTTTAAACTATTTAAACTTTATTTAAACTTTTAAACTATTTGGATTTTATGTTGTTCATACAGGAAAGGGACGAGGAAGCCTTTCAGAATGTTTAAAGCCTTTTCCTTCTTTCTGTAACTCTGACAGCTAGAACTGAAATAAAATAAGAAAAGAAGTAACAGATTGCTGCATGGTCACTTATCTCCCAGTGATGGTACTTAATTTAAACCATCAAATATTTCAAGGCTGTGATGAAATTGTGAGACTTCTGATATTGAAATAAAAACTCCCAGAGCTCCCATGTCAAAAAATCAGCAAAAATCCAGAATGCATCCAGATTAGTGGCATTAATCACACTGCCTGTTCATTAAATTGTGAGCGATCCGCACAGGGTATGGAGGCTGGAAACGGGATACATGTGCAGTAGTGCCTGTGACCCTTGGGATATGTGGTTAGGTGGGATTGGTATTTACTGTTACAACAAAATCTCCCCTTCTAAAGCAGTTGCAGTGTTGAATGTGTAACTTTGTAAACCCCCTTCGTTTCTTTGTATGTTTGGTGTATGGCTAGATTTCAAAAGACAGTGTGGCTTCTCTGCTCAGCTGGGACTTTTTAGTGGGGTGTTCACCAAGGTCATTGTATGTCTAATACATGGTTTGTGGAATTTTAATGAAATTCCTTCTGAATTCTCAGGGTCAGTCCTCAGGCCAGACTGCTGCAAATCTGCACACTTGTGATTGATGGCACTGTGGGACAAGACATCTATTTTGACATTTATATCTGAAAAAAAGTAATTCATATTTTTATACATGAGCACACCTAAAATTGGCTTCTATTCTGTTAGAATCCAGTGGTCTAAAGGTACATGTTCAGGTCAGAAATGTTGTCCCTCCCCCCACATACCCCAAGCTCCTTATGGCAGATCCAGAGAGAAAAGGTTTGCTTTATTGCATATGGTGGGCTTGTAGAAACACTTGGATGGGCAAAGATGCTGTGAGTTAAAAATGCTCAGCTGCACTGAACACCATGTCACTTTTGATAGATGCTAAATATGAGTTTAGAAAGCTAATCTTAATGACCCTACTTTAAAATGCATGCCCTCACTCACTTGTGATGATGTTCATGTTAGAGAGGGATGTTAGACAGAAGGTCTGGTTTACTAGGATGAAGTGGAGCAGGTCTATGGGCAGGCTGCCTGGATGGTCAGAGGCTTAGTGTATGAAGAGGAACTGCAGGAGCCAGGCTCCTTCAGGAGGCTGAGGGAGAAAAATCACTCTCTGTGTCCCTACTGGTGGGCTATAGAGAAGATAGACCTAGACTCAGAGGTCCATGGCAAAAGGATGAGAGCCAACACCATGACTGCTTGTGACATTATAAGTTCTGGTTAGATAAGGGAAACAAAATTTCCAAGAAAGCGGTAAAGCCCTGGAGCAGGCTGTCCAGGGAAGTGGTACCCTTCCATCCTTGCGGGTTTTCAGATATGGCTGTGCCAAGGCCCTGAGCAACCTGATCTAGTTGGATCCATGCTGAGCAGGAGGCTGGACTGGATGACCTCCAGAGGTGCCTTCCAACCTAAATTATTCTGTGGTTCTAAATATAGCATGTGAGAGTGCTAAACTTGACTGGCATGATTAAAATTGTGCTTAAAGCTAGAGCAGGACAGCAATGCAGTGCTTTTGGGACTCAAATGCAGCACTTCCAAAAAATACAGACACATGCACATTTTTAGTGGAAACTCAGCTATTCTGTAGCATAACAACATACCAACTGAGAGTTACGTGGCTGTTTTAAAACCATAGCTATGTTTCATGGTGTGCGTGATGCTAAAATGTACTTTGTGAGGGGTTAGACTTAATTCTCCAGGTCATAAACTGAACAGCTGAATGGATTCAAGACTTCTATTTCCCATTTTGTGACAGATAATTAAAAGATCTAATCTCTTGTACAGATGACCTGAGAATAAAGACAATACAGTTCCAATATTCTGTAGATTTTCTGCAAACTAGAGTACTTAGCTTCTCATTTTTAATTTAATATGTTGTTGCTACAACTAGGACAAGTTTAAGATACTGTCTTGATTTAAAGTTAAATCTTGGGACCATTATTTTCTTGTGGACTGAATGTAAAGTATGCAATGAATTCCTGGATAGGAGAGGTATTATCTCATTATTATAAAACTGTCTGTAAAGTAATTGTAAAAGGTGTTGAAGAAAAGGAGCTTTTTTAATGATTAGAGCAATTTCAAGTTTTAAAAACTACATTTTCTAATCATGTCCATACCTCATCAAACAACCAATAAATGATAGATGCACACCAGCATTTAGAATTAATAATAAGCATTAAAGCCTTTGAGTAGGTCTGGGTATATTTGAAAGGTTTTGAATCAGTACTTAAAGTAAAATAATTGAATCTTGCTGTATGGGTAGAATACGCTTTAAAACAACTGTTATAATTCTACCTATGTACAAATGTAATCTCACTGATTGAAAAGGGAACATGCAGAATAAATTAACACCTCTGCCTCAGTAACTTTCAGATTGATTATAATTAGTTTATTTTCTGTCTTTTCCCAATTTCTGATAACTATTAACAAACCAAATAGGGAAGTGGGAAATCTGTCAGTCTGCTGGTGGGTCCTTGAGGACTGCTGCTATAGTGCTATAATGTTAGGCACATGGGCTGCCTATGCAGGGGACAAAGGGATGATTTACAGCAATTTTACTTTGCCCTTCCCTGCTGCTAAGTGGAACTCACAGCTGGAATTGGCCTAATCAATTCATAAATAAGTGTCGATTCCATTTCTATAGGTATAACTGTGCTAGAAGACTGCCAGTATTTGGTCTGATGGCATGAATTAGGTGATGGATTTGACCTGTGATTTGAAAGAACATTAAATGAAGGCTTAAAAAAGGCAAATTGTAAAGCATAGCAGGAAATGGTGTTGAGCTAGAGGCACAGGGATTATGTTGGTTTCTCAAGTGCCATACTGAATGGCACTGTATTAGTGGTGTATTTACTAATAAAGATATTATTACTATATGTATAGAAAACCTCCATGGCACCATCTTAACCAAAGAATATATTATCAAAAAATCTTAGCTTTTTAGATAATAATAATCACAGAATGGAACAGCATTGCTCCTTTTTCACAGTTGTTAGCTAGCATTTGGGCACTTTTAATTATTTTGGTTAAGAGGAAGAATTGACAACAAATGCTGGTATTCCTTGCCAAATTACATCTTCTTAAGAACATGAAGAAAGGCCAGGTTTGTTATGAATAGAAGGGCAAAAACCCAGGAGGCAATGTCCTGATTTAGAAACACCCTTTTCAGCTGTTCTCGACTTCAGAGAACCTGTGGTTCTGCTCTTCCTGTTGGGATTAGTAATCAGTGGGTTTTGCCTTTCCTCTGGTCCTTCTTCTCTGTCCTCAGGACAGTGCCTGTGTTTGCCAGCAGTTCCCAGGTGTTTATATACAGAAGTTTTCTATTGTTTTATAAACCTTCCTCTAAAAGAGGTGGGTTTCTTTTTCTTCTTTTTCACTGGAAAAATCGTAAAGTTTTGATACAGGTCTACATGACAGACTCAGTCTGTGTGTTTATTTAATATTCAGTTATATCCTGTGTTTGTATAATCAGAATCTGGAAATAAGAGTTTGTAACATGGTGGGAGTACTTATTTAGAAAGAGACTTGCCTTATTTTAAAACCTTAGGGATTAAACATGTTTCATTTTTATTATACAATGCCACATAATGTTAATTCTTGCCCAAGAGCAAGCTTAAACCCTTTTATATGATATTTTTGCTTTGAATAAAATACAGTTGCAAATTGTTTCATACATAATGTTCTTGCTAAGTGATTTTGTTTGGGTATTACTTTCTTCTGATTAAACTTGTGTTGCTATTGGCATTTCAGGAAACAAAAGCTGGCACTTATAGACATACAGAGTAATTATAGAATCATAGAATAGTTAGTGTTGGAAAGAACCTTAAGATCATCTAGTTCCAAACCCCCTGCCATGAGCAGGGACACCTCACACTAAACCATACCAACCAAGGCTTCCTTTTGTGGTGTTATCTGCCAAACCCAACAAGTTAAATGTCTATGGTCTTTGACTCTATACATAGAAGTATTTCAGCTGACTTCAATAAAGCTGAAATGCTTCCCTAATATTTTTTCATTCTTTATGTTCATATTGGTATACACTTGAGTAGCATGAACTTCCAAAATATGAAAACTGTTAATGGATTCATGTCTACAGAGGAAAATCAAAGAAAGAGGCTAGAAAAAGACAAAATATACAATAATTGGTGTAATTCACAATTAGAAGCTCATAATTATGTAGAGATACTCAAAAGGGGAAAATAGCACAGAAAGGAAGAAAATGGTACAGTGTATTGCTGAAGTAATGGATTGACAGTTGATACTGAAGTGTTCTCAGCCTCCCCAAGTTAGAGTATCTGGCTTCCCAAACCCATATTTGTTTAAAATGATTAAACTCAATTCTCAAATAATTTGACATGGGGTGTTAGAAAGCTGTATTTTTCTGTTCCTAATGAAGGGTGAGATTTTCACATGTTTACAGGGCTCGCACTCTGGAATCTCAAGCAGCATTGATGAGGAGGATCAGGAGAGCTGACAGCAGAGTGACAGTAGGATCTAGGATTTTCAGACGTGGTTTGCATAGGGAATAAAGAAACTCACAATCCCAACAAGAGTTTTAAGCAAGCACAGGAAGCAGTGAGCAGTTATGTGCTCGGGTTTGGATTTATCTCATCTGACTTTTGTTATCTCAACATTGGGTGTCTAGCCTGAGCTAGTTCAACACTGAGTAGAAAGGAGGCACTTCCATAGTTCTGTGCCAGCCTACAGTGGCAGTGCTGGACTTCATGGTGGAAAGTTTGTTTCTCTTTTATGACAGCAGGAACCTACTTTAACTACTTGCCTAATATCTGGATGGTTGGAGTTAGGCAAGATGACTCACCCTTAAAAAAACAGGGAAGGCTGAAGTTTTACCCAGTCTCTGCATTTGTACAAAACTCGTGTTTTCATAGAGTTGAAGAAGTGAAAACTTGTTCCTTTGATTATAACTGCAGCTGGAAAAGATGCCATGTTGGTCTTCCTCACAGTGCTTTGGAAATGTAAAGCTGTCTAAAACCATTGTTGTTATGAAATCAGTCATACAATGCATGGTGTTAAAACCTCTTTGCCTTGGGTTGTCAGCATGGTGTCAGTGAAACTGTGACATGATGGGGGTCATCAAGCTGTGTGGCTTGGGGCATAAGTGCTTATCATTCCCATCTTCCAGACTGAAATTCAGACCACACTTTTCAGCTTTTTCAGCTAAATATTAGAAGAGGGACTGAAATTAAGATAGCACTTAATTTTCTTGCTTAATGATACAGGAAAATATTACTAGTAGACTAGCTTAAAGAGATGGTACTGGTTTATGATTGACAGTATGAATAATGTTGTGAGAATGAGTGAGTCTGGAAGCTAAGTCAAATTAAGGGTTTCTGCAAGTCACAGTAGCTAATTTAGAGACTTATGCCTTTGGTACCTAACCTCTCACAGGCTTGTGTAAGCAAATTGGTTAATCAGCAAAGATGATTCCTGAAGATGTCTCATTTTGTGCATCCCTGATGACAGTTGTAGCTAAAATCATTATAAATGTAAAGATTGGATCACATTAAGGAATTGTTCCTAGTTCTTTGTTTATTTAATGTTTTAGCCCTTACTGTGTCATTTTTCTAGCTCTTATATAAGAAACTGTATTACTGAGATAATTCAATCACATCCTATAATATTTTGTCCCTCAGGCCCTCATTGGTCTTTTCACAGAGTTGCATGTCATGCCTTGAATATAAAATTGATGGTCACGTCTTCCAGCTTGATCAGATTAACTTCATTAGACTCTGTTTTTCCTAGGTAGCTCCGTGCTACGTTCACATCTGTGTTTAATAGAGTACCCAAAATTAAGCAAAGCAACTTTTTGAAATTCAGGCCTGCTCCTAGGGAAACACTGTTAAAACCAAAGATTCTGAAGTACAGATACTGATAGTGCTTAGCAGTGCAGAAAACTGAGTCATACTAGAGTGAATGTTGATTTCATTCATTACAAAGCAGAATTGTCCTTTTTAATTCAGTGAGAGCAGGGCTGTCACTCTAAATGGTAGAGAGAAATGCATGCCATAGAAAGGGTATTTACTGAGTCACCATTTACTTTATGACTTTTTGGACTAGGAGGAGAATTCTCTTTGCTTTTATTCTGGTTTTGAAATAAACACTGGAAATGTATTGTGGTAGCATGGATCTCTTGTTCTTTCTGTGTGTCAAATAGAAGTGAAGTTGGGCTTTTCTCTCATTAAAAACAATGTTTGTGTGATACATAAGTAGAGAAGAGCCAAACTGTGTTCTGATGTTCCTTTTGCATATGGTCTGCAGTGGGGAAGAGTAGAAAGAGCTCCCATGTTTTGCAGCGCTGCAAAACAGTAAGGGAGACTTGCCACCTCTGTCTCCATGGGAAGCCCCAGGGCTGGTGGAAGGAAAGTGTGAAGAAGGGAGATGTCCAGGAGCAGGATCTAAGGTGGGGAAAGGAAACATCAAGTTGGGTCAGGGAGGAGCATTTGTGTGGAAAATGGAGAGGAATTAGGGATAAACAGGTCTGGTTGCAAATAAGTTGCCTTCTGGGCTGTGTCCTCTGGCTGAGCCCATCACTTCGTAGCCACAATCTGTCCTGTCTTAAACTGTGTGTGGGATTGGGGGGGTGGAGGTTTATGCTTACCAGGGAGTGCAGGGAGTAGCACCCAGCCTCCTCGCTGGCTTCCCACATCTCATGCTCCCCCAGGTTTGTCTGTGGAGAATTTATCCTGCTTCTATATGTTGTCAACAGCAATGACCAAAAACCATACATGAGCAGTTATTCTTGTGGGGAAGCAGAAGGAAGCTTGAAGTGGTTAAGGAGGAATGGCTATGAATACAAACAGCCTCGGAGCCATCCATGCAGCAAGAAGGGGATGTGGTAAAACATGCTGTGTCATGAGCTGAGTCCATGAACCAGGACAGCTGTGTCTGTGATGGCCCAATAGACTGAGTCTTGCTTCAGCAGCATATAGGTCAAGGAATAGCATCCTATGTAATTGTGGTCTTAGTAGGTCGTTTGAATTGGCAGGATTATTGACAATTGGAGCAACTTGCAGCCAGATGAAGCTCCCTGTATCCTTCCCTTTGTGCAGAGGAGGAGTGACCTTCATCTGCCCAGTGGGGCTGCCAACCTCCATGTCATAGAAGCTCACTAGGCTTTTCTGTGTTAAGCACAGAGATAAAGGCTTCTCTGAAGACAGAGGAAAATAAAGGTTTTGTAATGCTTTTGCAGAGCTAGCTGGTGTTCACTGAGCCTTGGCTACAATTTTAGTTTAATTGTATTTGTATGAAATGTGAGGACTTACTGCGTTCACTCCCCGTGAAACTAAAAGCCAGTTTAGATTATGAAAGTACCTTAAACAGTTTCTTCTGTTTTCTCTTGTTCTGACTTGAAAAGTGCTCTTTGGTGCTTTCCTCCAATCGTATTTCAATTTTCCCCCTTGGGGAACAGCAATGAATTTCTGAATCACATTTTTCATCATGCAGAGCTGCATTTATTTGCAGAGTCAAGTTGCAAGGGACCTCAAATGATCACCTGGTTTAGCCTTTCATGGTAAATGGAGCCTAGATGAGATTATCTAGCATGCTTTCCAATGCATCTTGAAAACCTCTAGCAATGGGGGCTAGAGGCACCATGGGTACCATGTTCCTGGTGACATTGTTTTAGGACATGATTGTTCTTACTGTGAGAAATGTATTTCTTATGTTAAGATGAAATCTCTCCCACTGGAACTCATACCCGTTGTCCCTTCTTTTCTCCATGTGGCTCCTTGTAAAAGAAAAAGCCTTGATCCTTGTTATAGCTGCTCTTTAAATAGTGCAACACTGTGTGATGAGGTCCTCCGAGCCTGTTGTTTTTCCTTCTTTCCCAGTGAACTAAGTACAGTACAGGCAATGTAAAGACCATGGCATCTTTTGCTTGCTCACCACACCCTCACCCTGACATAGCACTGGCACCAGACCTTGGCCGCCTTCTCTAAACTAAGGTCTCTGTGCAAAAGCTGGCTGGATGGGGCTAGTGCGCTCCAGCATTTCTTGCCCCTAGACTACACATATCCCACTAACTGTTCCCTTGGCACAATGAAATTTGTGTTTCAACCCTGTTGAAATCACAGGAGTGAGATTAATGTGGGATTTAGCATTGTATTTTCATCTGTTCTTTACTGAATTGCATTTCTGTACATTCCCTGGGAAAATGGTCTGCAATTCCTTTAGTTTTATAAATAAGGCACAATTTTATCAGTTGATATTGCTTCTTCCCATTTTATATGCTAAAGGTGAATATAAAGCTTCAGAATAAAATACTCAATTTGACATAAATCTCTTTTGCTGTCTGAATAAGTTAGCAGTTCACAAATAAAGCAACCCAAAATTCGGTCAAAAAGATGTGTATATATAGCTCAGAAATGTATCCATCGATGGCAGAACTGTTAGTTGCAGAGCTGTGTAAGAAGCAGCACAGTGTCTGTATGCTCCAGGGTTGTGTTTGTGTGAATATAACACATTTCTCCTATGAATGTGGTGTTGAAAGATAATTGACTGCAGAAATTGTGTAGTCTGAATGTGAAAAGAGGCAACATGCGGAGGTATCCAATGGGGGTGAAGCACAATTAGATTTGTACGGGTGTAACTGAATTTAAGAAGAAATGCTGTGACAACTTCACCAATGTTAACTGATTTGCACCTGTGTAAGGCAGTGTGACTTTAGCGCCCGGCACTTCAATAACATCAATACCTATTTATATTTAAAGTAACTATATGATTGCAATAAAACAAGAGTTAATGTCTTAATGCCAAGTTAAGCAGAGGAAATAAAAAAAAGGAGTTCATTTTTATAGTTCAAGAGTTAAGACATTTTTATGGACTTTAGAATACAACATTAAAAAAGGGAAAGAAAACCTTTGGAAAGGTCTTTATTGTTTGTAATACTTTTAGAAACACTATTTCATATAGTGGAATGTTAGTAAATTATAATTCAATTAACGATTGGGGGTGACTCATTGTGGCTTGGCTAGTGAAAGGAACCATTGTTTTCCTCAGTAGTTTATCTTGCTTTCACTTTTTTGGTATTGCTATACCAAGCAGGCATTGTTGTTAGTACTATTCAGTTTGTAGCAGGGAATGGAAAGAGAAATAAGCTGTGGAAATTCCTTCTAAACTGTTTTTTCTCCAGTTTCAAACATTTGCTCTTTTGCAAGCCAGGGAATGTGCTTGTTCCCCTCCTCCATTCAGTGACACAGATGGAGCAAATATTAGTGTGAATAGTGATGCTGAACAGGGGTGCAGCCCTGTCAGTGCTAAAGAGCTGGGAAGAAGAAATAGCACCAAAATGCCAGTTTCTGATTTAGGGTCATGGCTGTCTGTATCTTAAAGGCCTGAAGATGAAGGAACTGGAAGGAGTGTGGCTTGAGTAACTTGTGGAGGTGCTAGGTGTGATTACCAGGCAGCCATAGAGCTGCAGAACAGCAACAGACATGGAGTCCAGTGTTGTTTCTTAAATTGGTTCTTAAAATTTTGGAGCTATTTATGGTGGAACTAAGCTATAAAGAATATAAATGAGTTTAGATGTATGCCAAGAAAACAAAACAATCTTTCTGCTTTGTTTCATGGTATTGAAGTGAGCTGAGGAACATAATTTCATTTCAGACGTTACTGATGAGAAATTGTAACCTTAGGCAAACAGGGAGAAAAGCTGGACTTTCTGGTAGTGATGAGTAAACTGCTAACATCAAGACTTTGGCTGAATTCAGGTATGAGTTTAATGCTGTTTATTTCATATTTAATTAATGCTGTATTGATCTTTCACTGAGATCAATAATAATTTTATTGGTGGGCTCCACTGAGAACAAGGTGAAGGCCAGCAGCATCACATTTCCAATGATGACTTCGCCTTTATCTGTTTTACTTTCAGAACTGCACTCCACATTGTTGACAAATTCCTCAGTGATCATCAACCAAAATGAATGTATTTAAGTAGGCTTTGGATCTGACCTGCTGCATTGCAGCTACATCCCTTTATAGAGAATGGGATTTGGAAAGCAGGCAGAAAACATGTTTTCTGGCATGGTCACTGTGGGCTAAATGCAAGGATTAAATTGCTGGGAACTGGGCACATGCTAAGGGGATGTGGAGAGCTGAAGATGAGGATGTGTCTAAAATCCCCTCTGCCCTCCGGGGCAGGTTTCTTGTTCTGGGCTTTTCACTTGACATTCAGAGTCCAGATGCTGAACCTGATTGCAGTGTCTTGCCTTGCCTTTGTGAACATGCTGCGGTTAGACTTGTGACACTTGAGCCCTTGAAGAAGTGGAATTTGCAGCTGTAGCTCCCATTGGATCTACTGGGGTTAAACTCACCAGATTGCTCTAATCTGGAAACTATAGCCAATTTATTTTTGCAAAGAATGTTTGGCTATGCATGCCTGTTCTGGTAGTGCCATCATGAGAGGCAGGCTGAGCTGCAGGGGGTGGCCCTTGCAGCAAGGCAGCCTGGTATAAGTGTCTCCCCGGATTTCCTCCAACAAATGTGCCATGGATTCAGAAAGGTCAATATAGTCATGTGTTCCTGGAAAAGAAGGAAGGTAGCTCTTAAAAATGGAAGATTCTCAGATCTGTGGGGTGACACATGATAAAGCACTCAGTGCCCCACACTCTCACAAAGGATTTAAGCTATAAACAGGTACATATAGGTGCTTTACCATCCACTACATATGGAAAAGGGAAGGCATCTCCTTGCAGTCCTCTGTGGACAGCTGAGAAATGAGATGTGAAAAATCAGCTCACTCTGCCTTTGAATGTGCTGAAAAGCAGGTGTGAGAAGGAGTTTTTCAGCCTTGCAGCTTTGGACTTATATCTGTGGCATTTCAGGCGCATGAATCTTCCCTTAGTCCAAGTCCCAGGCCTCATAATTCTCAAAATCTTCCATTTTTTTGGGGGGAGGAAGGGCAGGATGGTAGGGTGAGTGAGGTGGAGGGGCAGTGGGGCTGTTGTGCGCATGCATTGCTTTTTCTTTTTCCTTTGAGACACCTCCAAAGTTAAATTTCTGGATTCTAATTAAAACACACGAGAGGGTGAATCTTTTTGTCTAAACAGCACCCAACCCACATTATCATCTGAGAATTTTGTATAATAGGTAGCCTGTGATTGCAGAACTATAACAGTGTCTGTGTAACTTTTCAGAACAGAGGAAAGCAAAGAAGAACATTTTATTCTACCTAATTACTTAGCTAACACTAGTTATTTTCTATTTAAACACTCAAAATTTCTGTAGATTAAGACAACTTAAATGGTAATTTTGTATGTAAAACAACAATAAATGAACATTTAGTGATCTCCTTGTCTCTTTGTGTGCATGTAGCATCAGCAGCCCACACAGAAAATTCCATCCCTAAAACCTGCTCCATGCATTCATTTACTCCCAAAAGGAATACCAGAAAATGGTGTCTTTGCAATGCCTGTCATCTTTCTTGCACTATTCACACGATCCCCTGAATGTCAAATTTGTGTTGTAGTTTAATTCCATCCCTACATGCAATTTTTGGCCAAACCAACTGATATTTATGGCCTCATTTCGCTTCTTAGATTTTTCTCACATAAGATGCCCAGCTTGGATTCTGGGTATTATTGGAGCAGTTCTTGTTACAGTACCATTTCTGTTGCAGGCAGGATGCCTTCCCTTAACACAATACATCCCATTATACTGTTCACTTTCCCATCTTACAGCTAGCTACCCAGCAGATGGTTTAAGTTTCCCTCTCACACTCTCAAGTCCTTTCTCTGATCAGTCCCTTGTAGTGCCTGACCTTTAAGAAACGAATACCTTCTGTTAATTGCTTGCCTTATCCTTATTACATGGCAGTTTTTTCAGCACTAAATCATAGCCTGTGACCTCTGCTTAAGCAGATCTTTTCTTATCTGATGTCTACTCTGTTTGTTACCTGCTATCCCTATCAGCTTTGTAAGGTCAGCTGGTTCCCTGTGTGGTAGGTTCATTTCTGAAGGCATTTGACCCGCGGTTCCATTGTGATGGCTCTCTTTGTCTCTTTGCTGCTAACTGGGCTGTATCCCTTTGCCCTCTCACCTGTGTCACTTTGCAGACAGCTTTCTGGATGTGTCAGGACTCTGTCATCTCATTATGAGACAGGGTTTTGCTTTTCTTAGTCCTCTAAGGATTTTCTTGCACCCTTTTTCTGTGTTTGATGAACCACTTTTTCCCATTACAAAACCTCTGCTAAAGGCTTTGCAGGCTTTCTGATTGCTGCTCGCTATTTCAAATGTACAGTTTTCTGAAGGTTACTAGGTGGTGCTCTTATTCAAGTTGGGGGAGTAAAAGGGGTCTGGATCTAGATCTACTGTAGAGAGGTTCCCCTTGTAAGAAAGTAGCTGGGAGTGGAGGAAGTTCTGGTTCCATTTGTCTGACTTGCTGGCCAGCAAACGAGGTCTATCATCATAAACTTCAGGCTGAAGGAAGCTCTTTATTCTCCAGACATAGCAGGGATCAGAGAAGGACTCATGACCCAGTTACTGCTGGAGCAAGCACAGCTGCCTGCTCTCTGTTAGGCAGAGCTCAGTGTGGATTCTCAGCCTGTTTTCCTCCTTCGTAAGTCCTTGTCAGTGTCTTGTACTTCAGTACCTGTACCACAGGAGTCCACATGTTGTTATTTTTTTTTGTGTGTGTGTGTGCCTTGTTTGTATGTGTTTCAAGTAAAGATGGCTTATTGCTGTGCAGGAGATGAGAAGTGTTTTCTCATGCATGGACTTGAGGATGGAGGTGTTTGAGAACACGGAGGTTAAATTCAAGCTGTTTCTGAGCAGGAGAGGTTTTGGTAGGATGTGACTGGTCACCAAGGGCACAATTGGGTGACTCTGCAAATCCATTCCCAACCAGGATGGGATTGATGCAAAGAGGCTGGGAGAAAGCTGGAAGACATGGGTTTAGGTTAGATATACCATTTATCCAACTCTTTCTCATTAAACCTTTATCCTTGTACTGTTCATTTTTGCTTCTCCCATGTTTTTCATCTTTATTTGCATCATAAATTCTCAAGAGCAAGAACCATTTAGTGGTAGTGCCAACTTGAAACACAACCACCAAGGAATATGTAAGTTCAGTTGGTAAATGATTACAGGTAAAAGAAAACATCTGTTTCTTAATTTCATTTTTGTCCTAGTGATAAAGCATTGCCCAAATCTCTACCATTACATACAGAGGTATGCTTAATTTTATTGCAGTTTTGTTTGTTTGTTTGTGCAGGATCATTTTATCCTCAATAGAAAATCCAAATGAGCGCTCACCTGGGTCTAAACCACTGTAAGGCAAAAAATGACATGAAGCAGCAATTCAGCCAGTTTTTGCAACTGAAAGCATTTCTATGAAATATGATGATTCCTTGGATTTTCCAACATTTTAAAAGGAAAATCCATTAATTATTGATTGTTTCTGAAAATAAATTTGTTGGTCTGTATTGACACTGGACTCTCTAGTCTCCACTGGCTATTAAACAGTCATATATGTGAATGGTTAGAAACTGAGTGACTTAATGCCCAGGGAGATAGTTCCATAAAATCATAGAACATCCTGAGTTGGAAGGAACCCATGAGAGTAATTGAGCACAACTCCTGACTCCATGCAGGGCAACCTAAATTTTAAACCAATATGCGGATTCCAAGTAGCATAAGAATTGCTGTTTGCAAGCATGGACATACATATGGTACATTGCAAAGTCCCAAAATCTCAGGTGTTTTAGCTTTGATTTTTAAGAAATGCTTGCTTATAAATGACTCCATATCTTATAGTGAAGAGAAACATCTGCCTTCTTCTCTATTTAAGAAAAGAAATGTTTCTAAACATTTTCAGAGACCAGCTATGGAAAAAGCTCAAAATGGTCTAGTGAGGTGGTGTGAGCATGGAAGAGCAGAAGCAGAGTTTGACTTATATATATTGTCTGTCACCTTCAATTACAATTGACATTCATTTTAATTTTTACTAGGAAGAGGGAAGTGCATACACAAAAAAAAAAAAAACATGAGTTAATTAGGAACAGATCTAAAATCTATTTAAAATGCCATTTACAACCATTGGTATCATAAGCTATAAAGAGTTTGCAGCCAACTAATCCATTCCACAATGGCCTAAATTTGTTGCTAAGCTGCCTGGCTGCTGTTTGCAAAGACATCAGTGAAGGTATTGACTTCAGTCATGTAACCTTGGCAAAAGGAAATCTGAAACAGAGGATGGGCAAGGGCGTTGCTGCGGCTACCCGAACTTCACCTGAAGTTGTAAGAGAAGCCAAGTGCCTCATCCTTTTCTATAGCAAGGGCAATGTGCTGTTACTATCTTTATAACAGGGGAGGTGCAGGTGCCTGCCTAAACTGAGAAATCAGTTTAGAGCTATACTTCCTCCTGGATCATATGCAGCACAGTGTCAGGAGGCAGTGTCTGAGCTCTCTTGTCTGTGCTACTGCCACTGCTGTCTCTTGTAAGGCTCCCCTGAGCCAGCTCATCACACTGATTGAGTACAATGGTCATATGCTTTGTGCCCGTAAAACCCATGAGTGATGCTGGAGTTTCACAGAAACACCATCAAACCCTTCTGAGCAGTTCAAGTGTTATTTCTGCTTTGCTGTAGCCAAGTGGTGAGACCACAGGGAAAGCTCAGAGATTGCACCTAGAGTTGTAAATACAAATTAGTACACTCTGTGACTGAATTATGATCATATAACAGTAATATGCGAATTATATGGCATTTAGCCTTGAAAAGGAGAAACCCTGATGAGCAGAGGGAAAGGCTGTGTTAGAGTGAAAGTGTTTTTGCTTTTCCTGCCTATTAATTTACATTCCTTTGGAGTGTTGCTATTTAGTAAAGTGTTTTCTGTGTTCCTGCCAAGCTGAAGTAGCCGCTGGGAAAAACTAAGTAGGCCAAATCTTGCAAATATCTGGAGAGCTCAGCCCGGGTGGCTGATGGTGATCCTAAAGAGTGCGGGGATGGATCTGGCCTCACACAGATAGCACAATAATATTAGCAATATAAAATCCCGCCATAAGGTTTTAATGTCAGAAGTCAGTTGCTGCAAGGTAGTGTGTAGGTAAGATTTTTTATAAGTTGAGTAATTCGTAGTTTTGATTCAACGTGCAGAACATGGGACCTTCAGGTCTTGCCCTCTGGATGTCAGGCCATGTCAGCTGGGTGCTATGTAAGTTATGGACCACATCTGGCACAGCCCTGGACAGTGATACCCTCACCATATAGATTTCTGAAGTCAGAGCTCGTCAGTTGCCTTATGGAAATCCTCTCCTGTTCCCAGCAGACAATACTGAGCAAACAAATGTTTTGTTTCATATCCATTACAAAATGTAAAGACATTTTTTGTAAGTAATAAACCAAAGGAGAACATTCTGAAATTTGAGAGAATTCCTGATTTCTGCTGGACATTTCTGTAAGATCTACAAACTATCAGCTGGTTTTGTCTCTTATCATGAAATACTTTCAAATTTGATCATAATGACATATATATGCTTTTGAAGCATTGATGCTATTTTTAAAGAATAGTCTCCATCCCCTCTTTATATAGTGTTTATAACCCTTTAGCCATATTGAGCTGATAAGAGCTTCACTAAGCCATAAAACTTGCACTTTATTCTACACAAATAATCCCCCCTTTTCTTGTAAACAAAAGAAAAACCAGTATTTCAAGTTTTAAACAATAGTTTGTGGTTTTGATGCAGAGTGGAAGGTATTGAGCTTTCTGTGACATGAATTGGCATTGACTGATGAGGTCGAGAGTGACTTGCCCTTCAACTTACATAAAAATTTGATCAGTTCAATAGATTTTAACAAAATTCAGTGCAAACTGTTGTTCAACCTTCCCGGCAGAGTGAACTTACTGTGCTTTTTGTGGGTGGTGCTACACAAACTGTGCTGCTTTCACAGCCCTCCCTCAGCAGCACCAGAAGCCACGGAGACCTCTTTTCACATTTACACCCCTAGCTGGTTTCTGTTTGCTGGAGGAAAAAACGCTGTGTCTCTGCTGCTATGTAAGCAAGCAGGCACTGACTGGGTAAAGGGTGGTGAGTGATGGAGAGGGGAGAACATTTGGCTTAGGTGAAGCCTGCAGAGAGAAAAGTGATCTGCATTGTGAAAAAGGGTGGTGCAATACTGTTCCTATCCCAGCTTTACTCCAAGTTTAGCCAGCTGTTCTCCAAGCCAACAGTCCCCTTTCCAATGCACAAGCCGTGTTACAGCCTTCATACAAATTTAGTCGAAAGCGAGAACTCCAGATTTTAATCCTTATGGAATATTCACATGGTAACTGGGCCAGCAAGTACTGCTTTAAATAACACATCACTGTAATTCCAGTGATACAGGGTGAAACTCTGTATGCAGAATCATGGAGAGATTTTTGGCTGCCAGGTATCTTGATGACCACCTGTTGGAGAGAGACCAGCTTACAGCATCTCCTGACACCAGTGCTGTGCCCTCCTGCTCCATGGAGAAAGAATAGCCTGGACTGGGGGAATGGCCAAAGGGCTATCATACCTCAGTACCTCAGCCTGTATTCTTAAGTTGTGGCCAGGCAGCTTGCAGGTTTTCCTTCTTTAAGCCTTTTTTCCCCAGGTGCCAAGCAGCACCCTCAGTGGCTATGTAGGGTGGCATCACTTGAGGCAAACAGCCATCACTGGCACGTCCTGTGTCCGGTCCCTTGGAGGCTCTGCCAGGGGTGCCCTGCCCCATGGACGTGACAATATCGAGGCTTGTGCAGGATGCTATTTTTACACGGCGGCAGTGAGGTGCTGGCTCACGTCCTGTCCTGCTGTGTGTGGGTGCTGCGGGAGTCATCTGACCCCAAGCACGTTGGTGTCAGAGCTTCCTCAGCTCCTGGTCCCCTGCTGCTCCGAGCTCCTCTTCACTGGCTGGCCACACAACAGCAGTGTTTCTGGTGGCATTTCCACTTCAGAAGGGAATTAATGTGGGAATGCTGGAAGATACAGGTACAGTGTGAAGACTCCCCTTTTTGGAGGCCCTAGGCCTGAAATGATTTGTCTTTCATCCAGAGCTGTGGTAATTAAATCACTGATACCATCATGAAAATAATTATTCTGTGTTTATGTGGAAACACAGCAGAGTGGAGGAAGGTGGCTAAACATTTATTTGACATTAAGCTTCATCTAATTATATGAATGATGATTTGGGAATTATGATGCTGGCACTTAGCTGACAGCTCGGTTTGAAAACTTTCCTCATTTAATTTAAATTGACTTTAGACTTCATATTAGGTTGTGCTGAAAAACAATACCTATTGCATTATGCAGATATATTGGAGTGCTATTCCTATATTCTTTCTCACTGTAATCTTACTAAACCCATACAAAAATAGCCTTTACATTACCACAGTAACGGTTCCTAAAATTAGCAGAGATTTTTACTAACTGCCTTTGGATTTGGTAAATATTTTATCATAATAATGAGGGCAGGAGGTTACCTCCTGCTAGGCTTGTTTACGTGATGTGAATTCTGTACTGAGCATATGGTGAGATTTGGAGCTCTTTCATTCTGAGTACTTGTGCTGTGCTGCATCTCTTACGGATAGTTGTATTCACATTCTGCTGGGTAACACCTCCCTCTCTTTTGCCCCTGATCCCATAAACTCTGTAATTAGCAGTAAAAGCAGAGGTTGCTTCAGTTGTGCTGTCTGCTTGCAGTCCTGTATGAGATATAGGTCTCTGTTCTGATTGTGATCCATAAAAGGTGCTGGAAAAGGCATGCAGCCAGAAAGGCTGTTTATAAGTAATAGAAGCAGGTATACATCTCAGAAAGGAATGTGATTCTTGAACCATTTTAGTTTGTATTTTTGGACTTCATGAAGGAATTCAATTAAATACAGACCTTATTAACATAAAGATTTATTGGATTTGATGAATTGCCTGTCTTGTGGTATAGGAACTAAAGAGAGAATCAGCAGCAGTGCTTTGCTGTAGGAGCCACAGCAAAGGTCTTGGGGTAGAGCAGGGAGTGTTTCTGGGGGAGCAGCTGGACTCGCTTGATGCAGAAAAGCCTCATTTGGGGAAGGGAGCAAGCTCAAGTTCAGAAGTGACAATTCAGCCCTCTATAGCCAAGTGAAGGGCTTGTGGGACTGTGTAACACAGACATTGAAAGCAAAACTTCAGCTTTCCCTGTTCTTCTGCTTCCTCTGTTGTGAGATATACTGAAGGCGTTGTGTTATAAGGAAAAGGCACCATAAAGCATACAAACATGTCTGAAATGGCTTTTAACACAAGCTGCTAGTTGAGAAATAAGGTAAACCAGTTATGTAATGTTACAGAACATCTAAGATGTCAGCTTCTTGGGCAGGTTTGGTGCCTATCCCTTTGAGCACACTAGGTACCTGGACCACTGGGGTGCATGGCTGGGCAGGGCTGTGCTGAGGGAATTGCTTTTCCTTGCTGCAGAGAGTGGTTGGAAGAATGGATGGGGAAACCTTGTGGAATTACCATTTCATGACCACTCTGTTTTTCTTCCTTTCTGTGGAAATGACCATTGAGGTCTCAAGCCCCCACAAGGCTCCATAATGAATCACTCAGTTCTAAGGGAAAATACCCCCCCCCCCAAACCCCATTATCTAAAGTAAATTTATAGCTCACACTCATTTAGTTTTCTGAACATTGCACATATTGCCATATTGCTTATTACTATGTTATCCTTACCAACATGTCACCACTGGAAGATCTCCTTGTCGTATTTTACACACAGACACAAGACAGAGAGGGAGCCGGGGACAGCTTTAGGCATTTAAACCTGGATGGAATATTTAGAGGCACTCAAATGCTTGTTTCTTTTCCTTTCATCTGGGTGTTTTTAAATCCAACCCTGAGTGTTTTGACTGAGGTGGCACAAGGCAGGTTTGAAAAAAACCCAATTGAACTCCAATCTCTAATTCTGGTCAGTGCTGCTGCACTCATCTGCTTCTCCTTTAATCCTGCTCAAGGAAGATTGCAAATTTAATTCCCTTCTGGGCTGCTGTGTACCACACCCTCCACAGATCAGTTGATACAGCATTTCAGCAATCAATACTTCTGTTCCTCAAATAGTCAGTAAATGGCACTTGGGCCTCATCTTTGTTTTGGTTTTGGGTAACCACCTCTGGCTAGAGAGATGAAAGCTTTCAGTGTCACACAGAGATATTTGCTGCTAATTCTGTTATAGAATCACGGAATCACAGAGTGGTTTGGGTTGGCAGGGACCTTAAATATCATCTAGTTCCAACCCCCTTCATGCAGAATAATATCCGCTGTCAGCACTGAGCATTTTTGATTCAGAGTTAAAATGTGGCTTCTGCCTTTGTTGAAAAAGCTGAATGTTTTTATGAACTAAACAGCTGATATGGATAATTTTAGATACTAATGTTTTCTTTTTTTTTTTTCCCCTCAGAACAAAATATCTTCACCTCATGAAGTGAATGTAATGGGTTGTGAAAAGGGGTGTTCCTGGTGAATTTATACAGGAGCCGGTAGTGTTGATAGTTGCTAAAGAAAATTAATGTAGCTTTTCTGCTGATGGAGGGTTGCTGTTGAAGGCAAATGATATTTTATTTGTATAAGACAACCCAGCCTCTAGAATTGGATGAAAACAAAAATAACAGGGGAAACGACCCTTCCCAGCTCCTTTGGTTTTCTTTTTACCATGGCCTGCAGGCTCTGGTTCCACACTGTCGATCCACAGTAACACTGTGAGGAGTTAGCACTTTCCCCGCATTGAGAGGTAATTGTTTGGATTATAAAAACATGTTCTTTAGGAATAAAATACTTATTGGCATCAACATTGTCTCTCCATTTAAGTTACCCCTAGTTTAGTTCACAGTACACTTTAAAATGTCCATGTGAAATATCACAGAAGGCCAGGTTGGATGGGGCTTTGAGAAAACTGCTTTGGTGGAAGGTGTCCCTGCCCATGGCAGGGTGTTGGAACTAAATGAGCTTTAAGGTTCCTCCCAACCCAAACCATTCTAAGGTTCTGTGATTATAATTGTGTCCTTTGGCTCTTTGTCATGTCAGGTTTCTGTAATCACGAAGAAAAGTAAATCTAATTAGGTGATTTGTCAGAACAGGGTTAAATAATGTAGAGTAAATGTGGTCTTATTTGTGTCCTTATATTGAACAAAGACATTGAAAGTCTTTATTATTAGCTTCATACTTGAGGTTTGACCCAAGATCAAATGTATATTCTTAATCATGGTCCTTAACTTTTCAGTATTTGATTTCTAAGCTTAGTAATGGCTTCTATGGGTTCTTATGCTAGATTAAGACAAAATGCACCAAACTGGAACGAGCATTTGGACTATATCAAAGTCTGCAGTTTGTGGCCATATGTTTCTTCCTCAGTTCTGTAACCCATCATGAAGATTTCTCTCATCTGGCTGTCGGACGGCCTGACAGCAAAGGGGTTTGTCATCCTCTGCATGGGCTGGTCAAACCCGTGGAAAACAGGATCGTTTTCCAAGGGTTTGATTTCCCTCAACAGTCTGCTTATAGCAGAGAGAAGGTGACATTTTCCATCCCAGGCTCCATCACAGAGCATGACCAGGGACTTGGGAATCTTCTCCCTTCTGCCACCACCATCAGCTTGTGTTGTGCTGCTTTCCAAACGCTCCTGACTCATCCAAATCTCATCCTCATCCCTGGCACCTCATCCTGGTCCCCAGTTTTGTTAAATACTACTTAGTATAGTGATGCCAAAAGAGCCATTCTTATTCAAAGGGGTGGTTTTTTGTACCTGTCACAGTGTCCATCTCTGTCAGGCTTCAGCCTTTACTCCAAGTTCTTCCAAAATCAAAGTGCTGTGCTTTCTTTTTAACATTGAAAAACAATGTATTGTATTCTAAACTTTTTCCACCTTTAGAAAAAGCTTAAACAGTTTGTCTGAAATTTTCCATGAAGAAATGAGCTTGAGAACACCAAATCTGAATAGTGTCCATGTGAACAGTTGTAGTTTGGCAAAGTTAGAAGCACACTGGAAGCATCACTTTACAGTTGCCATAAGGTGTATAATGCAGCTTTAATAATGAGTGGTACCACTGACCCCTCTTCCCCGCAACACCTGCAGCATGTGCATATGTCTCAAGCAAGCAGTATAGAAGTAAATCTGAGGGATATATTGTATCTGACAAATTTTACAAACCATTGCTAATTCAATAAGTTGCTCCTTATTCAGAACTGCAGAATTATGTACTGCATCACCTGTTGGAGAGAGGCTGGTATTTGACATCAGAAATACGTGAGCACTGGATACTTGACAAGGTTCCTGGCAGCAATATTGCCAGCAGACAGGTCTTGCACACCAAAAAAGTGCTGTGGAAACTGTTTGCTAGTTCATTTCTTGCCATTTTTTGCCTTTGTCAAAAAATGAGTGCAGTTAGGTCTCCCTAGGGTTTGTGGGTTGGTGAAGATTAACTTTGCTAAAGCAGAATGCAGTCTGGGAGAAAGGGAAATTTGGATAATTGGGCATTTATTTGTATTTCTGTATAGAAAAAGTAATTTATAGTTAGAAAGAAATTTCTAGTTTAATTTAGTTCTACAAATCAGGGTATAATAAAAGTATTTAATTTTTAATGAGCTCTTTAGTTCTGATCTGGTGAGTAGTCTCAGATCGTTACATTTCATCAATAATTCGCTATTTCATATATTAAATGTTGATGGTATCTTCTGCTGCTTCAAAGGCTGATTTTGATACATAAAGGCATAAAAGTAGAATGCTGAAAATTACCATGTAAGGACATTTCCTTACATGATTTGAAACATAAGTTAAAATGTGAAGTTCCCAAATATACTTAATTTCTCAAAATTGTCAGCAGTTGCAACTTCAACATAAAGCAAAATATGTTTTAAAATATTGAAACATAAAACTCATATTAATCATTTTGTGATGCTACATGAAAGAATAAGTATTTAAAACTGTCTTTAGTAGCACATGTTTATAATGCTCCCAAAGGCACTGTATTCCCACTGGAGCTTTTTTGTGATAGTGAGTAGCTTAGTTCCGAACTGAGTAAAACAAAGTAATTGTGCATCTGTTTAGCATGCATATTTTAAATATGATTTGTGTTACTTCAAGATGAATGGCACAATTCCAACAGAAATTCTGCATCTTTTCCTTTGAAATTTATTTTATAGGGGAATATTTGGGGTTTTTTAAATTCTAAACCTTTGATCCAGAAACCTGAAGGGAAGCAAATGTGTGAAGTTGTCCTGCTCTGGAGACTGAACACCATGAGCATCAAGGAAAGGAAAACTTTGTTTTCTTCCAGTTTGCAGCCAGGTTGAATGGGGCTCTGAGCAACCTAATCTAATTGGAAGGTGTTCCTGCCCATGGCAGGGGAGTTGGAACTAGATGATCATTAAGGTCCCTTCCAACCCAAACCATTGGCTCTAGGACTCTGTGTTACTGCTCTGCGCAGGGGGCACACCGCATCACAAGATCTCAGCATGAGATCACAGGCATCTGTAGGCCACCACATTAGCCAGTCACTTATGCCTTTGAAGAGACAGCATTCAAAAAGCCTTAGCCAAGGGAAGAATAAAACATAAAGAAAAGGCAAATGTTAAATCATTCCAAACAGAATTTTGTATTTCAAATGTAACCTTTTTAATCCATAATGGTCAGGGTGAGATCAGCTCTTTTAAAGTCAAGTGTTCCATAAATTAAATAACTACAAATGTGATGCTTGTTAATAATTGTGGAGGGAGCAGAAGTTCTTTGTCCATAGCTATAAACTTTTAGTTGCTACTTTACCGAGTAACTCAGGAAAATACTTCAGTTTCTTACAGGGTTGATTCTATTTCAGGGTGGGTAGTTTGTTTTGGGCAGGCTACAATAAAGACAAATTCTCATGTCAAAAGTTAAGTATTTCAAAGTTCAGTTTCCTCTGTTTTCTCTTGAAGAGTAAGTTGGACCCTCGTATTAACCTGGTCTGTGTGTGCTGTTTGCACTGTGTAAATCTGGACATCTGTCTTTCCATAAACTTCTAATTGCCTGTCATGCTGTGTTGTTTTTATTGGAGATGTGCTTAATTATAACCAGGGCTTCAGTAATAGTTCCAAAGTTCACATTGCCTTGAGCATGACTTTTTTAACAATCCAGGATGTGTAATTTCAGCAGATAAGGCAAAATGCTAATGGGTGGTGAATAAAGCTATGGGCATTATTTACCATCGGCAGCTCAATTCCATGTATCTGTGGATAAAATGTGCAGAAACTCCCCTGGAAGACTGGGTGGGTGGCTGATCATCTCATTGAAATACTGACTTCTTCAGGTCAGTGGATGCAGAAAGGCCTTTTAGGTGCCACCACTAGGTGCTGGCCGTGGGGATGAAGTGAGAATAGAGAAGGAAGAGCAGCAAGGTCAAATATTGGAGAACAAGAGCTGGATGACTCTCTCACTGATTTAGGTGTCATCTGTTATGTGTTCCAGCTGTGATGTTTGCTCCGTAGACTCTTAAATACACTGTGATAAAAAGTTGATGCAAGAACTTGAACAGAATTGCAAGAATAAGGTCCTGTTTCACCTTTTCCACATAACCCATGGGGATGTCAACTTGTATTCTTATTGTCAACAGCCCAATAAATGCAATTTCTAATTTACATCACAAGATGGCAGCAAGTTTTTAATTCACTTAATATTTTACTAACCTAGCTAAACCTAATCTCTTGAAATCATGGTTTACTTATAAAATGACAGCAGACTTTGTTTAATGATCAGATTTATGTGGCATTTACAGGGTTGTCAGTGTTTCAGTAATATGAACTCAAAATATCTACAGGAGTGTATTTCTATCTTAAAACCAGTTAAAAAGACAGTTACCTTAAACTTTAAAGATCAGTAGCTCACAGTGTAATTATTACAAAGTCTCATTGAAGGTATTTTGGATTAAAAAAATATAGCTTTTATCTATAGTCTTTGACTTGTTGAAGAGAAAATGTGATAAATGCATTTTGTGAAATTCAGGCAGAGGCCCTTAAGACTTGATCATGTGGATTCTTTCCTCTGTAAGTAATTCTGATTCATGTTTGAAATGTTTGCAGACTTGAGCTTTGAAAGTTATGAATTGAAAAGCTTAGCTCAGCTCCTTTGGCAGGTATTTTCTCCTGCGCTGGCCAATACCAGGAGTTAAAACTCTTTTTAGATGCTTGACCTGTTTTGTCACAGGTGTGAATTGTCATTAATTGTAACTCTTGCAGAAGATGCTACCGATGGCCTTTAAAACACTCTGCCTTTTGTTTTCCCTTGCAGTAACACAGTCCCAGGCTGTTCATAGCCAACTGGAGAAGCCAGCAACTACTGCAATTCTCTGCAATACCTGTGGAAATCCGTGCAAAGGAGAAGTTTTGAGAGTTCAGAACAAGTATTTCCATATTAAGTGCTTTGTTTGTAAAGGTAAGTGTTTGTGAGAGCTGTTCCTCTAAGTAGAGCATTAGCACTGGGCATGTAATGTAATGGTCCTGGAAACTTCACAAACATTTTACAATCTAATTCATGCCTGAAAGAATTACTGTAAACTGTATGATTGCTCACTGTAAGATTGTAATAATCCTAAATCCTAAAGATACAGGGGTAGTACAGAGGGGTTGTACAAGAAGGTTAGAGAAATTCGCTTGCTTAAACAAAAGTCTCCTCTGTTGTAAGCACCTATCATGCCTACTATTGATGAGGGGAGAAGCAGACACCAACCAGCCCTGAGGGCATGGGTGAAGACTAGAAGGTGGGAAAAAGGAAGCATTGTCTGTTGTGAATACCTATCACACCTACTATTGACAAGGGGAAAAGCAGACACCTGGCCCTATTGATAAGGAAAAGAAGCAGACACCTGGTCCTGTTGATAAGGGGGAGAAGCAGATGGTCTATGGTCTGGACACCTGAAGGCATGCGTGAAGACCAAAAGGTGAAAAGTTTAAGAAGAGGAAGACTCATTTACTTCATCTTGAAGACCCCTAGGGAGAACTGATAGTGAAACACAGCCTGGGGTGAGGAGCAAATTAGCATTTACAAGGAAACTTGGAGTTTATTCCTCTCCCAGCATTCTAATGCAGGCCATGGCCATATCTGTTCAGACTCTTATGTGCTGGGCTGTGATGTTTGAATCCCAGAGTGACCCTCTGTGCTTTTACATTTTGTGGGGGGAACTACTGGGTTTGCTCCTGGTTGGTGCCTGGTGATGTAATATTAACACATTGCAAATGGCAGAAAAGTGGTCAGGGAAACAGGGAATCTATTAACCCAACAACCCTTCTGTAGATATTTGATTGTTTGAAAGATTATCTGGAAGTTGCAAAAATCTAATTTGTTTTGAAGGTACAAATGAGTATATTAACTGCTGCACAACTTGCTTGCTTCATTATTAAGCAGTACTTCAAATGGCATGGCATGGCTCTGGTCCCAGCTGTGTTAAATGTGACTATTTCTATTCCTATTTTAAGGAAACTATCAGGAAGAAAACTCTCGTTATTTGTTAGCTACACTGATATTTTTACAAATCCCATGGGATTGAGTATGTAGCATTCAATACCTGAGTAAATCTTTAATGGCAGGCTTAAATGTTCAGCTCAATGATTGTGTTTTTTGTAAAATTACTTAGCAAGATAAAATAAGCATAGTGCAGTATCCTAACTAGCAGCAAAAGTACTTTGGTCACCTATTCAGAACCAGAATGTTATATAAAGCAGAACACAGCCCATATGTACATTTTTCAAACTCTTTTAAAGCCACCTGTTTTTACAGGCGGCCTGGGATGAATACAGGGATGTTGTCAGGGAAGCTAGGAAGCAGGTTAGGAAAGCTAAGACCCAGTTAGAATTAAACTTAGCTAGGGATGTTAAGGATAACAAGAAGGGATTCTACAGGTACATTGCAAATAAAAGACAGACCAGGAACAAGTAGGCCCCCTCCGGAAGATATCGGGTGAACTGGCTATGCAGGATTTGCAGAAGGCTGAGGTTTTGAACGACTTCTTTGCCTTGGTCTTCAACGGGAAAGGCTCTGACTGCACCACCCAAGTCTTGGAAGGCAGACGCAGGGACTGTGAGAATGAAGACCTTGGGCTCATTGTAGGAGAGGATCTGGTTCGAGACCATCTTAAGAATCTGAATGTGCACAAGTCCATGGGACCTGATGAAATCCATTTGTGAGTCCTGAAGGAGCTGGTGAATGAAGTTGCTAAGCCACTGTCCATCATATTTGAGAGATCATGGCAATCAGGTGAAGTTCCTGAAGACTGGAAAAGGGGAAATATAACCCCCATTTTCAAGAAGGGGAAAACGGATGACCTGGGGAATTACAGAGCAGTCAGTCTCACCTCTGTGCCTGGCAAAACCTTGGAGCAGATTCTCCTGGAAGGCATGCTAAGGCACATGAAAAACAACGAGGTGCTTGGTGGCAGCCAGCATGGCTTCACTAGGGGGAAATCCTGCCTGACCAATTTGGTGGTCTTCTATGATGGGGCTCCTGCATGAAGCCTCAGTAACATGCTGGTATGGGGCCTATATAATTATCTTGATGAAATCCAAGCCCCTTTTTACAGATCTGCTATGAGAAAAAAGTGGCAAGTGCTACAGAAGGAGCAAAACACAGTCGTGTATCTGTGTTTTCATTTCATAGGGCATCTACTTGTAGAGATTGCCAGCTCATCCACAAATGCAGCAAGCAAATTCTGACACTATTCACTGATCCCAAAGTTAGGCAGTGCAGAAGCTGCCTCCCCATCATGCAAAAGATGATGAAGCTGCATTGCCCCTACCTATATGTAAGAGATAAGGATGAATTTATTTACTTCAGGCAGATCTTGGATAAAATGAGAGAAACTCACTATGTTAAAAAGGAAGAAGCAGGGTAGCATCTCTCAGCCACCCATGAGACTCTCAGCTGGCACAGGAGGTAGTGTCAGGGATGTGTGGTTAAATTGGTTTGTGGTGTCAAAGTGCTTAGAGTACTTACATTCCTCCTTACTAATCATTTCACTAAGTGCGAAGTTTGCACACATGGTTGGTTCCTTCCCCCCATTATTTGAATGCTATAATTTATCACTTTTCAAGGTTTTCCATCAATTTGCTGGCATCTTTATGGTATTTGTTTTTGTTTTCTTTATGGGTTTTATTTGTTACTTAGGTAGCATAAGTTGCTTTCTAGTGTGGATTTATTATGTTAGGTGAGAAGAATTTAGAATCAGAACAGAGTGCTGAACACATATTTCACTAGGTAACATAAAGGGGAAAAAATAGGTTAGGCAAATGTGATGTGTGTTTTTAATTATGTGCTCAAATCAGTGGTTGAAAAACTATAGTTAAGATTTAGCAAAATGTGGTACTCTGTTTTCCTGGCCAGTTGACCACTTGCCTCCTTTCAGGCTTATAGGAGAGGTTATGCCACAACTCCTTTTCTGAACCCCTTTTCTTGTCATGCTGCTGGAATGCTCTGCATGGGCAGGGGGATGATCCTGGGAATATATTTACCTTAGAGTTTATTCCTTTCTGCAGTGTATTTTGATAGTACTCAGCAATGCAGTTTGCCCCCTCTCACCTCGTCTGCCAAAGATAGCACCCTGAAACAGACTGTGCATCCAGCATCCAGTGCAGCCACAGGGCAGTCCCAGGACAGATAATCCTATGAGTGGGCTGGCAGCATTGCCACGCCAAGCTGCCTGCCTAGGGTGAGTGCCTCTCTATTAAATCATGCCATAGCCTCCATCGGAAACATTTGATATTTGTAAAACTGCAGGAAATTACATTCCTACTCACAGTATTTACAGATATACAATGATGGAGACAACAAACTGTCAAACAGCCCGTGAAGAAGGACAAATGGCCATGTCTTGAGAGGGTGTGTAGGGGTATTAGAGGTCTGTTTGAATGAGTTGATCAGTGACAGATGATATTATGCTGGAAGAAGCCACACTTACCTTTTTGAATAAGTGTGAGATGTGAAACAATTTCTTTGATAGTGCTGGATAGATTATGAGGTTTCAGGGAGGCAGAGACATTAATTGCTTCATTTTTTTAGGATAGAAGGGTAGTTTTGGATATTGCCAAACTGCCATCTGATCATTCCCATGGGGACTCTGGGTTTCGTAATGGTAACAACAAGTATATAGGCACCTTTTGTATTTAAATTAAATTGTATAACTGAGGAAGGCCAATATAAATTCATTCATTCCCATCCAGTTCTTCTTGTATTCCCCAGATAATGGTTCTAAGTAATTCTAAGAAAAGTTTTAAAAAAATCAAACAATTTTTATTATTCAAGTTTGAGATACGCATAAAAAATAAGAACACTGTCAACATCTGCTAGTTTTGCGCAGTATCAAAGTTTAATAGGATTTATGGAGGTAAATAGGCATTATAAATAAGGTACTTAAATAGCTATTTTTATATAATTTTGTCTTAAGTTACATATTTGATGTGATAGTAAAAGGCTGTAGGGAACATGCCATCTAGCTTCACTTCAAATTTTTACTCAATTTTTACTTTAAAATATTTCCCATTTTAATTGGTTTTAGTAAAAATGCAGTTGTAATAGCAGCAGTTTCCTTTGGAAAAATAAGGCGAACATTCATTAGACTTCAAGGGCATTGGTTCCAATGTTTGTGAATTCTCTTATTTCTTGCTGCTCTAATGAAAGCACCAGGGAAAATGACAAATGGTGATGACTCAGACTATCAAATTAAAGCAAATTGTGTTGTCTAGTTCATTCTGAGGGTGTCTGTCAGGTCAGGACTGCTTCTCGTGCAGAATATGGTATGAAGTAAATACTGGCTTGGAGCTGGGTTACAACAGCATAATTTAGTGAGCCCATAGAGAGACAGACTAACATAGGATTGTAGATAGGAGGGATGCAGGTGCTGTGATTATGTTATCCTGGGTGGCCTCTTTGACTTTTCACAAAGATAGAAATTAGCTTGTTTTAGGAGTTTTTGTTGAGTATTTCTTTTTCTATGATGCGATAGAAACCTGACATTTTCAAAGTAGCAGTAAGCTGTGTTACTGCTATGTTAGGCAGTATTTAGGAAATACTGGAAGTGTGAATCAAAGCCCAGTGTTTCTATAGCTTTATACATTTTATATAGTCACTCTAGCAGACCTAATAATGGACAGTTCATAGGGCATTTGCAAATCTATTTCCATGCAAAAATCATGCAACCTCTACCCTAATTAAATGGGAAAATGCCTGCAATCCCACAAAAAGCTGTTCCTTGTGCAAGATTATTCATATGTGAAAAGAACCATAACTCATCTCATTGTCCTTTACTGGTCTGATCTTGGTGAAATGACGTAAGCTTGCCATCCAAACCACAGATACAAAAACATGATCGTTGTGTAATACCAGCTTTGATATCTGTGTGTTGTACCCCTAATCGAAATTCCCTAGGTTGCTGTCTTGCTATGAATGCAGCACATGCAGTCTTCCATGCCAGCACAGCTAGCAGTTTCAAGTATGCTTTTTTTTGCCCTATGAATTTTCATCTATTTGTTTAATTAAACTGTTAGAACATATCATATCTTCAGCTTAGAGCTAGGTATGTGGTTTTGTGGGTCTGTGTTTCTGATTATTATTAGAATCATGGCATGGTTTGGGTTGGAAGGGGTCTTAAAGCTCACCCAGTTCCAACCCCCCTGCCACAGGCAGGGACAGCTTCCACTAGATCAGGTTGCTTAAAGCCCCATACAACCTGGCCTTGAGCTGTGCCAGGGATGGGCCAGCCACAGCTTCTTTGGGTAACCTGTTCCAGTGTGTCACCACCCTCACAGTAGATAACATCTTCTTCTTGTAGCACTGCAATTTCTTGGGGATTGTGAAAAGGTCCTGGGATGGGTATATCATTTCTATGCCATTGTTTTCAGTAGAACATACATCACAACCCAGTTTTATATCATTTATTGTGAAGGCAGATTAATGGGAAAGGCTAAGATGGAATATTTCATGAAAGGATTAAAAAAAAATCAAGTAACTTGGTAATAGGAGTGATTTGTTTGTTGTATCAAATGCATCTGCTAGGATATAAATATATTAAAAGCTATGCTGAGTAATCTGAAGGACATAGCTGCGGGTTTCATGTTTCAGAATGGGAGTCATTTACGGGAAGCTCACTATTAAGATTTCAGAGTCCCACCTTTTGGCCAAGCAGTAGTGGCTGGTGGCATGTGTGGCATCTCAGGCCCTGGAGATGAGCACAGGGGCTCTTGTTCATCAGGCACGGTCAGGAATGTGCCCGTCACTTCCCAAGTCCTTAAGGATTTACAATCCCAGATTATATTAACTCAGTATAATAGGAAAAACTATACTTCTGACACAATGTTCACAGTCTGGCTTGGAGAGAATGGCAGTTTGGGGCTGACTTAACCAATGTCATGTTAGCTTAACACTTTATTTCACTGAAACGATGATGATGGCAACTTTTATCTGTGCAAAAGTAATTTAATGCAGTGGCCAATGGTTCTGTGTTGTGGTTTTGAGATTTTTAAGCTTAAACTTTAATCAGTCACTAACTTTCTAAAAGCAACTCAACAACTAAAGCATGAAAAAGAAAATTTGGTCAGTTAGTGAACTCTCACAGTCACAAAGCAGTTGTTTTCTTTGTTTTAATTAAATTCTTGTTGCAACCTTTCTTTGTATTCGTAAAGAATATTCTGCTGCCCCTCATGCCTTGGTCATACACTGATTGCATCAGCACTATACTGAAAGGAGAGCTGTGAATCTTATCCAAGTTGAAATCAAAGTAGAACTGGAACAAAATAGAATGTGTTTAAAAGTTATGCCTGATGTTCATTAAAGGAAGTTTTGGATGGTAGCATAAGCTTTACAGGCAGTAAAGGTACTATTCACATAAAGAAGTTTCAAGCGTACATAATTTCAGCCCACATTAGATAATGTGATGCTCATGAAGAGCCTGTAATTCTGTTGAATTGCTCAAGTTCTCTTCTTAGGGTTAGGTTTTTCTCCATGCAAAATATGTCAGTGCAAGGATACGTTTATGCAGGGGGCCTTTCCATCTATGCAATGGGTTCTCCGGTCTTTCACCTGGAGGTACAGCAGGGATACAGCCAGCATGCTGGAGTAGTTACTGGGAGTTTCAATGTGTTAAGGTGATATGAAGCCTGTGTGGAGACTCAGAGAGCAAGCTGCACAAAATTCATCACTGCCATGGTGGTGTTATTTCACCTCCCGCTTTCTGTGGGTCATTAACACGAGACCATCTGCCGTATCTGTGTATAGTCAGTGCAAGCACTTCATTTGCAAACCTGTAACTGGCACACAAAGCTTCATTATGAAAAATCAGAAAATATTTAATGTTGCTGCTTTACATGTGGTTTTTTTTTTTAAAGCTAGCTGTTTTAATTAGTTTGGCAAATGATAGCAGCATTTCATCATAAACATTTAAGGTGTTGTTAGGTTGAAAATTATTAAAGCACATTATTCTGTTTCTTAAACCCCTTTAGCATGCTCATAAATTTTAAATAACCAGATTAGTTCCTTAAAATGAGATATAAGTATAAACCAGGCATCTGTTCCAGTTTTCCTGGGAGTTGTTTTGGTAGCTTGGAACAGCCACATATACTGTGCAGTGAGAGATTCTCTCATCCCTAACACTATAGGAGTGCTTTTATAGAGCAGTATCACTCTCTTTAAGCTACTGGGAAATTCTGCTTTCTAGTAGGGAAATGAAGATGTAAATGCACTTTCTAATGCAGAAATTACTAGATGTGTAGTTCCACTAATTATAGGGGTCAAGTTACATAGTGCAGAGGTAACTCCCCAAACTCTTAATTTAAATTAGTACACCTGAATCGCTAATGTTTTGTCAGTCTCATAAAATCATTCTGAATCTCTTAAGGATTTTCCTGCACTTAAGTGTGTACTCCATCAGTTAACTTGTGGGTATCATAGCCAGTCTATCCTGAGAGCTTCTGAATATGTGCTGTGTGCTGTATCCTTTACATCTTTATCAATGCTACACATGCATGCTGAGGTGTTATAAGATGGATATGATATATCCCCACAGAAAGTTGCTGGGTTTCCTCTGGCAGATGTGTCTGCCTTCCTGCAGTTCCTGGTTTGGAGCTGGGGAAGGGGGCAGCAGGTCTGTCCCAGACTTTTCTGGAGCTGCATCTTGTTTACCTGCTCTTGTTTTAACCATTTAACTGCTCTTGTTTACCATGGACTATAACAAAACAAAGTGAGAATCCAGTCCTTGAACTTATAGCTGATATTTCAGACATTAAACACTGTTGATGACTGGCAGGCTTGAGTATGCTTGATTTCTGGTTAAAAAGACTTAGATTTCCTGCCTAGGAAGAGTGATTGGATTACATGTATTATTACTAATGCAAGGTTATTCTGTCTTGCTGCTGCCTCACCTATAGACAGACATTTCAGGTGTGAATTGACTAAGAGGGCTAGTGAGCTGCTATTATCATACCATGCAGACTTTGCATGCTCAGCAAACTGGGGAAGACTTCCCAAAGCCCTTATGGAAAGCTTACCTGGACTCATCCACACCAGACCATGAGACAAAGAGCATCACAGTCACAGTTATCTTCTGGAAACAGGCTTAGGCTGCTTCCAAGTAATTGTGGTTCAGTTTGAAGTTAAGTCAGCACTGTAGTGGTGGATATTTGCCAGGTGGTTGCTATTGCTTCTCACAGGCATAGTGGCCAGGAGAAGTGTTCCGGATATAATCATGGGCTTTTGAAGAATGTGCTCTCAGACTGCACTGATGGCATTTGAAAACATGCAATTTACTGCCAGAAGAGATTTATGTCAACATCATACTACGTGTTATCCTTGAGGTCTTAGTCAGCCACCAACATCCATCTTGGAGATGGAGGAAAATACTAGAAATGGACAGAAAGCCTCACTGCAGAGGAAGAAAACTTTCGTTTACCTCTGAGCAAGCAGAGATCTTTTTCTTCCTTTCCCTGTAACATTGTGAATGGGGTTTTGTGCTTTCTTTTATTTTCAAGGCCTCTGACTCTCTCTCCTGTGTTGGATTCATGCCTGGTTTCTTGCATTAGGCAACAAATAGTAGGATAATAAAATAGACTTCATGCATGCAGTTACATGTAAGCAAACTGTGTGATTGTCTGGCAAGCTTAAAGTAAACCAGCACTTTCTGGATGCAAGAAAATTAGTGCATTTTACTGTTACAGCCTGCTGTAGTGTAGTATCCTCTGAGTCTCTCAGGACACAGCTGATATTCAGGCCCAGTAGGCAGCCAAAAAATTAATCTGCTTTTAGTAGGCTCATTTGCCAGCAAGGAACAGAGCGATGCGTTTTATATTTGTACAGTGCAAATGGAATACTTATGACACGCAATAGTGGAATAGCAATATGTTTAAAGTACATTAATTAATTGCTGTTGCTGCTATTTATTTTTATGGAAGATGGAGGGTTGGAAGGGACCCCTAAAGGTCATCTAGTCCAACCCCCACTGCAATGAGCAGGGACATCTTCAACTAGACCAGGCTGCTCAGTCTGGTCTTACCTAACCTTGAATTTTTAATTTAAAACTTTTACCCTTTGTTCCATTGCAACAAGCCCTGCTAAAATGTTTCTCCCAATCTTTCTTATAGGCCAGTTTTAAGTATTGAACAGCTGCAATAAAGTCTCCCTGGAGCCTTCTCTTCTCCAGACTGAACAACCCCAACTCTCTCAGCCTTTCCTCTTAGGAGAGGTGATCCATTCCTTTAATCTTTTATGTGTCTCTTCTCTGGACCCTCTCCAGCAGGTCCATGTCTTTCCTGTACTTAGGACTCCGGAGCTGGACACAGTACCTCAGGTGAGGTCTTACCAGAGTAGAGTAGCAGGGAAGAACCATCTCCTTCAACCTGCTGGCCATGCTTCTTAGGATACAGCCCAGTATACAATTGGCTTTCTGGGCTGTGAGTGACTTTGCAGCTCATGTTCAGCTTTTCATGCACCGGTACCCCCAAGTCCTTCTCTGCAAGGCTGCTCTCCATCCCTGCATCCCCAGCCCATATTGATGCCTGGGATTGCCTTGACCCAGATGCAGGACCTTGCACCTGGCCTAGTCGAACCTCATGAGCCTACTTGGGCCCACTTCTTGAGCTTATCCATGTCCCTTCCTCAGAAGGTCATATTTTTACAGGCTGTAGGCAATAAAGAATTATGGAGTTAAATTGACTGTGAAATCACACAGCATAAAGTGTGTTAACAGCATAAAGCAAGTGCTGTTACAGACACCAGGCCAGGAAAAAGTATCCTGGTTCTATGCAAGTAAAGGAGCCTCTCAGATCTGTATATAGTATTTTGGTGTCAGGTAACTGCAAACCATCTTGATGAGCAGAATTACTAAGTTGTTAGAGAAGCCTTCCTCAGGTATCCTCCTCAGAAATGGTGTGGATATCTTCCATCTCAAGTCCCATAGCACATCCAGCTACTGGCTTGTTGCCAGACACCATAAGAGGAAACAAACACTTATTCACTACTTAAAAATTACTCCAAATATTCGCAACTGTTCCAGATAGGGAATTGCCTTGGTGTGCAGTGTAGTACCAAGACAAGCAACTGAGTTACTCAGTGTTAGTCTCTTCATTATTTTAAGTGCTGTGTTTGCAGTGCCTTGTTTCACTAAGATGAACATCAGTAATGGTTGGAAGCATTTTCTAGGTTTTAAATAACCCTACCTCCAGATACTCATTGTGGATGACAAGTGTTGGGTAGGAGTGAATCTGTGACAGAACTCTGATTTCCTGTCCTACGAGAATAAGGTCTGGTAGTTGCCTTCAAGCATGCTCCCTAGGGTTCCTTCAGCTTTCCTTTCCCTGATTTCTTGTCTCTGCACATGTGCAAAATCATCTCAGCTAGGCAGGGTTACTGCTCATTAAGTAGCAGCAAGGGGCATGGCATCTTGCCTGAGGGATGGCTGATGGGTCTGTTTTCAGAGCTTATCTTCTCAGCTTTAAATTCAGACTGTTTTAATATCCAAGCCAGAAATTAAACTGGACTCCCTGTGTTCTCCTATGGTCAGCTGTGTGTTGAGTTAAATGGTATCCGATGGTTGAAAGAGTGTAGGAGCAGGAGAGGGTTTGTGACTTGAGTTGTGGCTGGTGGAGCATAGCTGGTGGAGGAGTGAAGAGCAAGGGAGGAGTATTTGGCTTGTGAAAATGTGCCTTTCTTCATCCTGGAGAGTCAGTGCATAAGAGGGAGAATGTAACCTCGTGTGCTCTAGACTCACTTCTGATTTTCTTCATTCACTTGTAAAGGTTGCCTAAAAAAGTGGTAAATGCTCATCCCTGGCAGTGTTCAAGGCCAGGTCGGACAGAGCCTTGAGCGACATGGTCTACTGTGAGGTGTCCCTGCCCATGGCAGGGGGATTGGAACTGGATGACCTTAAGGTCCTTTCCAACCCTAACTATTCTATGGTTCTATGATACAGCAATATAGTTTTAGTACGACTTTTGTTTTCTGTCACTTGGTAGCTGGGGCCGTTTCCAGGGAGAAGTACCATTTTTTAAATGCCCACTCAATTAAAGTGGGCCTTGAGCCCAGGTCTCCTATGCTGAGGTCTCTGTCTACTGAGAAAGGTGATAAAACAAGGGTGATTGCATGTGGTTTTGAATGAGTGTTCAGGATCCTGTGCTTTCTTAGGTTTCTGTGGTGTATTGTGTTATTTTGTGCCTTGAACATGCCTGCTGGGTTAATTTCTCATAGTTTAGATGCAAGATCCTGGGATTCCAAGCAGGCTTTAGTGTGGGTTGGGTGGCTTTACGTTTAAAAAACCAAAGTGCCCGTGGACTCTCAGGTACCTAAAAAAGAGATCTCAGTCTTGAATGTGAAACATTTTAGGCACTTCTGCTGTTTTGGGACCAAGGCACTGAGCAGCTCTGCAGTGTTTTGTATGTGCAACCCAAATTTGATAAGCAACATTCCCACTCACCTTCTGTGGGCTGCATGCAACGAGTGACACTGCTGCAGTCATCTGTTCAGCCTCATTTGACTGTAAGCACCGTTTGCTGCTGGAAGCACTTCCCCACATGCACATCCCCAGGAGCAGAATTACATAGTAACGAGTGTGATACTGTGACTTAGAGTAAAATAGGAGTCAGAAGAGCAGCAGAATCACCGTTCTGAACTCCAGTTCTCCTGCAATAAATTAGTTCAAGTCTGTTTTCAAAGATCCTGGTCAATACGGATGAGGATTATTTTCTACATCCCTGTCCAGACCTGTCAGATGGAAAAGGAGAGTTACATGTTCTCAAAATGCCAGCCTAGTTCTGTCCCTGGTGCAATGGAGAAAGCCCCTGAAAAGTCTTATAAGCATTTGGTTAATCAACCTTAACTCTTTCCTACGAATTTAGCTTAAAATCTATAAATTGACAGGTAGGATTATAAACTCTACTTTTGCCTGAAGCAGATGGTTGTAGAGATCCCTATAATTCAAGCTTGGTGAGTGATGTTTATCATGTAAATATTAGGTCTGGTTTTAAAAAAGGACCTTGTAAGCCTGTGGAAGTTTGCAGCAGTTACCATGCAGACCTGTGTTTAGAGGGAGCAGTATTTCAACCACTTATGTGTGCAGGAAGAATATTAGACAATTGTAATCTGTCAGAGACCTTTCTTTGTATCAGTGGTGCTTTAGATCTTACAGGTTTATATCCCTTATGCATTTCCTTTAACCCATTGAATATGATGGGTGTTGTATATGCTAGCCTTGAACTAAACTCCTAAAGATTTAACTCTGTACCTCCAGCCACTGCATTGAGGTTGATATTCTTACATGGAATAAATCCAAACTATTAGTGTACAAAATACATCACTGATATAATTTGCTATTAAAGTAGTGGTTTTCAGATGCACAACTGTTCTGTGGTCATAAGCCCATATATTGAAGTGCTTTAGTATTTTACTAGGAACCATAGGTGAAAAATGAGCATTGTCTTAGAAAGCGAGCTTTGCATTTCCAGCCTTCTGAGTCTGCCTTTTCTCTTCCTACAGCTTGTGGATGTGACCTGGCTCAAGGAGGATTTTTTGTGAGACAGGGAGACTACATTTGTACTTTGGACTACCAGAGACTCTATGGCACACGGTGCTTCAGTTGTGATGAATTCATTGAGGGAGAAGTGGTCTCAGCACTGGGCAAAACCTATCACCCAGACTGTTTTGTGTGTGCTGTCTGCAGGTATGTTTTCTATGTTAAGTTGTTTCATTTAAAAGCTAGATTTTGAAAGGTCAATGCCAGGCATTCAAACTTAAAGAGTCTGTAGATGGGGGGTGTGTGTGTGTGTGTGAAGGGGAAGGAGGGAAAGGGGGTAGTTCTGTTTTCCATTTTCCACTCCTTAAAAAAAAACAGAATAAAAAGACGCAAATTTGGAGTGGCTCCCTGTTTTCCAAATGCTTTTTCTGTTAGATGGTGTCTTATGTGTGAGGTTTTAAAAGTACTAGTGAAACTGCCTCTGCCATGTGCCACTGCCACGTGTCAGACCTTTTGCTCCAAATGATGCTTTAGTTTTTCCGATGTCTGCTATTTTGTCTTTGGTTGACTGAAGTTACAAAGGATTCCAGTGCCACTGGCTGAGTCTTCAGTGACCTGACTGCATATCATATTAATAGATTTAAACTCAAGTTTCACAGCGGTGCTTCCCAGAAACTCTGAAAGTCATTTATAGTAGAACAGAAAAGTCCTGGACTCGCAGACAGTTATGTACATGTTGGATTTCACTGAGGATTTCCAGCAGCTATGGAGGTGACAAGTGATGCAGCACACAAGATACTCCCCTGCTACAGCCCAGTGTGGTTCAGTGGGATCATTTCCCCCGTGGGTATGGATGAAGCTGTTGCAACCCAGTCTTGGTGCGGATGTTTGCATACTCTGAAGTACAAGTGACTGATGTCTGTTTGACCTGTATCTTAATACTGTTCTGTGGAAACAGCACAAACAAATCTGTTGAAGACTTCAGGAAGAAACTTTAGGTTTACCAAACCTTTAGGAAATACACTGTTGCAGTGTTGGAGCAAATGGAAATGCTGTAGTAATTTCTCTGGCTAAACTTGAACCTTTAGCAGTACAAGAAGAGCAACCCTGTGTTCAAAGGGAAAGCACAACAGGGCACTGATGCATACTAGTGCCTCATCCAGGTGACTGTACCCTCCAAAACCAGCATGTTCCTATTGCTGCAGCAGCTCATAGGACTGCTGAGCTCAGATGTCCACCTGTGCTAGTGCAGAAGGAGAACTTCAAATTCCAGAACAGCCACGGTTCACAGCAGGATCTTGATTTGATATATCAATTGCAGGAATAATTAAATAGCTAAGTTAAGGGGAAGACTGAAACTAACATACCATTATTATATTCCATCTGTTCAAGTTTTACCATGCTTAACAGGAGATGTTTTTCCTTTTGGTTATTTCAAACATCAAGACTAAAGATAACAAAAAAGCCCAAGATATATGTATCATTTTTGATAGGAGAAAAATGACTGATAGGGTAAGTGTGGATCTTATGTGTTAATGGCTGGCTGCACATGCATTTGGCCTATACAGCTCTGCTGCAGATTAGCACAGCTAATTGTCAGTACCTTTCTTCTTAGTACTAGCACCCTCTCTAAAATGAGGTAGTTTTTCATTTAAGAGGGGAAAAAAACCCTGTGTGATTCTGTTTTGCTGCTGTATGTGCTTGTATCCTCAGCAACATCATTGGGGTTTAGCATTCAGGCATAAATTATTTACCTGTGTGTTACTGTACTTAGCAGCTTGGTACCTAACTTAGGTTTCAGTCAGGCTGTTTGATATACTAAACTCTAGCTGTATTTAGTCAGTCCTTCAGCTGATGTTTTGGAGATTGGTGGTAAAATTTGTCTCATCTCCCTGGAAATTTGGAATATTTTTCTATATAACTACACGGTACCTAACAATTCAGGTGAGCTGAATTGCAATACAGTGAAAGTACTCTCTGGAACAAGCTACAAAAGATCATGGATGTTGAAGACATGCTAAAGCTTTTAAAAATCAAGTTCCTGATACTAAAGTGTTTCATACTAAAAAAAAAACCCAGAGATGTTTCCTTCTGTATACCTAAATCATTGGATTAAGAGCTATTTCACTGTTTCTAATTGCTGCTATGTAAAACTTCATTAGAGAGACCCAGATTTGCTTCTGTTGCTTTCCCTAGAAGGACACACAAATTCATGTTGTCTTCATCAGAGCCAACTAATGACCTGCTGACTAGCAGAATTCAATTAGTGTCTCCCAGGGGGGTTATAACACTGACTTGTGGTGCAGAGGAACAGAAGAATCCTGTCATCTGTTTATGTAAAAACACTGGAACAGGTCCTCAACTGCCCTAAATCAGCTCTGTTTCAATTACCCCGGTCTTTGAAAGCCAGCCATAATTCATGGTTTTTATGGGAAAGTGTGTCCTATCTAAACATCATCAGCATTTATCTTATTGAGTGGTATCCTTAGTTAAAGTAAGGTGGGTAGACTATAAATACATTTGGTGTGAGCAAGAAAAAGAATTTATTTGTTTAAAGCAATAACGTAAAAAGGCAGAAAGCCAGAGCCATATGGTTTTGGGTACAGGATTGTAAACTTCTCTTGCTGTATCCTTTTCTTTGGAATAGTCAGGAATGCCACGTGTCTCCTCACTTCCTCCTGATGGGCAGAAACCTCAAATAACTGGCCAGATCACACTGTCTGAGGCAGTTGGCTGATAACACAAACTGCATTTGATCTTGCCTTTTACAGATGGACTTTAATGTGGGTGCTCTGTTAGAAATCTGGCTTCCAAAAAGGTGTGAACTTGAGAGGTGGTGACTGCCTGATAGTGCAGGTGAACCTGCTTTTGAGGCAACCAAGCAAGGTTCTTACCAACTTCAGTGTGTTGGCAGCAGAAGGTGCTTTGTACTCATGACATGGGTCTCCAGAACATTGCAAGATTTTTAGGTGCTTTAAATGAGCACTTCTATAATCCGTATTTCTGTAGCTTCTGAAGTAACACTTTCGAACTGCTCCTACGTTGAATAGTAAACCAGTGACAGCAGGAGCTCCTTTCTTTCTTATTTTTGGAGAAGAGAAAATTTGAATAGAAGCTGGTGGGAAGTGTATATTGCTTCATATGGTACAATCAGTGAGAAAATCTAATGTGCAGTCAGCTAGCTTGGAGCAGTAGGGGAAAAAACCCCAAACAGTAACGCAAGCCCTGTCATCTTCTGGAGTCCTGATGTTACTATTTTTGAAGTGCCCAGTGCCCCAGTGTTACAGAAAAGAGCTGGATTCCCTGTTGCCCTCCTCTTTGAAAAAGCTTGTGTGTCAGAAACCCAACTCGTCCTTGCGTATCTGTTGGGACTCAGATGCAATTGGCCAGGGCTGCCAAGGTCAAAGGGTGAAAAAGATTAATTATTGTGCAGAGAAAAGCTATTAAAAGTACAGTATAAAAAATACAGATAAAAGTACAATCATCTTCTGTGATTGTTTCTCTTTAACTTGTATTGACCAGGTGGCTCTTGAACAAATTGACATTTTAATGGCATGTTTGCTCTGCTGGCATAAGGATTGAGTTCTTAGTCCCTTCTTCTTCTGGTGCTTCTCATACTCCGATGAAGCTTGTTTTCTGTTGTGTTTTGTGATGCCTTAAACTAAGAATGAGTAGAAGAAAAACAACATATATTGAAAAATGTTGTGGCTTAACTGCTTATCCTGAATTCCTGGGAAGTGGGTGAGAAATCTTATTCTTGCAGCTTCATTAATTGGATGAAGCTGTGTCCCCCAGAGGACTGCTAAAGATATTTCCTCCAAAAGGCTCACTTGTTTGGAAAGTGAAATAGAGGAGCAAAATTAATGCTATCTGTAGCAATAAAAGCTGCATTTTATTAAAATCATGCACATAGTTCTTATATGGCTGTCAGAGACAGGACTGTATGTCTCTTATGCAGGATGGGAAAGGGCAGAAAATTAAGTCTTGCAAGAATAAATGGGTAATCATGCTCATGGAAAGTCTTAGTGTGTTAAAAGTTATGTATGTTTAATACATCTATATAAGATGCATGGTCTGCAAAATGTTGTGCTGTCCATAGGCTGTAATTTCAGTATTACTGATGGGCTGTGTGTGCATAGGGTATCAAAAATCTGGGGTTTGGTTTTATGGGTGGATATAATTGGTAAAGTTGGGAGGGGGAGTGTTTATTCACCCAGTTGGAGGAATGTATATAATTGTTATCCCTTTAATTTCAGTACTCTTATAATGAAAATTTGTGAAAATATAGTTTATTGTGATAAGTAAATAATGAAGAGAAGGGCAGTTTGACTCTTAGGTGAGGATAGGTTAGTACATAAATTCCATATTAATAACCCAACAGGTTTGTGTTTGCTTTAGAAAATTTGGATATCTGAGTACTACGTTTCATCTTAATTTAGGAAGTTCTATCTTGAAACAGCATATTGATAGAAGCTGATTATATGCTAAATAAAGGATAATAATGTGTGGAGGGGGCAAGAGGCAGTTACATGTTCTTGAAGGATTTTGTGCTAAATCCAGATCTAAAGCTTCTCTCAATCCATTTGTGGTTTTGTTATCTTCAAGAAGGTAATTCATTGTGGATAGGCAGTTGAGTGTAAAAATTCAGAAAACAGAATTTTTTTGTAATAAGATTTTATAGTGCTAAGTATAGTGCTGCTGTTTCTAGAAAGAAACTGCAGGCTTTTTTGTATGTATGTCTTAAAAAATTAAGATAATACTGACAATATAAGTTAAAATTCAGTTCATTCTGCAATGTAGCAGTCATGTCAGACTTTCTGAGTATGCTAATCCTTTTTAATTGCTCATTGTTTTAGTGCTGCTGAATTTTGTAAGGGTTCTATTCTCACTTAAGCAGTGCTGGGTACTTCTTAAAGCATCTCCTGAAGCTGGCTGCTTTGCCTGGATGTTGAGGCTAAAGATTTGAAATTGTGCTGAGTGTTCTTCTAGACATTTTGATTCTAAACTGAATAGATTTTTCAAGATATCAATATATGGTGCTTCCTGAGCAGAAGGGTCTTGCAGTGCGACTCTTCAGGTTTATGTATGGAGTATACCTATAGCCCTAGAGTCGTGTAAAAGGTGGAAGGGATCTGGGAAGACTCCTGTCCAGCCGCTGTCTCAAAGCAAGCCCAGTTGGAGCAGGCTGCTGATGGCATTAATTTGAGATGTCTCAAAGGTTGGAGATCCCACAGGCTCTCTGGACACCCTGTTCCAGCATTTAAACATGCTCATGGTATTTTTTTTTTCATGTGTTGAGTTGACGTTTCCTGTATTCTGTCCCATGTCTGCTGCCTTTTGTCCCTTTGCTCTGTAATTTTGAGAAGAGCGCGGCTCTGATTTTGTATACATGTCATCACGTAGTTTTAGGCAGCACTAAGACCTCAGCATTTTAAGGCCAAACAAGTCTATTTCCTTCAGCCCTTACCCATGCCTCCTGGTCTCCAGCTCTGGACCTAGGCAATTCCACTCCCTCCAGTAAATTTTGTCCTTAGGAGCCCGGAATGATACACTGCTCTAGATGCAGTTGCTCAAATGATGGACACAAGGGAAGATCTTATTCATGGGTCTGCTGACTACACTAATGCAGGTCGGGTATATTGGCCTTCTTTGCCCCAGGGACACTCTACTCATGTTCAATATGGTGTCCACCAGGACCTATACATCTTTTTATGCTTTCCATTTGATAGATCCCCAAGGTGTACTGGTGCATTGGGTTATTCCTCTCTGGGTGCAGGACTTAGCATTTGTCCTTGTTGAAATTCATGTAGACAGTAGACAGCAAGTAATGTCCACTTTATACCATCAAGTTTAACACCATGGGTCAAATTTGTCCCTATGGAGCAACCTTGGGGGATGTGATTGTACCAGGTACAAGTTAAAGCAGAATTTGATCCTGTAGGTCCTTAGGTTGCAGTCTGACATTACACCTGACCCAGTGTAACTGCAGTTTTCTATGAAATGAATAGCTTTGCTCTCTCCACGAGCCTGACCATATGCTTCTGTTAATTTTATTATATCAAATTTAGTTGGCTGTTCAGCTACAGAGAGATCAGCAGTTTAAAAAACAGAAGGCCATCTGCTGTATCTGAGAAAAAAATACTATTTTCTTTTGCCCCAAAAAGCTTGAATTCCACAGTGGCATAAGTTGAGGCATGATGCAGAGAAGGACAAGATCAGGCAGGACCAGACCTTTTGGTATCAGCACACAGTTACGCTGGATTAGACTGAGAATGATTTGTTGTTTTACAATAAAATTGTAAACCCAGTCATTTCTGGCTTTACAAATGTTGTAGTCAGGTGGATAAAACAAAATTCATTGGGAAATGAACCACAGAAGATATGTTAAAATCCTGCAAGTCATTTCAGAGAGCTGCTCTAAATATGCTCTTCATTCTTATTTTAAAAATAGATTATCCAAAGTGTGAAAATCACACTGAATATTTTTAAAAGGATAAGGAACTAATTGAAACCCATACATAGCAATGTTCAGTGGGTGCTGGTGGTGAGATATTGTATTCAAAGGCAGATGCTGTGTTCTTAACCTCCAATGCTATCTATAGTCCTGCCCACAATATAAAGAGCTCAGAAACTGAAACCTTGTTAATTGACTGTTACTGCCTTCTGTTTTGCCTTCACTCATAGCCTGCTGAAATCCTCAAGCAGGGCTGCTTGCGAAAGGGAGAGGTCAGATGTTACAGAAACTCTGGCAAATGTGTTGTATACAAATTCTGGATTCCCAATGAACAGGTAGTGAAGCAAACTCTGAGATTTAGTTATGGGTTTTGAAGACCAGCGATGGAAGGAAATGTCTGCCTGTACCTTTGGGTGGACAGCTTCTAAGGAGGATTTCCTCTCTTAAAGCAAGATATCTCTCACATGTGGAAAACTGAATAGAGAATTGAAATGGTTGCCCTCACACATCCAAACAGAAGGGCACTTTAATTAGTTACTGAAATCTTAGAAGTTAAACCAAGATATGTTTATGGGCTAGGAAAGTCCCTATGTGCCCTCCTCTCTGAGGAGACTCAGTGGCTTATCACAGTGCCTGTGAGGTTTGGTATGTTTTGTGGGTTTCACCTACATTGCTCTGAGCCATAGAAGGTTGATTATTCTATTTTTCTTTTCTAGAATCATAGAATCCTATGTAAGAAGAGACCTCAAGTATCATCTGATCCAGCCTTTCTTGGCAGACATGACATAGACTAGATGTCCCAGCATCCTGTCCAGCCAAATCTTTAAAAGTGTCCAACATCAGGATATCCACCAGTTATTTCAATGGCTGACTGTTCTCACTCTGAAAAATTTTCCTCTTGTTTCCAGTTGGAATCTTCCCAGGAGTAACTTGTGCCCATTATCCCTCCTCTTTTCCATGTGACTCCTTGTAAAAAGGGAGCCTACATCTACATCATCTTTGTATCTACCATTTAAATACTGGAACATTGTGTTAAGATCTCTCCGAGCCTTCTTTTCTCAGGGCCAAACAAAATGAGTGCTTTCAGGCTTTCTTTATGTGTCAGGCTTCAAAGTCCTTGGATCATCTTTGTCACTCTTCTCTGGACCCTATCCAACTGTTCACATCATTTTTGTACAGCAGGGACCAAAACTGAACACAATATTCTAGATGTGGCCAGACAAGGGCTGAGTAGAGTGGGAGAATGACATCTTTAGATCTGCTGCTGATGCCTGTGTTGATGAAACAGAGCATCCTTTTGGCTGCCTTTCCAGGTCAATCAATAGTGAAAAGTTCTAGACTTGATTTTGTAATATTTTGTTAAAATGAAAACATAATTAAATAGTTTCCTTCACATCGGCAGTATAAAACTAGGGCAGCATTTGAATGATGTCACTGTTTTTGAGGCAGTTTTTTATAATTGGTCATTAGTTTTTGTTGTCCATGTAGAAGTGTATCACATTTACTAATTTTTTATTCAAATGCTTTTATGCTCATTTGAATGAACTTCTGGGTTGAACTAATGACCTCCAGAGATCCTTTCCAGCTTCAGCTGTTCAGTGATGTCCATGAAAACCTATTACTATATTACATACTTCATAGACTATTATTTAGAAACAAAGGAATTGCTTTTACTCACTTTTCAAAAATTAAGTTTTTCTTTTAAATAGAATCATAGAATAGTTAGGGTTGGAAAGGAACTTAAGATCACTCAGTTCCAACCCCCCCTGCCATAAGCAGGGATGCCTCACACTAAACCATGCCACTCAAGGCTCTGTTCAACCTGGACTTGAATACCGCCATGGACAGGGCATTCACAGCTTCCATGGGCAACCCATTCCAGTGCCTCACCACTCTTACAATAAAGAACTTCTTCCTTATATCCTATCTAAACTTCCCCTGTGTAAGTTTTAATCCGTTAACCCCTTGCTCTGTCACTACAGTCCCTAATGAAGAGTCCCTCCCCAGCATCCTTATAGGCCCTCTTCAGATACTGGAAGGCTGCTATGAGTTGCAACGTAAGTGTAGAATAAGTCACTCTTGGGTGATTTAGTGAGCAAAATAAAGTTTATTCTTAGCAAGGAGTATCTGTGCATCTTTAGTAGTGAAGAAAACCTCTCAATCAGTATGAATCTGAATAGCAGTTGTAGGGGAATGTCATGCAGAATTGTAATGAAATGTTAATGAAATAATCTGATCAGCTGGACTTCACCATGAGGCAGAAGGCCTGTGTTATGTTTATGCCTCACTTAAACCATGTTTTGTTAGCTCACTTGGGATTTAGCTGGACATGAGCTTTGGGTGGAGCGAAATCTGTTTCTAAATCCTCACTGTTGTTTGCTGCATTATGAAGAGATTTGTCCGTTTGGTCCTCTTAGAGGAAAAAACCTCAGCAGTTTCTGTGCCCAGACAAGAAAGCTCACAGTGGAAAGCTTTTTGTTTTAAGGACATTGATAAAAAGGAAGGATTTAATTAAGTGTAAGGAGAGCTGTTGTTGAGTAGAGCAAAGGAGTAATGTAGAGGTTTTGGGGGTTATAACTGCTATAGATTTTCTCCTATGAGAGTTCATTTGCTGTCTGAGCATAAAGATTAAGAGAAGAACTTTGATATGATAAAAGTTGGGAGGGCAAGTGTTTTATTAATATATATTAGTTGTCTTTCTCATGCAGCATTTTAACAACATAAAAGAAGCTGTATTTGCCTGTACTTATTCCCTGTAATGTTTATTTTCATTCTGTAACTGAATCTGTTAGTGATCAACCCTTGCTGATACTGCATTCCTTAGATGCACAATGATTTGGACTTGAGTGCTCAGTGTGTTTTTGTATCTTTAGATCTTTTCTTTTTTCTAAGTAGCTGTAACACCTGTATTTGCAATTGTCTGATATGTGTCCCTTTGAAACCTGAGCCTCCAAGTGGCTAAGAAATCATGAATGAGAACCGGGCAAGCAGAGAAAAAGAAACCCGAGTGATAATCAGTTCCTTTGTGGAAAGATATTTCATTTCTATAAAGGCATGAAACTGTAACCTTTTTTGCTTTTGTTTCCTCTCTTGTAGGCTGCCTTTCCCTGCGGGCGACCGAGTAACTTTTAACGGGAAGGAGTGCATCTGCCAGAAATGTTCTCTTCCCCCTTCCAGCAGCACTGGCTCTTTCCCTGTACAGAACCTGCGAAGTAAGTAGGGTTTTCTTCTTTTCTGTTGTTCTTAGTCTGTGCAGGTTTAAAGAACAAAATATGACACCAATATGTGTAAACTGAAACACAACAACAGCCTCAGTAAAATCTAAGTGTAATTTAGACACTGTTTTAGACAATTATCATTATAATTTAGACACTATGTTGCATAAATGGTGTCAAGAAATACACGTAAAATGTATAAGGTAGTTTTCAAGGAAAGTGTGATACTAAAAAGAAAAGCAAATGGTGCTGTTATAGGGTTAATAAGGGAGTAAATAAACCTGGAGTAAATGAGATTATTTGGGGAAAGGTATAATATAAATGTTATTATTTTTGAGGATTTAGTCCAACTCCTGCTAAAATAAGATCCAGCATGGTATTTAATAACTTGTAAGTGTTCCAATATTGCTTCAGAAAATATCAGTGGCAGAACTGCATGGCTGAATACTACACAGGAGGGGTCAATATATGCAGCGTGACAAGAGGGACAATTGCCTTGACCTCAGTGCTATCCTGTATCAGAAGATACAAACACTGCACAGAAGTAACCTGGTCTTTTCCCACCACCTTTTTTGCAACAGATCATGGAGTGTCATTGTTGCTTTGAAGTCTGTTCCTCTGCTGATTTGTTCATAAGTAGCACCGTACTTTAAGTGTCAACCAGTGTCTTTATGCAATTAAACAACAACAGCAATTCAATTAAACAACAGAAGACAAGTATTTTTAATGACTATCATGTTATATTGAGCTGAATTTCTCATGAGTGAGGAAGGTCCCCATAGATTGCTCATTTTTGTGTTTAGGCAAACCAGCCTATTTCAGGGAGAAATCTCTCCCTTTCGAGGAGTTTTTGGGGGGTTTCGGGGTTTTTTTCCTCATGTCCCCCTCCCATTTCCCTATAGAAATTTTCACCATTTTCTTTCTCTAGTTTGTCAGCAAAAGCTCCTGTGTGAATGTGGTAAGAGATGCTATGCTGATTTCCCTCTTGCTAATGCCGTTCTCTTCTGGAGAGGTGATAGCTCTTTCTTTTAGGTACTTTCTCTTGTCACTTATTCCAGAGCTCAATCATCCTCAGCTATCTTGGCTGACTGCATTTGCAGATCCATACTTTAATGACCTATCATCAGTTTGTTTCCTTGTCATAAGGGGAAAGTGCCTTTGACTTTAATGGACATTATTTGCCTGGTTGAGTACTGACAGTACAAGTTCATTTGATTATCTGTGATACAGAATCATTTAATGTATTTGCATTCCCTTTCTCTGTACACACACACGATTTTTTCTTGCATTGCATCTCCCCAGTTCTCTCAGGTCACTGCACTGAGTCTCCCCAGTATACAGGTACCTGCAAACCAAAACAAACCACTTGCCTTTAAGGTGGAAGCATATCTTTGTGTCAAAACCTGACCTTGGGAAACAGAAGCTTAGGTTTTCCCTAGATAAAATTTAAATTAATATTTAAACCTCAAATACAAGTCTGCTTTATAACTCAATAGAAATGGAAGAAGTCTTCCCATAGATTTCAATGGAATTTGTTAAGTCTTGGTTCAAACTTGGATGGTAATATGTTGACCCACTGTTACACTGAGTTTGTTCCTGGCTCAGAACTGCCCATACTATGTATTACATATGTACTATGTATGTTATTTGTCAGCCCATTTATCTCTGGCTTGAACTCAAGAATGCTTTCAGGAGATCTCTGGGAACTCACTGAGCTCCCAGCATTACTGACCCCTCTGACCACTCCTGTTTTTATCCTTCTGCTTTGGTTTTGACCTCTGTTATGCATTCCATTCGGAAGACAGGAAGAACATCAAGCATTTTGCTCGAGTCCTTGATTTTTTTTTTTTTTGTTATTATGCAAATACCTACCTACCTGTGTTGTTTCCTTTTTAAAACGCTAGCTGTGAAAACCTCTTGTGGCAGTGTTGATGTTGAAAAAGTACCCGGGGAAGAATATCAACATGTAGCAGAAAATTATGTGTTCTGCCGAGTTATGGGTTGAAATTAGGTGAGTCACCAGAGGATGCTGCATCCAAAACAGGAAGACAAGGATGTTGCATCAATAGGTACTGTTGGCATAGCAACTGTAGTATTTGTTTTTAATTATCTGGAACTTAAGAGAGAAAACAGCAGTTGGAAATAAAGCATTAGCTCACAGAATGCTTCATTCCTGACCACCCAAGCTTAAACCAGTCGAATGGTCAATGATATCTGAATACATGGTGTTGCATTAAGTTTGTGAAATAAACCCTCAGCTAGTGAGGTTAAATTAGATTACCAGATGACCCCCCAGTGTGGGGCAGATCACAAATGAATTTCTGATTGCAGTTAAAGAATAGATACTGCAGAATACTGCGGTATTTATTCTCTTGTGGGACTAAATCCAGGCACACGCCCAAATGTTCTCTTTTATTAGCAAAGACTCAAGTGTTCTGATCTATGATACACAAGGTTTTTGTGCTGGGCTTGTTTCCACATATTGGTGCTCTACATGTTGACATTAGAGAGACATATTATTACTCCCTTAATCCATTCCAAATCCATTAAAGGAAAATAACAACTGTCCTTTATTGTTGCGCACTCAGAAATGGGGCATTTACAATTGCACTAACAGAATGTCTCCTTAGGGTCACATAACCAACTAAATAGAATCTTAAATCAGAAAGTTTTTAAGAGGACTGTTTAAATGTTCTAATGAGCTCCTACATTTGGAGTTCCTTCTTAATAACTAGATAATTTTTTTAGTGCTTTTATGTGTCTTTCTCTTCTATGCAAGACATAATTGTGATTTTATTTATTTTTTTTTCTCTTCTGGCATCTCTAAATGACTCTTGGGGTTTGTCTTCTCTTTAGCAAATTGTTGTTATACATGAATAATTCCTAAATATATATATATGTATGGTTTCACATAAGTTGAATGATATAATCGTATGGAATTGAAGGATTACTGAGATGCTGATACTAGAATCAAGTTATTACTGATATTTATTTCTATTTTTTCCACATAGTCTGACTGTTTTAACATTCTGAAGAAAATTATACATAAACAGGAACCTAGAGTGAAGCGTGAATGGAAGTTGGACCCTGTAGAGTAGTGATTCATTTAGGATACTGTGAACCAGATTAAAATCCCATGCCTGTGTTGCATCTCTAAACAGGGTGCTCACTGGTGGACTGTTGCTGTGGAATCTGAGGGTATATTTGCCTTTTCCTAGCATAGTCAAGAGCATCTATTGTTTACAAACAAACCATAAAACAAAACCAACAAAAAGCAACCAACAATATCCCCCCCCCCCTTCCCCTCCAAGTCCTGTTCTCAGTTACTTTTATTGGGGAGTATAGCTATGCTTAACCAACATAGCCTAGCCTATTTTACCCACTTATGACATGGTTTACATTGAAGTTTGACTACCACTTTTTTTGAGCTTCATATAAGTTAAATTCTGCAAGTCATAAATATATAGCCAGCCATCACATTCGCATATTGCAATGTCACTACTACTCAGGAATTTGTAGTGCCTCTCATGTATTTTTCCTGGTTACAGAATTTCACATCAGAATTTCAGCTTAGGCTTTTTTTCATGGTTGCAAAAGGATTTTGAAATACTAAGTAAAGCTTTCAGACCCAGAAGCAAAGTCTAATATGAAGAATCAATTATTCATTGTAATCTTGTGCCTGTTAGGTCTTTGTTATTAATTTTATTGGTCTGATTTACAATGCTTGAAAACCAAATTGGCAAAACTTGTGTATTTTAAACACTGTATAAATGTGGCAGGAAATCTAAGTCATGATTTTTTTGCTTTGAAAGATTCATGTCTTCTAGCAATGTTAAGGCAATATTAGGGCAGCACAATTTGTCATCCATCAGCAAGCAGTCAGCAGTGAGCATTAGAGACTACACAAAGCTGTTACTAGGACACCAATGGATCCTTGTACTGTGGTAGTGGGTATTGTTACGTGACCATCTAAAGCCTGTGATTCACTCATATTGGATTTTTCTCTTGCAGATTGTGGGGGATGTGGTTCAGAAATTAAAAATGGGCAGTCACTGGTTGCCTTGGACAAACACTGGCATTTGGGCTGTTTTAAGTGCAATACATGTGGCAAGCTGCTGAATGCAGAGTACATCAGCAAGTAAGTTAAATAGAGAAGCATTTTCATTCATTTTCAGCATTCTTTTAATACCAAATAATTAATTTAGCATTGCATATCCTTTAGGTTTTGCTCATGTATGTTTGGGTGTATATAAATATTAAAGATTATTATCTAAATTATTAACTAGATTGTAAAAGAAGTTTAAAAAAATTAAGTAAAAGTTGAATTTGTATATATATCTGGAATGGGACTTGACAAAACAGCTATGCTATAGAAAGGAATTGGTGCAGTATGCTACAAAGCCCCATAGATACACCCTTAGTTACCTATGTTTGACTTTGTGCAGTGCTGTTATGTGAACAAGCACCTACTATCATTTCCATGTGATTCATATAAGCAAAAATGTTCTCCAAAAGTTCATTAAGGAGGTACGTATCACGCTTTTCTGCTGATCCAGACCCTCATGCTGTCAGGTTTGGACTGGATGTGATGACAGCAATGAGAAGCAGCACAAAGCACACATGCAGACCAAGTCTCATGTCAACACTCATATTGGTGCAGTGAAATACAGGGCTTTCACTGGCCAAGACACCTGGGATTAATTTCTGCTTCAGAGAAGTGTGTTGATATGGTGAAATTTTCTTAAACAACTAAATAACTCAGTCACTAGTGCCCAGAGATGATGAAATTTCAGAGCCAGTGTCCCACTGACTTTCAACGACTCTTTGGGTTTAGATTAATAGGAGTATAACATTTAAATTCACAGCTTGTGAGGGAGAAACAATATATAATAAAGGGGTGTTCTCAAATAAAGGTTGTGCATTATCTCAGATGTTCTGCTATTCTGCTGTAGTTTGCTACAGTGCTTTTTTTTGCTTGTTATTTAATAATAAAACCCCATAAATTTTAAAGATATAATTACCATTAAATCCTCTTTTTGAAAAAGCTTAATGCCAAACAAAATAACTCAAGAGAAGAAACACCCTGGCTCCAATTAATTAAATTATTTATTGTGATAACTTACAAGTTCATTTCAAAGCAATCAAACTTGCATGCAAGAAAATTCATTTTTATGTTTCTCCAGGGAAATGTTGAATAAAATTATGTCTCTGCTAATAAATCTGACTGATCATGGGCTGTTTTAGCATAACACACTAAATATATTTAACGATGTGTAACTTGCACTTTGAAACAGGAGAAGAGTCTCCAGTTTCTTTTAGAGCTATTTATTTTCATTCATTGGTTTAATAGTCTAAGTATAAAACTTCATAAAGTTGTGATCTAAATTTGATAAGTAAAGAGAAATGTGGAAATAACTGGTTTTTCCAAAGAAGGGGGAAAATGTGGAAGAAGTTAATGAGTAATATTATACCAAAAAATGGTTTGAGGGTCTCAGAAACTCAGTGTTATGACAAGGGCGAAGATGATGGCTCAATTCAGTGACAAAGCAGGAAAGCAGGATTGTGGTAGACTCAGGCCAGAATAGTTCATTAACTATTCAGTTCTTTACAAAATTAATAAATAAAAGTGCCTGGGAGGTGGAAAAGTCCATAAACTCCCTATGAAGTATTGAAGCATTAAAAAGTTTTAGCTGTAAATCAGTAAATCTATAAGCCTATGAAAAGCAATCTGTGTATGTCCTATTGTTCTTCCCTAGGGATGGTGTTCCATATTGCGAAACGGACTATCATGCAAAGTTTGGGATCAGATGTGACAATTGTGAAAAGTATATCACAGGCAGAGTGCTTGAGGTAAGGAGAACCTGTCATTCAAAAATATCTCAGAGTGTACAAAGAGGCTTGCTCTTTTTGATGTAGTTGTATGCTTACAAGTGAGTGTTAATGCAACAGTTTAATGTTACTTTATGGAGTACTAGGAACTTCTGTAATTTTTTTGTTTCTTATGTTAATGATTTTGTAATATACAAACTCCCTCAGTGGATGTTTGTGGGGCTGGAGAATGTTCAGGTAGCAGAAGAAGTAAGTGAATGGGTTATTTGGCACATTTTTGTGCACTTTCTGCTTTTTGATTCTGGTTTATGTTCCCCAGAGTTAGGATGAAGCCCTTTTAAAGGTAAAATGTTCATTTGAGATGTATTTTTGCACACAGAAATTAATATATTCTTTTGATCTTAATAGAATTTATCTTTGCATCTAATTTTGTTATCCTGTTTTCACTGATTATCCAGTTTTATTTTTTTGCCTTTTTCTGTATTTCGTGAAGCCTTAGCAATAGTTAGGAAGAGGTTCCCCAGATCACTCAGTTCACTTCTTTCTCTTCCTCAGTTAAGAAAGCCTGGAAAAGTGCTAAAAGACTTCCATCAGAGAAAGATCTGATGGGAGTCATACAAAGACTTAACTATCCAAGTGGTGGACACATACAGCAAGGTAGAAACTGAAAAGCAACTGGAAGGAAACGATGAGTCCATGGTAGATGGCATGATACAGTGCTATGGTTAGGCATGAGAGGCTTTTCTGTTATCAAATGTTTTTACAGACATCTCAGAAAGCTGATGTCTAAGAGTGTGAAGGCAGCTTTCTCAAGTGGGAGAGGCAAAACAGAAGAAAACATTAAAAAAAATATCAGAAATGTCAGAGGTGACCAGTGGAAGCTGCTATGAGATTTCAGAGATGCTAGCCTTTGACAGTGAAGGAAAGGTAGTAAGAGAGGGTGGGCTTTGGTGGTGAAGCCGATTAACTTACATTCCATGCAATAAGGAAGACAAACAAATGGAGAGGCAAGAGTGTCATGGTCAAAGCTATAGAAAATTAGAGGTGTACTTTTTCACAGCAGGCTACAGGGAGTGATTAAGACTGGAGAAGAAAAGAAGCTCCAGTTTCTTTACTGGCTCTTTTGGCTTCACAATATCATGGTTTTGTGTCCTGTTCTTGCCTTGAAATTTCTGTACTAAAATACGTTTTTATTTGGTAATATTTTACCCACAGTATGCCTAAACAATAGCATATGTGTTGAAGTGGTTAAGAACTGGGTCCTTACTGGTTCTGTGGATGATGAAAGGGGAAAAAAATAGATAAAAAGATTTTCTCAGTAACAGTATTGAGTTGGATTTGTGGGACCCGGGGGCACATGGGTCTATACCTGTTTCTTCTAACTGCTTCATGAGAGCATACTGAACAGGAGGAGAGTTCCTTGTTTTGATTATAAATGGACCAGCAACAAACTTGAGAAAAGTTGATTCTTTAAAGCTGTAGTAGGAATTTTACCATGACTGATTACATATGTCTTTGTAGTTCTAAGTGATGGTTTTGGTTAGTGCATTTATTTACCCACCTCCTCTCCTCTTCCCCAGTGTTATTTTGATGACAGTGCTGCCACACTGATTTTCTTTTCTTTGGTACTGGTGCAGGCTGGGAGCAACTTTGATTGAAGTCTGTGGCATTTAGCTGTGGAAAAAACACTGATGCAAAATTCTGAAGCCTTTTTTAACAAAAGATGAGGAGAAAGGACTTTCACAATTTGTAAAAGCACAGCACTGTCAGGTAGTGTCCCTGACAGGCAGGAAAGCTAAGCTGAAGTTAGTATAAAGCAGGCAATAGATTTGAACAGGTACAATGTTATTTAGTGTCTGGAAGCTTGTTACAGTAACCTGGAAACTTTATGGTGTAAAATCTTTTCTCCATAAGATTATATAAAGCAATTTTGGTTTGTGTGCAACAAAACCGATGAAGTTTGAATACATGTGCATATGCTGTGTCCTAGGATTCCACTATCACAGTAGGTCCTGCTCCTCATGACATCTCCCAAAATACCTGTTTTCATCCCCTTTGCTTCCCAATGAAATATCTCAAGATCTTTCTTTGCATTCCTACTGCCTGTTTATATGGTCTGGAGATGACATTCTGCATAAGGCTCCTTCTGTGGTGATCAGCCTGTGATGAGGCATGAGCCTTTCGACTTCTTTAATGGATCACTTTAATAGCCATTGAGTTTCAGTGTTGGCCATGGAGAGCAGTCAGGTGAGGAGGTAGTGCACACCTCATTTCATTAGGAGGATAGACCAAAAGTCATGACCTAAGCAAACAGATTTGAAAGAACACAGATACCATATCTGTAGCTAACATGGTTAAGTCATTTGTTGTTCATCTGCAGCAGATGGGCTTGTTCAAAAGGCTTGCAATTGAGGCTGATCTCTTCTGTCGGGTATCAAGTTCAGTGTGTGTTTGTCGCTCGTTGATATGTTTGTAATTCTCCTGGTCATGAAGATAGAAAGAAAGTAAGAAGTAGCCATACCTGTTTTTCATTAGAGGATGTATTTTCTGTGGAATTGTCTGGAATCCTGATGCATTTTTCAAAACTTCAATATTTCTATTCACCATTTTGAAAATAATCTGGAGATGCACAGAAATAATAGGGCAAATTGCTATTAAAGTGGGGGAAAATGTTGACAGCAGTGCTTATTAGGCAGAGGAATAGTTTCTCAAGGGAGCTGCTGGAAGCTATCACTTAGTATTAAAATGAAGTTGGACAAGGCACTGGAAAATCTACGTTAGGGAGCAGTCCTGCAGTGACAAAGGGAGGGACTATATGAGCTAATAGGATTTTTTCCATCTCTGATTTCTGTGATAATGTCAGGAGGACAGCTGCTTCCACTGTTATTGTGTGCCCAGATTTTATAATATTATCTCCCTTTCCAACACTTGTTCATTTTAAGTGTTTATTCAGCAGAGGAGGAAGGAGAAGTCAATTAGTGTGAGTTACTGATTACTTATAAAAATATAGCCGTTTTTGTAGGTTGCCAGCCAAACACAGTGATGATTTACCTAAATTCATCCTTCAGTCCAGTTAGTTAGGGCCAGATTCATTCCATGTAGTAAATACGCTTAAATCCAGGATAGCTCTGTTTAGAATTCCTTTCTTGTTTCTTTCTTCTCTTCCAGTCCACCTTGGCTTGGCCTCAGTCTCCCAGGGAACTTGTGCTGGAAATGCTACAAAAGGGACTGAGCAGCTAATTTACGGAGACCATAAATTCTTCTTTTGATTTCAAAGGCAACAGTTTTGCTGTTCTTTCATAAAACCCCTGCCCACCAGTGCTTTTATGGGCAAGGTTCACTTTGCTCAGGAAGCATACAGAGCACTGTTCAATGCAGCATCAGTCCTCTCCTAGAAATTGCTGTTTTATCCCTGACCATGCATGTTGATAAACCTGCCAACTTAAATGGCGATCAAGAGGTTTCTGGAGTTTATAGTTTGACTAAAAATGCTGTGTGACTGAAAACCTTTAGGGAGAAAAAGGTTTCTTTTTAGTGCTTATGCTATAACTCTGTTGCCAATCCAGTAATAGCTAAAACCAGGCAATAACACAGAAAATAAACCCATTTTAAAATAACAAGCTGTTGATTTTTATAACCAGCCATCTCCCTTTTGTCATGTTGCAATCTATTTCTCTGCATTTGGCACTAAAAATACTTTTTCCTCTCTTTCTCTATCACAAGCTCTTATTTATTAATTAAAATCTGAACTTGCAGTAATGAGCATGTCATAAAAATAGACAAAATAAGTGCATTTGCCTTTTTTTTTTTTCCTAAAAATATGCTTTATTTCACATGCTAATTCAGAACCTGATACAAATCCTTTTCAATCGAGAAAACCTTTCCCATTTATTTCATGATTTTTAAGTCAGTCTTCTAGCTGTGTCTTGCTCGGAGGAAGCAGGGGTGGGTTGCCTACCTCCCAGTCCTTCCCACACAACAGGCTGTGCAGAGGCTTGGAAGGCTGTTGAGGTGTGTGGAGGAGCTGCGTGACTCCTGATGCCCTCTCCTGGGGAACATGCCTCTGTTTCCTTAACGTCCAGTATTTAGAAACTTTAATTCAGTTCTGGCATCTCTATTTTAAAATAGTCTGTGCATAGTTACTAATTCTTTGGATACAGTTTGATTTTTAGGTTTTTTGATCTTCTCCCTTTTAGTTGATGAACTCTAAGGATAATTTATAGAGAACAACCTTAGTTTCTCTCAACTTTTGTTTTTGAAAAACTGAATGAACCAAATTCTCCTCTGCTTGTAAATCATAGAATCATAGAATAGTTTGGGGTGGAAGGGGTCTTCAAAGGTCATCTAGTCCAACCCCGCTGCAAAGAACAGGGGCATCTTCAACTAATCAGATTGCCTAGAACTACATTCAGCCTGACCTTAAATGTCTTCAGGGATGATGAATCCACCACCTCTTTGGTCAACCTGTGCCCATATTTCAGCACCATCATTGTGAAAGACTTCCTCACAGACAGCCTGAATCTCCCCTCTTAGTTAAAAAACATTACCCCTCAAAAAAATAAAGTCAGCCCTAGGCACTTTTGATGATGCTGGTAGGCATTCTCACCATATGTTGCTAGCTGTAACCACCTTTTGTCAGTGTGCATGAACACTATACACTAGATGATCATAGGATAGTTAGGGTTGGAAAGGACCTTTAGGTCATCCAGTTCCAACCCCCCTGCCATAAGCAGGGACACCTCACACTAAACCATGACACCCAAGGCTTCATCTAACCTGGCCTTGAATACCGCCAGGGATGAAGCACTCACAACCTCCTGGGCAACCCATTCCAGTGCCTCACCACCCAAACAGGAAAGAATTTCTTTCTTACATCCAATCTAAACCTCTCCTGTTTAAGTTTGAACCCGTTGCCTCTTGTCCTGTCACTACAGTCCCTAATGAAGAGTCCCTCCCCAGATGTCTCACTACCACCTTTGGCAGTTGGAGTAACCTCTTCCACTGTTTCTAAAGTACTTTCTCTGGTGTATCTTGCACTGAGCGTGGGTTTTTTTCCCGTGGCTTCATTGATATTGACACCCCATAGCAAGATATGAGCTGCAGGGTGTTTCCCTTTATCTGCTGTTTCAGCTGATGATTTCCTACATTGTTACAGGAAGCTCTCATACCCAAAGAAAACCTTCTGGGGTGTTTTGATGGCAAATGCAGTGAGGGGATCAACTGTGATTGTTTGGATAGGCAACTGCAGCCCAGCAATTGCAAGGCTGAGCTGCCTGACAGAAGGCCTCTATGACAGGCTATACTGCTAGCTTATGAACAAGCTAGATCTCCACTGCTACTAGCCATTGTTCTGCATTTCATGTGAATAAAAGTTGACAGTGGAGCACACTGGAAGTTATGCTTTTGGAAAGGTCTTTCGGGGCTTATTTACATGAAACCCAACTGCTTCTGTGAGCACTGAGGGGTATTTTCAGTCCTTGATTATATTTCTGTCTACAACTTTCCTATGATTTACACTTACATGGCTGTGGTGTAAATGTGTTTTACAGGTGCTGGTTTCACTTATTAAACATAAGGATGGGTTGCATTGCTGTGTTTGATGTCCTGACATGGCAGCATGGCTCTCAGTATATGTGAGGGAAGAAATGGATGACATTTTTATGGGTTATATGTATGTGTAAATGCCTAGCAAAGTATAATCAATAAATCTTTTTAAAATCTATTAGTTACAGTATATGCTACCTTAAAATAAAGGAACAAACGTGGTAAACATTAGGCAGGAATGAGACTAGAAATGACAATAATTTATATGTCAAAGGTGATTTATAACTCAGTAACTTATTAATTAAAAATTAATCTTACTTTTGGTATGTGTGTTTTGATTTGCCCTAGGGTTAAGCCAGTTTTGTTTGTAGCCACATCTACTTTGTAAATCAATTGCCTTTCCCTTTATGAAAGTCTGAGTATAGCAGAGAGACGAGACTAATTCTTTATAGCAGGGTGTACCAGTTTCTGCCTGCAGTGTGGAAGAATGGTTCATTCTGAAATGTCTGTTACCCTGCTGTTTCACTAACAACAAAACCTAGTGATATGTGAAAGGTACTTGAGCAGCAGCTTATAATGTAGGTATTAATACTGGAACGTGCAGTAAAAGCTGCTCCGTCTATAAGAACGAAGGGTTTCCTGTAGTATAGGCAGCTGTGTGAAGGCTGTCAGAGCAGCAAAAGGATCCAAGTGTCAGTGTTAGTCTTCAGTTAGAAACTGCTCTCTACACCAGTTTTTCTCCTGTCATGAGAGAAGAAGGAAAGAGACACATCTAAATAAATCAGCTTTAGCTCTTGCAAAAGGAAACCATCTAAGGTAGGAAACGTTAACTAGCACTTTCAATGCATAGTGTTTGCTAAGATGCAAGGCATTTTGCAGCTTGAGAATAGTCTCTGTTTCAGTGGTGCTTGCATTTATCTGGGGCTGCTGGTTTGCAAAGACAGGTTGATTATCAGTGCAGAGTATCTGAACTTGGCTGGGTAAGTGTTAATCGACAGTTGACTTAGACTTTCTGCTTTAAAACAAGCATCATTAAATACCATCAACAAGCATATAAATAGCAATGCAAATGTTTTTGACCTTAGATTTTAGCCTTTTCTGTAGTACAATTATATTGTTTTAGATACATTCCTCTTATCTTTATCTCACCCTCATCCTTTACTTGTCCAGAAAGATATAGAACTACACCTATTAGTGTAGTTCTAGATATAGAACTGCACTATTACCTGAACTATTAAAAACAATTTGGAAAAAACAGCGCACATTAAAAGAAACTGTTTGCACAGTTTTTACCCTATAAGTCAGTTTTTTTATGTTTATTGAAGAAGAGCACTGAGTAGCATTTGGTGATATCTTAAGCCTGTTATGTTTTTAGCAAAGTAAGGGATTCTGCAAACTATTTCTGAATAATCCAAATGAGAATTTCAGAATTTGAACTTATGGTTAGTAGAGAAGAAAGAATGACTATTGCAGTGTTTGTGGGGTTTTTTGTTTCAGTTGCTTGCTTGCTTTTCTGTTGAGGATTTCTCTCATATGTATGGAAGAAGTCCCCAGTAGTGCTGCTCTGCATTTGTGCCTGTGTGGGTTAGAGTTTCTGTGCAGTCAGACTCTGGAGCTGAACAGATCAGTGAATGGTGTCCACTGCCTTCCCAAATTATGCAAAACTATAATACCAGTTACCTATCTTAAACTATCTCAATTAATTAATTAAAGCATCAGAGCAGTGGTTCCCATAGTCACCTTGATGCCTTCTAAGCCTCAGACGCAAGCAGCTTACAGTATGTCCATTACAATGCCTCTCTAAGCAATGTGGTGCTGTGGTGATTTGTTTTTATCTAGTACTATTTGCTAGCATTTGAATATTTTGACAGTGTAAACGTTGCACTTTTTGGATCTCTTCAGTTCCTCATCCCATTGCTTTGTGTAATTTCTTTAATTTCTGGTGATCTGACTCACACCTGGGGTACACTGTGGTGAGCAGAGCCACTGCTCCGCAGTGCTCTATACCTACCAACCCACGATACAGCCAACAACACAGGCGCCTCCTCCAGCTCACTCCTGTAACCATGACAGTGGTGCAGCAGTAAGTGCACTTAGTGACCATTGCCTTTGTTTGGAAAGTATCTCCAGAATGCTCTTGCAGTGTGACAGCAGTTCAGTGTGTCTGCAGTAGCAGGAAAGCAGTTTTATTTCTTGTATCTTTAAGAGTTTTCGTCATGCCAATCTTCAGAATATTTTGTGCTGCTTCAGATTTTTTTTCCACCCTCAAAGTAGGAACTTCTGCTTGGTACCTTGAACTTGAAATGTGTGGATGAGTCTGAAAGCAGCAACTTTCTACTTCCAGGAAGGACTATTAATACCAGTTCTGCATATGACAGCAGCATTTCTAGGCCCAGCTAAATTTGGGGATCCTAAATATCAGGCCTTATTCAGTCACAGAATGACAGACAGCTTCTGTCCTTGGATGTTTGCAGCCTGGATCACTACAACCAGTGCTGACTTCATCTGATAAATCATGCTTTTGCTCCCATCTGAAATGGGTGGACTAAATGCACAGCTGCAAAGTTGAAGATAAAGGGGATTATGTCTGCAAGTCATCTTTCTCCTTCTGCACTCCCTTTCCCGTATCAAGGGATGGCAGACGTGAGAGCCAGCTGTAAGAGTGTTCTAAGGAGTGGAAGAGGAAAGTAGAAAAGAAGGAAATAGATTGTTGAGCAAATAGAAAACAAAAGCCTCTTCCAGTCTCAGTGGGTGGCAAGAAAAATTTGCAGAGCTGAGAAGAAAAAGGCAAAAATGACAGATCACTCATTGCATAACAAATGCAACTGAGTGCAAAATTAGTGATTTTAGGCATAACACACCATTTTGATTTACAAGATCAGGTAGAGGATTCTGTAGAAAAAGCACACTATTGGCCTTTTCCAACTTTTGCCTGACTCTGCAACAGGGCTGAATTTGCTCCTGAGTCAGAACTTGTTTGCAGATGTTACAAAATGGTATTGCAGCTATAACAATACTGAATTTTCTTTATGTTCCTTCTTTTTCTCAGTTATTCCCTTTAGAATTTTAATGCATTTGTGGGTTTTGGGGCTTTCTTTATTTCTTCCACAAGCATTAGAAAATTCTCTCTGAGAGCCCAGTTACTATCATTCCGAGATAAATGTCCCTGTTGGTACATTTGATCTGCAGTTTATACCTGGAAGAATAAAGAGTGTGTGGGAGGCAGCAAAAAATGACTCAGATGTGGGTGGGAAGTCTCAAGGCTCTGCAAAGTACAGAGGGATGATCCAGAACCGAGACAATATGAAATAACTACATGCAAGGCAGCTGAAGCTGTAAGTAATGCTGCAGGTGCTTGTATTGAACATTTCACATGATTGTTTCTTGGCATCTAGTAATATGATAAATGAATCCAGTATGGAGAAGATGAGGAGAAGGATTAATTCAAAACATTACATTTACACTGGTGTAAACCCTATTGAATATGGTTCATTTGCCCTGGCACATTGCTGAAGTGACTCAATGGTGAGTCAGGTCCACTGTGACTAAGGGAATTAGTAAAAGTTTTCCTCCACATAATTGTCTCTTTATCCCCTGGGTCTCACACTTTTCTCTCCTCAGTACTGTTTTAAAATAAGCAGTAAATATTTTGCCAAATACCTCTGCCTTGATCATGTTAACTGTCCCTTCATACCCAGTAGATAACATGACAGCTGTTTACTAACTTAACCATTATTGTAACGATTGTTCCTGAGTACTGAGTAATCCTTCAAGTTCTTCTGTAATATACGCAAAACACTGGTTTTGCTAGAAATGTGGTGCAGATTTTATGTGGTTACGCTTAAGTCTGGTAACTGAGTAGAGTATTTTACTTCAAGCAAGAAAGGTCATCTGATTTTCTGAATATCATCACTCTGATTTGAAAATACCCTGTAGAACACAGTTTATGGAGCCAGTATAGTCCACATAATATACCACTGTGTGGATGCAATGGCAGAGTTATGAGCATGTAAGGATAACTAAGCACTGGAGCAATCTTCTCAGAGATAGTGGAATCCCTGTCCTTGGAGTTTTTCAATATCCCACGGAACACATTCCTGAGCAGACTGATCTGATTGAATATCAGCCCTGCTCTGAGCAGGAGGTTGGATTAGATGGCCTCCTGAGGTCCTTCCCAACCTGAATTATTCCATCCTTCTGTGACGAACTTACACAATTCCTGAATTGTATTTCTACTATTAGCTGTATTGTGAAGTGCACTTGAAGAAATCACAGTTCGTTTGAATAAATGAATGGATGTGAAGGTCTATGTGAATGAAAGTTATTCAGGAAATATTTATCATCTTATTGAAGTTTTAAACTTCTACCCATCAGAACAGTACTTAAGTAGTTTTCCTCTTCCCATCCCAAATAACAGCTCCCTTCCACTTAGCAGCAGTCAAGTCCTGGGTCTTTCATAAGAGCTTAAGAGCTTTAGTCTTTCATGTCAGGGTGAGAAGCTGCCTGGTTGAAAGGCTTATTGATTGTCAGCAGGTTTTTGCTTTATTCTGTTTCTTTTAGCTTGAACAGGTGGTTGTTTGGTGATGACCCAGTTCTCCAACAGATTTGTTCCGTGCAGAAAGCTTTTGAGTAAGAATGCACAGGCTTCTGTGGGCTTTGTTTCTGGGTCAAGGCAACTACACTATGCCTTGGCATGCCAGCAGGCTCAGTGTTTTGTAGCCTGACTTCCATTATCTTTGTTCAGGATAAGGTATAGTTAGGACTTCTTTTGGAGATTTTACAGTATGAGGAAGGCAGGATTTGGACCTATCTTAAGAGATAGCAGTCAGTGATAGTAACACACTATCATACCCTCAAAAATGGAAAGTATGCTTTGATAGGATTGAATCATTGCAGCAGTGTAACCTTTTCTCACTTCCATGTATTATTAACTCCCAGCAGTACAAGATGTCAGTTACCACTGCATTTTGATAACAAGATAAATTTTTTTAAAGGTAAGATTACTGGAATCTTCATTCTCAGGAAAGGAACCAAATAGTTATGATTTTATTAAACACATTAAATGATTTTGTCTATTTGTTTTCTTCCAGCTACTTTGCTGAGTAATGCAGTGAGATAGGATGTACTTAGTTGAGAGAGTCATTAGAAATCTTGAGTCTTCTTTCCAGGGCTCATCTTGCACTTTGAGCTTTAGGCTGCTCTGGTTCAATCCCTCATGTGTCAATTCATAAGCAGTTGTCACTCATCAACTGCAGTAAAAAATTACATCAGTCACCCTCCTAACAACGGCATGAGAGGCCAGATGAGCAATGTCATTGTGATAGAGTTACAATTTTTATACATATCATCTTTTATAGATTCTATCCTTTCACCAGTTACTGCAGCCACAGCTAGAGAATGAGAAGAGGTTTTTGCTGAACTGTCTGCAATAATATAGCATTTTTTCCCTGAGTGATGACAGCTAATTTGAAACCCAACCTTAACTAGTTAAGGTTGTTCCTTCCTGCATTAATTACTCTGTTTTTGCTAGAGTTGCATGTTTCTCAGGCATGGTGCTCATACTGCTCATCAGATTTATAATGCCCCTTACTGTCTTCAAATTGTGTTTAAATTATGTGATTAATATTTGTCTTATCAGGTTCATTCCTCTTTAGTCTAGTTCAAGCCTTGAAGTCGTGAGAAATGAGAAAAGATGGTTGTATGCACTTTGTTGTAGAATTTCCTGGTTCTGAGTGAAGGATGGCTGTACTTGTGCTGTGGGACAGGTAGCAACACTACAGTGGCCCCCATGCTTATGGCAAGGACTGCAGGGAGGTCCTTGGTTCTGCTGGGAGAATGTTTCTCACGTTGAACCAGCCCAGAAGATTCTGCCTGCTGTACAGAGATTTACCATTCAAAGCAGTCCTCATACCTAAAGGAAATGAAGTAATTCATAATACTTTGTCTCAGAGTGTTAAGGACTGTTTTGACTACACTTTTAAACTACACACCAAGACTTTCTCTAGGTGGTTGTGAAAAGCTAGTATAGTCACTTGAAGAGAAATTAAACTGTTGGTGGTGTACTGTGTTGCTAAGGACATGCTTTGCTATTCATGTTTGAGGAAATCTCAGTTGAGCATTAATCTTTAAATTGATCTTCATAATAATACTATTGTCACATCTGGACACCTGCGCACAAAGACCTCGTGCAGTCTTGAAGCAAATGTAAGATATTAAGAAGGTTTCTTACAATTTACCACTTGAACCTTAAAAGATCTCCCAGAGATGAACGTCGATTCTTCTATGGTTAAGTGTGTGTTGATATTTTATTAAACACTGAGACAACAATCTGTCAAACTAAGCTTTCAAACTGTGCAAAGAAAAAGTAGCCATATGGTTAGGAGTTTGCTGCATTAAATTCTCTCACATCAATATAACCAAGAAAAGGAAAAATAACGAGGCCGTTACTACAACAAAGCTGAAAACATTAAGCAGTTGCTGCCATAAGTTTATAAAATTTCTCTGTTCTGCTGGACTCTGTTCCCTGGACCCTCCTGTTCATCTAGGAGGTGAAGCCCCTGAAATAGTCTGAAGAGAGAGGGGAGAGGAGCACTAATGAAAGCCTCTGTGGCATGTACCCAGGGGAGGTTATGATTCACATTCAGCCTGAACACACCCAGGTCTTAGGTCTGAACATAATTTATGGTATCTAATCTGGGTATCTGTATAAACATATCAGAGAATATTATTAGTTAATCCCTGCATCGAGTCTCTAGCCTCAGGTTCAGCTATCACCACTTACTTAGAAAGATGGTGTAGTCTATGTTAAATACTTAAAGTGGTGCAGAGTGCTATGTCTTGTCTTCTGTGCCTTGGTTAGAAGAGCAAAATTAAAAACTATTAGAACAGAGGAACAAAACCCACTTGGCAGCACTATGACTATATAACTATGGCAGTTATATGAAAAGTTTGAGTATCTCCCATTTTAATTCAGGGGTAATTATTCGAAATCCATTGGAGTTATCCTGGAGTCAGCATCAGCAAAAGGGATCACTACACCGTTCTCCTCTGATTTTTCTGTTACTGTATCTAAGTTGTAGAAGAGGTCTTTCTGTGCCAATCTACATCTCATTGATATTAGCTACTATATGGAGTGAATTAAAATTATGTATTTGGTTGTAGTGTTAAATTTTGGGAAATAGATTTTATTCTGTGATGTATCCAGGTTCTTATATATCAGAACACATCTGTTCTGAGAGTTTATTTCAGCAAAAGAGTAATCTAATTCCCCTAGAAAGTGTTAGCCTGGAAACTGTATCAGCTGTGATAAATCAATTGAATTTATCAGGTGATGCATTGCATTAGCACTGCTTATGCAGTGCAGATCTTCCAAGGGGAATGATACTTCTTTTCAGATTGATTCCAAGCCTACATTTGTCTGGTGATGGTTAAATACCCTTCTGTGCTTAAACACCTGCATTCAGGCAGGCAGTTTTGCGCTCAAACAGGCAGTTTTAAACTCAGGGTTTAAGCCCAGTAATAATACTTCATGGTCTGATGCTTTAAGATGTCGATTTAGTAGTGACCATCTTCCACATCTAAAGCTGCAGAAATCACTCAGCAGTCTGTACAAATGGCACCATAATAAAAAGAATGAACTGGAAGAAGGCTGTTTTCAAAATGGCAGTTCTAATGTGATGTATCATAGAATCATAGAATAGTTAGGGTTGGAAAGGACCTTAAGATCATCTAGTTCCAACCCCCCTGCCATAAGCAGGGATACCTCACACTAAACCATGCCACCCAAGGCTTCGTCCAACCTGGCCTTGAACACCGCCAGGGATGGAGCACTCACAACCTTCCTGGGCAATCCATTCCAGCATCTCACCATCCTTCCTTATTGCTGATATAAAATGCAGCAACAGGTTTCAGGGGTGAATCAAGTTAACACTGATGAAGTAAACCCAGACATTCTATAACCAAAATCATAGAATAGAATAGTTAGGGGTGGAAAGGACCTTAAGATCATCAAGTTCCAACCCCCCTGCCATTGGCAGGGACATGTGAGGGACAGCTTTGTCCAACCTGGCCTTGAACACTGCCAGGGATGGAGCATTCACAACTTTCTTGGGCAACCTATTCCAGTGCCTCACCACCCTCATAGTAAAGAATTTCTTCCTTATATCCAATCCAAACATCCCCTGTTTCAGTTTGAACCCATTACCCCTTCTCCTATCACTCCCTAATGAAGAGTGCCTCCCCAGCATCCTTATAGGCCCCCTTCAGACACTGGCAGGCTGCTATGAGGTCGTCTCCACGCAGCCTCCTCTTCCCCAGGCTGAACAGCCCCAACTCTCTCAGCCTGTCTTTGTATGGGAGATGCTCCAGTCCTCTGATCATCCTCCTGGCCCTCCTCTGGACTTGTTCCAACAGCTCCATGTCCTTTTTATGTTGAGGACACCAGAACTGCACACAATGCTCCAGGTGAGGTCTCACGAGAGCAGAAGGAAGCTTTAAAATGGATTTAAAATTCTGCAGTATCCTTCATCAATGGGAATGCATAGAGCTGGGTTTCTCCTTTTCTGGATGCAAACTGTTCATTCAAGTGCAAGACCACTCAATATGAGCAAAAGTTATTGAATCAGTCTCAGTCAAGCATGTATAAGCATGTATGATTATACAGAACAGATTTACCATACTCCTCTGTTTGATATTGTGAACAGCAAAATATCCTTCAGACACAGATGATGTTCTTCAGTATAAATACCTCTGAAAGTTTTGACAGTCAATAAAAAAGAGTAACACATGTCATCCCTATAGTAACAGTGTTAAATTTCTAAAAGGAGAATGTACATATTTACACACTGAAGACAGAGGGGCAATACTTAATAGTAATTTCTTAAAGGCACATGCAGTCCTAGAAACATTTGCAACTTTTTTTTAGATAAGCAGGTTGTGAGACATTCTACATGGATCAAAATTTGATTATTTTTAACTCCAGGAGAATTTCTGTTGAAGTCTAATTTAGCTTAAACTTTAAGTTAAACCTAGTTTAACTTAGCTGCAAGTTTTAGAGTTACTTAATCACCTGGCTTTTTTTGATAATAGAAGTGGCATTGACTTTAATCCACCTAAACCATGGCCATCCTATCTAGCACAGAAGAGCGTGAGGTCAGAAGAGGAGGAAGATGCTGAGCTTTCAGTTATGTAGGGATTTTGAAGAATGAGGGCAGTGGGAGCATGCACAGGAGCCAGCTTTGGGCTGTTGAACTCTGTTTTGTGGGTGTCATCTGAAAGATTGGGTAGGGGTGCAGTTTGGAGGAGCTGGTCCTGCATTTTTCACTTAGGAAAACACTGAATGCTATTTTTGTCACTGTCTCAAGCCAACATTGCCTTGCAATGCTGCTGTCCTTGCCTGTGGGATCAAGTTTAATGTGGCTAACAAGTTTACCCACAGTCAGCCATAGAACTGAATTTTGGCCAAGCTACCAAAATTGAGCTTTGCATAAATCCCTTGATCCAGTAATCTTTTTTGTCTGATAATCATTTGAGGTTAACTTCAAGCCTTGCTTGTGTGACACATGTTCTGACATAGATAAACCCTTGCTCCTTTGTAGCAGGGAGATGTCTCCTCTTCAGAAACACATAGCAGTCAGTGGTGAAACAGTTTAAATTAATGGAGTTATAAGGTAATTTGAAATTTGAATTTATGAAAATTGATGAGTTGCTAAGGTGTTCTGAGCAAATTTATGGCTCAGTCCTATTCTTGTTCTAATCACTGAAAATGGTGGTATTATGTGAACTAATCTCAGAACAACTGACAAAACTCTGGTTTGTCTGTGCAAGGGACTTAGTACACAGTACCCAGAAGTGTCAGCTCTGAACTGATAGACCTATAGGCACGCCATACACATTCCTCATGGAAACCCTTTAGTAGATGTTAGCTGCAAGACACTTTCAAAGCAGCTATGAGCATTCCTTCCACAAGGTGGTTCTTGCTGTACATTGAGATTCTATGTTCAGTGGGGTCATGAAGAACATAGAGTTTGGCTTCAAATCCATGGCCAACTTCCTTGCTCAGGTGAGTCCTAAGTTGTCTTGCACTTGGTGCACACAGTGATTGTTTACATGGAATATGTGTTTGCTATATAAAATTGTTTGTATTCTGTAAATTCAGAGACTTAACTATTGCACATTAAATTTTGATTTTATGTGGGCAAGACCATTATTTCATTTTATGTCATGAATTGTCTATAATAAAAAATTGGCATTGTGGTTGTAGGAGATTGTTGAATTAATTTACATTAACTGATTTACTCTAATTAGTCATATTCTAGAAGATGAGAGAAAAATTCTTCATAGTGAACACACTAAATTAATCAGTATGCTTAATCATCTGTACCTTTTTTCCCAAACAGGCAGGAGAAAAACATTATCACCCAACGTGTGCACGATGTGTCAGGTGCAATCAGATGTTTGCAGAAGGAGAAGAAATGTATCTTCAAGGTAAAGACAAAACCAAACAGAAACCCAAAATGCAAAACAGCACGGCCCTCTTGCCCATACTCGTTAGCATGGCTGAGCTGTTTTGCCCATATTCTCATTTCATAGCTACAAAAGAAAGTGAACAGTGCAATTGGAAAGCAAAACCAAACTAGTTCTGCTTATTCACCTACTACTTCTTTCTCAGTTAAAATCCAATAGCAAGTGTGAATCACAGAAAGATGAGTGGTAACAGTTATTTTTTGCAGATGAAAGGGAAGTACTTGACAGTGAAGATTATTGAAATGTTCTATTTATTGAAAAAATGCAGTGATAAATAGTCCAGATGAAAGTTAACATGCATGTGGGACATCAGGTTCCCTAACACTGCTGTTGCAGTCCTAAGACCAGTCCTGTACTAATCGCCCATTTGGGTATGAGGAGAAAATCTGAAGGTCCTTACCTGAATTCCCCTCAGTCAGACCTAAGTGTCCTCAGAGACTGGAGAAGAGGATGCCATGGAGCTGAAGCCCTTACCAGACAATACCTTACACAGCCATAAGCTTGTACAGAAGAAATTCAGTTTCTTATCAGGGAATTACAGTGGTAGTGGACAAGGGCTTGCACAATAATTTATTCAATGTGGGGAAAAAAGTTAGTTAACATAGGTATGAGATAAAATCTATACTTCATATGCAGCAACTTTTAGCTGTACTAAACTAATCAAATAAAACAATATCTACAAAGTTAAATACAGGGTCAGACACCAAAGAAAATGAAGGCTTTTGCCTGTGTCTTTGACTGGCAGGGTCTTTTCAAATGAAAATAGAAAAGAGAAGCTCAGTAGGATGTGGGAACTGTAGGGCTGGTGTGTTATCCTAAAATCACATGCTTGTCCAGATCTGTATTACAACTTTGCAGTTGTCCAGTTTTCTAGAAGCATACTTTGAAATACTACGTTAAGCTGGGGAAGTTAGACTTTATTTAAAACACAACAGTGGGCTAGGTAAAATGTAATTATAATTTAATATGTTACTTAAAATTACAGTTTTATTGTCACTTTGGTTTGCAACAAGAGCTAGCTCATTAAAGAACATAATGATCCTTGTCTGTGCTCATGGATTCTCCCTCAGGAGCCAGAAAATGCTGTGGTTCTGCCAATTGCAAAGTAGTTTAGCAGTACTAAAGTCCCATGGGAAACCAGTGCTTTAAAAAAAGATACCAAACTACAAATTTGATTCTAGATTTCAAACTCTGAGACTGGGTTGCAAATGAATCTCCTTTTTAAGTTCAGTTTCTTGTAACAGTGAATATTTGTTAGGTTTTGTGCTGATTTTCAGTTCCAGTAATCACAAAGTATGCTCAGGTCCTGTTAATTTGGACCATTCTTAATCACTTTATTTTTTGTTGCATGAAACATTGTTACTAGCTTGCTATCAAATAATTTTTATCTTCACATGAAGAGCAGTTTCCATTTATCTTAGTGAAAGATCTGTGATTAGGTATCTGGGCTGCCTTACTTGATGTGTTAGATTAAAAAAACATTAAGGCCCAGGATTTTATAACTTGTTCTTCATCCTCTAAGTAAACTACTATAAAGTTCCTTCAGGTGTTGCATGCTCCTTAGAAATTGAGTCAACAGTGGTCATCCATCAGATGACTTCTGTTTGAAAGGGCCCTTGTTCTTCTGTATGAAAATGTTTCCCAGTTTTGCTTGACCACAGATAAGAGAAATTCAAAAAAAGTTGATCTAAATACTTCTCAATACCATTGTGAAGATTTACATCAACCTATGAAGCAGTTGAGACAGATGCTGTCAGTGGGCAAGCTCAGACCTACTTGCAATTGGAAGATAAATTAGCATTGAATTTAAAGGTGCTATAAAGATATTTCTTTAGTGGTTCAGGCCCAAAGAGCTTCAGAAATTTAGTAAACATAACCTATCTGGTGTGTACTTATAGGTAGTATCTCACTGCATGAGTCTGGGTTCATCTGGGTCATTTTTGTGAAATAAGTTCTAATGATCTCCATCTGTCTTCTGGGAAATAGTTTTTCTGTTTCTATCTTGTTTCCAAAATCCACTGGTTAGAAAACTATCAAACTGCTGTGAAAACAAAGCATTTCCAATAACTCCTCTTGGTGCTCTCCACCCAGTATAAACACTAAACACAAAGGTTCTCAGCTTCCCATTTAGTCAAGCAGAATCTGCAGTACACTCATGTTATTTAACTGTGTGGAAGCATTGGTTTGTAGCTTGTCTGAGCTCAGGCTGACATAAACATAAAGGTTCCTTTTTGCTATTAAAGCTCACAAATTATTATTTTATATAGTTAAACACATTCCACTTCAGTTGAATTCTGAGTATTTATCATTGGGTTCAGCTTTTAAAAAGATTATTTTTTTTCCTTTTTATTAATACAAAATTATTAAGTTTCTTTCTCACACATAATTTCTTTCATCTCTGGAATTCATAATCCTCTCTTCTGTAATTACATGAAGTAGAGAATTGGTTCATTCTGTATTTCCTGCTTTGTTCAAGATGGATAGTCCCCTGAATGTATTCCGTTCCCTAGTATTTGACTTCTGAGAGACAAACATATAGGAAGTGCACGATCTGTACAGTGAATAATTCAGAAAGACTGGATTTTCAGCTAGTGTTAAATGCTGCTTCATCCCATCAGAGTGTGCTACTTACTATGACCTGGACCAGACTATTACAAGATTATGTGTAATAAGAGAACATGTAATTCTGACTACACACATGGAAAAAGAAAAATTTACCGTGGTGGTGGAACAGGTTTTCCAGAGATGCTGTGGGTTCTGCATCCTTGGAGATATGCAGAATCCAACTGAGCACAGCACTGAGCTACCTGATCTTAGTGGCACCTGCTCTGAACAAGAGGTTGGGCTGGAAGAGCTCCAAGAGATCCCATATCACTCAAGTATAGATACTGATCTCGCATATTGAAGTACATGTAGCTTTCTAAAGTGCATGGAGTGTTTAAAATTTATCTAATCAGGCTTGCTGATATTGAGAAGTTGTCACTTTTAGCTTTGAAAGTATCCATGAAATGGTGATGGGATTGGAATCAGTGATTTATAAAACCTCATAGGTGGGTTTAACGATGTTCTTATTTTAATTCTTTTAAGATTTTTATTGAGCAACAGAATTAAGCAGAACTTTAAATTTACTTTCCAGGTACATCCATTTGGCACCCAGTTTGTAGACAGGCTGCAAAGGCTGAAGAAAAAAACAAGGTAAAAAGACTGTATATAATACCTGGTGTTATTCCATGATCATGTTATTCTCTATCCCTTTTTTTCCAGTGGGCATGGAGGGCTGGCTTTTTAATTTTTTCACTACTGTAGTTTTAGATTATGAAAATCTACTAGGTTAATGTAATAATTTAGTATAAATAGTCTGCTTTTACTTAGTGATTAAAGCTACAGCTTCAGGGGAATGCTGACCTATGAGCTATATGAATAAGCTGAATAAGGAAAAATGTAGAAATATGAATAAGAAAGAAAAAGTTAATTTTTAACTTCTGTCTTATTATGATGTGATCAGTTCATGACCTCTTCTCTCTTTATGTGGCTCTGCACTTAAAAGGTCGGAGGACTTTATTTTTTTTATCAACAACAAAAATCTCCTTGGAATTTCTTTTTTATTATTTGTTTGTAACATCTTGGCAAGCCAGTCCCAACTTAATTTAATCTCTGGCTTTAAGTACCTCCTTAAATCGGATGATTTGTGCATCTGTCTGTGTGCAAGGGGAAAAGGGGGGAGTTCTGGCAACTTTAATAATTACAAGGTTAGCAGATGAATAAGCTGCCCCTAGGAAATGAAGAATTAATCTGTAGCTGGGGAAATGATCCCTCTGAATTGGTGGGGCTGAGATACAACAACCTCATTTAATGCAGAGGCCAAGTATGGGGTTTTTCAGTTCTGATGTTTTCTGGTGCTCCAAGTGGTATGCTTGGTACCCTTGTTCAAAAAAAAGCTCTGCTTTGATTCATCCAGACTTGGACGGAAGGCACATGGAGCAAGTCAGAACAGCAGAAAGCAGCAGCTATAAAAAGAGTGTTTACAAATCTGGTGTTTTAGCAACTGCAACTTTGACTAAATTACAGGTTTGAAAAAAATTTGGTTTGGGCTTTACACTGAAGGGTCTTGGATGCATCTTTTGTACCCATTTGTATGGGAAGCAATTGCTCTGGTATTCTTCATGGTGACCTCTGCATATCAAATATGTAGTGTTTCAGTAGGAAATGTATTGGTTTAATGTATATTTAAAATTATGCAATGTATATATAAAATGTATGGTTTAAATTATAAAAATACTTTAAGTGCTGTTGATTCAGCCTGGTACTATTAAGTGGTATTTCAGGCTTCCTAAAGATTTTATTCTAGCTGAGTAGCTGAAATTGTAAGGCTAAAACCCCATGTAATTTATTGAAAATATAGTAGTTTTCCAACTCTCTCCTTTAAAGACCAGAGACAAGGGTGTACTGGGCTCCTGCTTAGCTGCCTTTTCTTACAATGGCAAAAAAAGTGTACTAGTAAGATACTGTGTAAGGGCTGACTCATTTATCTGAGCACTGAGAGTTTGTGCCTTCCTCAGAAGGGAGGAAGATATCTGTATCTGCAAGTCAGTGGGAGTTTTACCTGAGTAGGGAAAAAAAAAAGCTGGAATGGAACTCAAGGCATTTTCCCAAGTCTGGTCATTTTCCCTTCTCTTTGCTTTTCTTCTTCTGTTTTGGTCTTTACACTTATTATTGAAAGAATAAACCAAGAAGAAAGAATGATATTTCAAAGAGGGTACTTACGGACTTTTCAGTCTAACTTGTAAAGCTGGGAATGGGATATACTGGTTGAGAAATTTTCTGGTTAACTTTTGCAGTTTGTTTTTAAGATTACCTTTCTATATATTTATGTACATACATGCACAGCATGTAATTAAAGTAGGCGACAAAGGCAGAAAGAGTAAGTGGCAGTACAGTTTGAACCTTTGGAGATGGAGTGCAAGTGTGATAGAAGATGTAAAAGAGTAACAGCAAAAAGAAAAATTGAGAGTGAGATTATAAGCAGAAGAGATAAACCTGGAAAAGACAGAAGAAATCAAATCAGCAAGAGAAAATATTATCAAAAGGCATAAAGGAAAAATAAATGGAGGAAGAATAAAAATTGTAATACAGAGAAAAGAACTGAACAGAGGCAATGGAGTGAACTGAGATGTGAGTTTTTATTGCAAATCTAGATTATGTGCAGCAAGCATAGACTGGGAATGCTAAAAGGGGTAATGGATTGGGCAGAGAAAAAAGAGCGTGTGTGAGCTGTGGAATGAGTGACTTTTAATCACTGGGAGGAGAAACGGGAAGAATTGTGGTAGTACCTGAATAGCATAATGAAACACAGAATCAATCTTCAGAAATATCTTCACAAGATGAGACTTGGATTGCACAAGTAAGAAATTTTAATGAATTGTAGAATCATAGAACAGTTAGGGTTGGAAAGGGCCTTAAGATCATCCAGTTCCAGCCCCCTGCCATGGGCAGAGACACCTCACACTCGACCATGTTACCCAAGGCTCTGTCCAACCTGGCCTTGAACACTGCCAGGAATGGAGCATTTACCACTTCTTTGGGCAACCCATTCCAGTGCCTCACCACCCTCACAGTAAATTACTTCTTTCTTATATCCAACCTGAACTTCCCCTGTTTAAGTTTTAACCCATTACCCCTTGTCCTATCACTGCAGTCCCTGCTGAAGAGTCCCTCTCCAGCATCCCTATAGGCCTTCTCAAAAACAAGATGGCACCTCCAAGTTGAGGAAAGATCACTAAAAAACTCCAGAAATTCATGAAGAGTTATTAAATATATTTAGCCATTCAGCCAGGTATTTTATGTGTTTTAAGGGCAATGTTACAGTCTAATCTTAAAACATACTCCACTGATCCACATGACACAGAAAGAAGCTCTGAAGCTTTATCTTGGGAATCCCAGTGTTTATTCAGAAATGACATATGACTTCAACAGGGTTTAAAACATTGGAATAGTGCAGTTTTCTTTAGGTTTGGTTCTTTTTCCTCCACTACATTAGGCCTCCTGTCGGAACATGAAAGAGAAGTGTGGCTTTTACACGACAGCTTTGATGACATTTCATGTCATTTACACAAGTTTTGGAAAACTGCAGTGTGTTTTAACTGTGCAGAAGAGCAGAGCAATTGCACTGCCTGTGTTAAATGATCATCTCAACAGCAGCCACAAGTATTGTTCAGATAATGCTCTTTATTTCCACACATGTCCCTTTGGATTTCTGAGTATGTACAGAGCCTCAGACAGTTGAAAACGAGAGGGAGAAAATTCCAAAACCCATTCAGACATGCCAAAACAATTAAAATAGGTAATTTTTTATATGGATAAGTACCTCCACATATTGGCTCAGACTGCCATGGGGCTATTTGGGCTACAGAAGATCAGTGGAAGGATAGTTGTGATCACTTAGTTTGTTTGCTCTGCTAACATAATACAGTACAGGTATATTCACATATTACTTCTCAAGTCTCAAATAGAGACTGGAGCAGTAAGAAGGATGCAACCTGACAGCTTAATAGTGCTAAAAACCTTTTAAAGATTTGAACAGTTGTAACCTCTAGGTAAGAAGTGTCAGCCTTTCATGAGGCAGTAAATGATGGTCATTCTGAGTACATGGGAAAATATGTACATTTTGCAGTCAGGGGCAGTTTTTCCCGTAGATGGGAAAGAATATTACCCAGAATTGATATATCTGGTAAAATAGGGTGTAAACCTGTTGATTTCATGGTAAGATTTGTTTAATCTTCAATTATGAGTGTCAGGTCTGTTCACTCGTGGCTAATGTCATTGCATCTCATAACCCTTTAAATAACAGCCCTTGTTATTTAAAAGTAATTATATTTTTCATCATAAAGAATAATGCAAAAAGAAAGCAATAAAAGTCTGTCATTCTAAATGCCAGCATGATTGAAAACAGAGCAAAACCAGTTGACTATTAAAATCAACCTGGTAGTCTTATGATCAGAGAGGGGAAGCCAACCTATTAAGTGATTCAGATGCCCTGCATAGTGTTGTTCTCTTTCCTCTGAGTGAATGGCACAGGAGTGTGATACTTCCCAGAAGCAATGTAGATTGGTTTGATAGTATAACTTTAGGGTAAAAATGCTGCCATTGTATCATGTTGTAACTTGATCTGGCCTTGATAGTGCCCAAAGGCTGTCCTGGCAGCCAGAAGTGCTCCAGGCCATTTCATTCTGAAGGGAGGAGAAAAGAAAGTTATATATGTTAAGTAATTTTTGTATTTTAAAATAAAAGTTGATTGCCTAAAAGCATTCTATTTTTAACTCCTTGGTATGCCTGTGTGTTTTGAGCTTGTTGAAATAAGCCATTCTTAAGTGATAAAAATTACATGTAATGTCTTGCATACTCCTTTTGAAGTAACAGCTACATTTACTCTGCCTTTCCTCTATTTCATTTCTGGTTCACTTCTCTTCTCCTGCCATAGGAAACGAGGACTTCCTCTGAGAGTATTATTTCTGTACCTGCTTCAAGTACATCAGGTTCCCCAAGCCGTGTGATCTATGTGAGTATTTCACAGTAAAATTCAGTTTGTGGGATGTGGAAAACCCTGTGCTTCCTCCTACGTTTAACACACTGTGTAGAAAGTTGGTGTCTCCAAACCACTGCAGCTGGTGGCTCCTCTAAAATAGAATTTACTTTCTCACATTTAAAGTATTTGGATACTGCGTTTGCTATAACAGAATTCTGGCAGTTTCCTGTTGGTTTTTGGAGTGTATTTATAGCACTTACAATACAACTGGAGCTGGCTTATACTAAAGCATGCAAAATACCACAGTGCTTTCTAAAGAGAAATGTTTAAGTAAACAGTACAGCCCACAGGTAGATTACAAGCTTAGATTTGAACACAACTTGTATGTTCAAGCTTATGAAGTACTCGTGTGTGATTGCAGGACTGGGGCCTTGACAAATGCCAGTCTCTAACCTCAGAGGACCTTTGATGTGATTGTGGTTTAAGAAGTCCTAGATCTGGAAAGCTCATAGAGAGAATTTAAAATACCAAGTATGATAAAAGGTTATGCAGGGTATTTTTTCAATACCAGGTGTACCTTGATTGTCATAATTGCTGTAGCTAATGGTCATGGCCAAATCCCCAAGGCTACTACCAACAGGTAAAAAATATCCACAAGTGTGCCACAATCCATACAAAAATCTCCTGGAGAGCTTTAGTACTGCCAGAGCTATTCTTTATCCTGCCCAAGTATCCCTCAGGTAGGCAGGTTATTCTCACTGGATACCATATGAAGAGGAAATTGCTGGAGATACAGTTGACTGGCAGAGAGCTTATTCTTACAAAGATTAAGGGCTTTTATCTACTACAGTAAGACAAGGAAAAAGTGCCTTGCAACCAAATGTGTCTTTATCCTTAAAGCAAAAATTATTTTGGATACAATCTAATCTTTATGAGAGTAAGACTGAACGAGAAGTAGAGGAACTGCCCCTTACGTAAATGCTCACTGCTGGTTTTGAGTTCTCCTTCTAGTAGAGCTCCATGCTGGTGGATTCCAGTTATATATTCCCAGTAAAAAAAACTGTCATCTCAAATACTTTGAAGACAAATAATTGTGCTTACATTGTCATGTAAGCACTTTCTTTGACCAGATGGTCTCTATCTCTCTAGCCATGCACCACTTCATTGTTTTCATAAGCATGAACATTCTTCTAGAATTTGTGCTTTTAAGTGACATTTATCTAACTATTGGATGGTACTGTTCTTCTTGATGTTTGTGATTACAGCTTTAAATATGCTTCACCAGCAGCTAAAAGTCAAGGACAAATCTCCAATCTCTTTTTTGGGGTATTTTTTTTTAGGGGGGAGAGAACAGAGTGGAGGGATTTTTCTAAAGGATATAATTAAATCAGCACACAGCTCTAATGTTTGTTGCTTTAATATACTTTAGAGGCAGCTGAGACCATGAAAAAATAAAGTTGTCTAGCAAATATGAGTCAATTAGGAAAAAAGATTCCCCAGAGGCGTGCAAGTTCTTGCTGTATCTGTCTCATTTCTGACTGCTTAATTGTCAAAGCTGTGAGATTGATTAAATCTTATTTTGGGTTTCATGAACAGGAAAGTAAAAAGAATCAAAACCATGTTACTTGACTTCTGTATTATCAAAATGATTCTTTGGCTATCTTTTGCATCTGTTTTCTATTACAGGAGTGTAAATGACTTACATACATGATCAAGATTTAACTTGGGTGCTTTCATGATTTTTTTTTACCAAACCTTAATTCATGCTACCACTGAAAGGAAGGTCACACACATGTACCCCTGTCCGTTCCTGGCCATGTCTTCCTGTCTCCTCTTTGATGCTAGTACTGGTGGGTACACAGAGGTATGATCAGTCAGATTTGAGACCATATTCAGCTGAAAAAATAAAGGAGCCAACCAAAGAGGGAAGAAAAGACCCAGCTGTCTACATGTGCTGTGATGCTAATGTAGAACAGAAGGCAGAGCAGAGTGGCAAGGCCTACACAGGACAGCTGCTTTCAGCAGTAGCATGGATTCAGACCTTTAAAACCAATAGTAAAATTGTGCCTTCACAGCTGGTGAGCTCAGTGAAGTACCATGTTGGGCAGAAGAGAATTTAGAGAAAACAGTTAAAGCTTAGGAACCATGAATTTGTGGTGCTCATACTTTCAAAGGCATCAAGTCAGCCATGCCATCATTCTGAACATGCCATCTCATGGGAGACATATTTCTGGGTCATGGTTGAGTGGTTAGCTAGGGATAGATGAAGAATGCATGTTTTGACTAAACCTGAATGTGCTTTACAAATGGCTTACTAAAGCCATTCCACTTTTTCTTTAGCTGTTGATACCAGACTTTGGTATTTTCTTGGACTGAGAAAGGGTACAGTTCAATGCCCTTTGAAGCTGATGGACATCTTTTCATGATCTTTAGTGATGGCTTCATTATATCCAGATTAAAATTTACCCTAGTGCTGATGTCCTCTCAGAGTCCGTAAATACCACTTAAAAATCCGTTGATTTCTAAATTATGACATTAAATAAAGCTTGAATGAAAGTCTTTCTTTATACATACCTATATTTTATGAAGATAGAATTAGGTGCTCCAACCAAATATAAACAGCTTGGAGGTTTAGGTTAGGTTACATAGCTGTGTTGTACATTGTCATACTGGGAATAAAAATCCCATATTTTTATACAGATTATATTTGCAGTTTATATACCATGTTCCAAATGAAATAGATATTTGATAATTAGAGCACGGGTTAACAGAATCCAAAATACCACATTATTGAAGACATGTTTGGAAGCCTCTTATCTGTAATTTGTGCCTTCCATAGCGTATTTGAAAGTAGGTAAAATAAATAAAACAAAAAACAATGTAGGCTGAATGTTTGTAGATTTGAGTGCTGAGAAAGAAACTGTATCTCTAAGGTGTGGTTCTTGAATCCAAGTTTGCCTACAGTTTGGTATTAAACTGAAAAGAGTTACATAACTAGGTAAGTTTTACTCCTGTCAGTTCTGAAGTCTAGTGGGAGGATCTCAAGTTGCACATCTACATGGATAAATAGAGGCTAAAATTACTGTAATTCACATGTAAATATTCCCAATTCTGAACTTCATTGGGTTCAATAGAATGGTATTCCCAGCCCTGGATACCTTAGAAAAGAAATTATCACAGCCTCCTTGGTCTTCCTTGAAGGTACAATGCTGCCCAGAGTCTTCTTGGAACAACCCTGATAGACTCCTTCTTTACATCAGAGCTTGCCACTGGCTCTCAATAGGGAGGGTTTTATTTCCATCAAGGGGCTATTTTATTGCTCTTTAACTTGTTAAACTAGCTGCATGGAAGGTGAGATCTGTAGACAACTGAAGAATCACATATTTGATTAAAAGGCATTTTTTCATTAGTTTTGAGGATGAGAATATATAATAGTGATGGCAGCTTTGTTCCACTTTCTTAGTTAAGAGGAATCTTCCTCTTTTCCACGTTGCTTACGTTTGCACAAATTCATACATTGTTTTAGAAAAATGGAAAATTGAAAGTTGTCACACTAATTTTTTCCTGTATGATTAACCTAATAGAAAACTCTTCTGGAAAATCTATTGAACTTTTTTTAGCTCATACTAAGAAAAAAATATTATCACTGCATGCATAAATCCTGGTCACTTTCATATTTTTGCATGTGGCAAACATTATTACAGTTTGATAACTGATTATAGATATTCAGGAAATAGCAAGATTCATTTATATGTTGCCAACAAGGAGCTTATCATTCTTATCTTCTGCAAAGTCTGAGCAAGGAACAGGACAATGACACTGCCCGTTTCTCCACTCCTCATGTGCCCAACTTGTCATTGTTTCTACAAAACAGTATGTGATGGGCATGGTTTTGGTGCAACTTACCATTATCCTAAGGATAATCTATGCAAAAGGGGCATTTTGATAATTATACTTTTGGAATAAGTGTAGTAAGAGGAGAATGGGGAGTGACACAGTTCTTTTCCTTTTATTGGCTGTGTGAGTCTCATGAAAGGATTTAAACTTTACTTAAGTGGCACCTATGATCTTCCGACTGATCCAGCATGGTGTAAATCCATCATCTGCTGGTTTGTGACCCATAATTAAGGGCCACTTAGGCATAGTCAGGAAAGGAGGTGAAGCTGTGGGACACAGCTGAATGGGAAAAATTAAAGACCTGACTAACATTTTTCAGAATCTGGAGAGTGTATGTTGAAAATATCTATTTGATTATTCAGTGCTACTTATGGTAGGGGAACCCTGCACACCAAAACCACTTTAAAATGAAGGGTATTTTGCCTGAAAGATACTACAATATCTGTCCCACATATGTCTTTCTCCAGCTAGTGATAAGTGAGATATAAGCAAGAGAACATCAATAATGCCTTGCTACTCCTATTAACCAAATGTGAATGGCAAAGAAAAGTAGAAAGCACCAGTATAGAAAAAGAAAACAGTAATATTTGGCATTGTGTAGTAAATATATTTAAATGTGCACAAACAGAAAAAATGTTTTAATTCTATGATTACTTTTCTACCTATGCTTATCTGATCTTTTCTCACAGTATCCTGGTCATATTCTTTCTTATTCTCACTGCTTTCTTTCCTCCTTTTCTTAGGCAAAGCTTGGAGATGAAATTCTTGACTACAGGGATTTGGCTGCTCTTCCTAAAAATAAAGCCATCTATAACATTGACCGCCCAGATATGATCTCCTATTCTCCATATATCAGTTACTCTTCAGATGACAGGCATAGTTACGGGGAGGTACTGAAACATGGGTATTTTTTTTTACTACGAATTTGAGATTTTATGTGCATCATTATCATGTGCATAATTTCAAGAAAAAAACGACCCCACCAACTTCAGTTAATTGAATCATGTCATCCATTCATTCATAAAGGCCTTTCATGAAAACATGCGTGGCTTTTATTTCAATTTTTAGTCTGTGGAACTTTCTGTGATCATTTTTAAAGCAGATGACATGTAATTAAAGTATGTTTTTCTCTGAGAAGAGTTCATGCATGCGGTAGGAAACAGGAGCCATTGCTAATTATAATGCAAAAATCAGAAGCGAAGCCAAATGTCTTTTGTGATTTTTTTTCTTTTTTTAAAAGTATGCCATGTTATTTTCATAACACAACAGTGGTATCACGTTCCAAGTGCAGATTTCTTTCAACTGTCCCTTACTAAAGTTCATCCTCATGTCATGCATGCATTTTAACCTATTCATATACAGTGCTAATATGATGCAGTTAGTGCTAGTGAAATTTAATTTAGCATAATCTAATACTGATTCTGGGGTTTTTTTGTGAAGCATATTTGTATATAACTACTGTCATGCAAGTTAGCTTTTTTTCCCTAACCATAACTACCTTTCACTTGAAGTTCTGATTTTTTTCTATACTTCTAGATGTGTTTTTACAAATCAAACCTCTTAGATATGCTAGTTATAACAGAAAGATATACTTGGTCTAGAATGGAAATCTCATTTGTTCTCTATAGGTTTAAGTGAAATAAATGCTATAAATAATAGCCATGATATTTAGAATAATCTCTTAATCACTACCACTAAAGTATCAGTACTACTCTCACGTAAAATGCTGCACATATGTTAGGTTTTGCAGACTGTCTTCCGAACCCTGTCCGTACAATGCTGAACCACAGTAGCTCCATTATAATGCATCTTAAAAGAATTAAGATTTTATCTGGTAAAGGATTTAAATGAGGTTTATGTTTCTGATTTCACAAAATCAAAAGCTGCTTCCTAGCCCTATGGAACCCATGGGGTATAAACACTGCCTTTCTGTATCAAAACTCATGGCCACTGATAGTTTGTTGCCCTCCTCAACTGCCCATTTACATCTCAGCTTGGGAGAGGTATGTAGACTAAACAACCTCCCACCCACCTCCGGGAGGACTCAGGTATTGCACCCATTCCGAGGTGGTTTTGAGCTGTGCTTGCAATCCAGCTTGCACATTTTCATGTTGCTCCAAATACTTATATCCTTGGTATTACCAGGGCAGGAATAAACCCTGTGTTCCAAATTTCAGCATCCTGGCTACTATCTGCAGCCGCTATAGTTTCAGTAGATTTGTTTTGCTCAACTAACCAAACATAGTATTTAATCTTGAAAGGAAAATGACTGAACAGCAATGTCAACAGGACTGGCCTCACCAGACCTCAGGATTTTGCGCTAAAGAAATCAGCAAAGTCTTCCTATAAAATTATTTGTATTTTATTCCTTATATACTTACTTAAAACCCAAAATAGCCCTGACTTAAATGACAGGTGGTTTTCCAACTGTATCATGCGTTACACGTGGATATTGATATTTGAAGAGAAGTTCTTCTCACAAGTAACATCATGCATGAATTTGTATCACTAATTTGTTGTGTGTTGCTGTTTGCAGTCACCTCAGTTGCTCTCTCCAACACCTACTGAGGTAATCCCCAATGCCTTTGTACTCCTGTTCTGACCCATTTTGTGATGCGTAAACCTTGTCAAGTTGATAACCAGTTGATAACCTCCTGATTGTACAGTGCATGGGGTTTTATTTGTTTTCTTCTGTGTTACTTGTGTTGAATACACGCTTTGCTTCTGGATTGTCATCTGTGTACATCTACCTCCACTGTCATCTATGTTTCTGCTTTCCAAAATAAAGGTTGTATGGTGGTTACTTCTTCAAGCTCTACTAAATAAATTACATTGGGAAATATGATTTATGTTTACAATATAAGCTGGTATCGTGGGTTGACTTGAATTAATGCTCAAAATGGCCTTCTCTTTGTCTTTTTATTTTTTACCACAGTTTAACTGTTTAACGCATACTGTTACATCACTTGCACATACCTGAACTTCTAGGTGTGTTTTGATGTGTGATCAAAGCCAGTCATTGTTTCACAAAACATCACCTTGGAAGCAGTGATAGCATTTCACATAGTTTCCCAGATAGTAACACAATTACACATCACAGGCCTGGCTAATTACTCCATTATCTCAGTTTTATGTATCGTAAACTTTTTACAATAGCAGAGAATTGCAAATATCTGTTAAGCACTGATTAAACAGGAAAGTTATCTAATAGGGATATAATTTAATTGATAGTTTAAAAATAAAAATGTGCTTTATTTAATATTGGATTTCACTTAATTGCTCCTTCTAGAGACAAAAAATGCACCAAAGGTAAGGTCTGAAACAATACTAAATCTTGGTGATTTGGAAGATTGTAACAATTTCCTTTAAATTAGCTACCAATTAAATTCCAAAAGTGACACTGATATGGAAGTTGGTGCTGTCATGACTTGTCTTACATGAATCCTCCCATGTTATCCAGCTTTGCCATACTTGCTTTCTTTCTCTAAAGAGTCTATGATGCCCAAGCATCGTCATCTGCAAACTTGTCACCAGTGTTGCAGGGATTTTTATTAGAGGAAAAATCCACTGTATCATGCAGTTGGGCACATCATAGAAAATTCATTAACATTCATTTAAATAACATTATGAGACTTTCTAGAGACATTGCTCTCCTGCTTGTTAACTCTCTTTGCAAGGGTTTGAGTGAGTATTAAATAATGCAGCTACACTGGGAGGAAAGCATCTCAAACTGGGCATAGAGGAGTTGATGGCAGAATGTCTACAGAATGTTGTAAGCTTGGGAATGCATCAGTTCTCGTTTGGGTTTTTTTTTGGGGGGGTGGGTGTTGTATAATTCATTCTGAAATGCATATTAAAGCAATAGTGGTTCTCACCACTCTATAAAACTGATTTTTCCATTTTTGAAAATGCAGTCAGTAAGTCTGGGGTGAGGTGGAAGGGACAGAGCACATGTGAACAAGAGAATTAAAAACAATGATGGAAAAAACAGTATACATCTCTATAGAGTCAAGGATAATCCTAGAAAAGCGAAGTTTATTTAAAGATGAATTGACGGATATAATTAAGTTTTCCTGATAGTCATTTGGATAGTAATGATGGGGCTAAGTAGGATCTCCTGTATGTTCAAATGGTGAATGATCCATTGAGAGTCATATAGATGCCTGAAGATATCCCAGTATTCACAAGAGACTAGCACCTGCATGTCTTCACTCACGCCTACTGGAATAGGAGAAGGGAAGCATATTTTTTTTGGAGTATGACTGTCCATAAGGTTTTAAGTGGTTGAAGCTAAGAGTTTAGTGGGAAATAGCTTGTGAGACTTGCTTTGCACAATGCTGCAGTATTAATACTAATGATATATATGAGTGTTTCTATCAATTATCTAACTAGTAATGACTATGTTGTAATATACTACACTGAGCAATTTATACAGCAGACACAGTCATTTCTGTGACGTAATCAAGCCACCAAATGCTGATTTTCATGTTGCCTGTAACTACTGTGCATCCATTCATATGGGTACAAAAGTGACCATAGTACTACCATGCTAACCTGATCTCATCTTCCACCCACCTGTGTATGTTCAGGGAATTATACTGTCCTGAAACAAGACTTCTGCAGTTTTCTGTTCTTTTCAAATTATATTGTCATGTTAAATTCATGTATGTACTGACTTTCTTGGGAACATGACCATTCTCTGACACTTGACTCTTTCAGTCACACTGCAGTGGAGGAGCTTACACCTGAAATCCACCTCATTTCATTGGGATTGCATGGAGCATTACAATAGCATCAACTTCCATCTACATGGCACAGAAATGTATATCAGAGATTCTGTCTGTTTCAGAAGTTATTTCTCTTCCCTGATGACATACATTTCCTCTTTTCCTCTCAGGGTGACCAAGATGACAGATCTTTCAAGCAGTACAGGACGTCAAGTCCTAGCTCTGCTGGCTCACTGGGCTACGGTCGCTATACTCCAACCTCCCATTCTCCTCAGCATTACAGCAGACCAGGTAATGGAAAGCACTCTTACTTATTCTCTAGATTTTTTTACTCCTTTATCTTATTTTGTAAATAAGGTAGGCTCTGGATGGCAGGGATTTAAGGTAGAATAGTGGATTTACAGTGATTTATTTACTGTGAACAGGCTCCCATAGGGAGAAGGGAAATTTTGATGACTAATTCAGGAGCAAGCATCTCAGAAAATGAAAACAGGTGTTTAGAAAGATTGTTTCTATGTATCTGTAAACAGAAGATAGAACAGTTTAAAGAACTTAATCTTGGTCCCATCCTGCCTGAAGCTACATGTTCAATCCCCAACTCTTTCAAGGTGTGGTGTGATAATTGTGAACGCACACAAAGCAAGTAGGGTGATTGAGTAACTTCATGAGCCCTTCTTGTACTGCAGGGTTATGGTCTATGTCTCCTCTCCACAATGCAAGAGCTGGAGTATGACTAGTGATTCTATTGGCTGGATTTTGAAGGACAAGTTGTTTTAATTGAGAAGCTTACAGCAATGTTTATTGCAGCTTTGGGCTGTAGTAGCAGCTGTGTTAGTGCACTTGTCAAACAGAGAAAAGGGATCACCTCCTTTTAATCTTTGCATGGGAGTCCCTTACCAAAGCCATTCATATTTGGGCACCGTACAGAGTTTTATCCTTGGAAATAATCAACTATATTGCTCAAAATTCTTCCTAAGTTTTCTCCATTCCATCATTTGGGTGGAGAACACAGAACATTTATATTATATTTTTATTAGTGTCTCTTCATTTCATTGGGAGTATATTGTAGTTATAAACCAGTTTGTAAATTGGGAGCTTTTAATCTTTCCAGTGGAAATGAAGATTTTATGGATAACAGAAACAGGAATTGAATAGATAATGTGTATATATATATATGTATATATATATAAGCAATATGCAGAGAGAGATAAAGTCTTTGACAAAGTGGAAATGAGACTGAGTATCAAAGATCTATTAAATAGCAGAAAGATTAGTCTCCACTGGAAGCATGGCAGCTATGTCATGCTTAAGCTTAGCTGCACATTGTTAAAGCAAGGAGGAAAGAGGAAAGAAAATCTAAATTAATTCTAATGGTTTACAGCTTCATTGAAAATTTAGAAGAGAGATATCCTAATTGCCACTTTTAGTAAATGCCAAAATATGTTATCGGGTTATTATTACAACAAAGCAAAGAAAGATGACTTTCGAGAATGTTTTTCAAAGTACTTAAACACATGTCTAGCTTTCAGAGCTCAAATAACTCGAGGATGTTTCTTCAAATGCTTAAATTAGCCATGCACTTGAGTGCCCTGGTGCATTGTGAGCTAGATCTTACCAGTGTGCACCTGACGGCAGGAAGAACTGGGCCCACTCATGGCTCAGGTCTTCGCAGAGACAAGGCTCTCCCCATTTCATTTCATTAGATCCATTACGAGCATATATCATTCCCTCTTTCAGCTTTTGAGTATGCAAATTTTCCCCTGAGTGCAGCTACGCCTTTTATGGTTCCTTTTCTGGAATATTTTCTGATGCATTACATTATCAGTGTTTTCTGTAATACTCTTTCTGCCTGTGGAAAGCCCATGTCCCTTGGCCAAATGCATAGTATGGCCACTGTGCTGTTTTTAGCAATAATTATAGAAAGATGAAGTCTCACATATAAACTATATGTTTTCTAAGCATCAGGAGGAAAATGTTCCTGCAAAAAAGGATGGCATTGTAATTTGTGGCTTTCAGTAAGTGAACTAAATAGTCTATTTTCACTTACTCTCTGTTGCCCCCAGCTGGTACTCAGAGTCTTGGTACCAGTAGCTGCATCTCCCTGCCCCAACACCCAAGCCTTACATCTACATTCAGACATCATTACATCCCTTTCTTCAAAGGTAAGGCCCAGGAATGCAAAACTGTGCTGTGATACTGTAGACTTATTCAGATGTGTTTCACATTTATGTCTGTGCAAGCATGGCTTCCACTTGGATAAAATTTGTCTTAATTTTGTGCAAGTGCTTTCTCGATGTATTGTGTAAATTTGAAGAACTGAGTGGGTATGGGGCTTATTTTTGCCTTTTTTTTATTTTTTTCAGTGAGCATTAAGTGTATTTCCAAGGGGTGGAGGGAAGGAATTAGCTTCCATAATGAAAATGAGGGAGGGAATAATTTGGAAGTCAGCTTTTTCTAAAATATAGTCTTTACCTTTATTTTGGTGGTGCTAAATGAATATTATAACCAGTTTATACATTGGCCCAACACTGGATGATCAGTAGTCTAATCTTCTAACCTATATTTAGATATTCTTCATATTATTTGTAGCATTACCAAAAAATATGCCAGATAATCTGGTTAAATCAATAAAGCTGCACTGATTAGGAAATAATCTGTGCCTAAACCATAGTAACTGAATCTATTCTCTTTGCCATTTGTTTTTTTGGTTTTTTTTCCAGTGGATATTAACTCTGAATGAACTCCATGTTCTCATGAGACAGTACAGGGGAATGCCATGAACCTTTGAAGCAAAGGCTATATTTTTTAGCTAGTTAGTTAAATGTCAGAAAGAAGAGACATTCAACTACCCCATGTGTCTTTCCTTGAGTCTGTCCTATGTAGTAACAATATCAATGGGGCAGACACATGAATGGCAAACATTTTCAATACCTTTTTCTTGACCCTCTTGATCTGTTTGATATAGTAAAGCAAAGCTGTTCTTATTGTTCTAAGTATTACAGAAAAGGAAGTGACCCTCTGCAGGAGCCAAACTCAACTGAACAGCAGGCACTCATTGCCTTTGGAAAAATAATGGATTCATATTCATTGGGCCCTAACATATTCAGAAAGAGCTCTGCCCACAGTCAGCTGAATTTCCCTGGTATAAACAGGAACAGAATCAGGCTTGAGTTTTCCAAGTGTGATCCCTCAGAGAAAATTTGAGAGGAAAAAGCTGATGAGATTGAGCTATTTCTTACCTTTTTAAAATCTACCTGAAAAGCTCCTTCCCACAACTGCAAAGCAGTCACCCACACACACATTTCTGGAAGGCTGACACATACCCTGGTATTCTGTGAAGCACTATTGAGCAGGTTTTTTTGATCTGTTCTCTAAATTTGGATGATGTTATCCAACCTGATGTACTGAGTAAGGAAAAACACTTCTGTGTGCTGCAGTGCATGATTTCGCTGTATGGCAAGCTCTTACTCGAAAGCCCGCTTGTAGTTGCTTAGCAGCACTCCTGTTAAAATGAGTTTCTGTTCAGTGCTACTTGACATTGCTCAGAGCAGCAACAATTACCTAGTGCTTCTGTTTGGAGAAAGAAATCCTCAAGTGGCACCTCCTTGTGCCCAAACAATTATTAGGAATGTGATCAAAATGATGTTTTGCAGTTCCACAACACTTTTTATCAAGGAGCTGAAATATTTTGCAGGCAGTAGCTTATAGTGCCTCACAGTGCTCCTGTGAGGCAGGCGAGCCTGGTTATCACTTTCCTGTATAGCCAACCTGAGCCCTGCAGAGATGTATAGATTACCTCCTGTTTTACACTGAGTTAACATCTTATACTGAGTCCAAAAAGAGTCAGATTTGTCCCCATCCTCTTTAAGGTCTCTTAATTCCTTTCTCTAAGTCGCAGACTGCATTTTTCTTTATCTTCAGTTTTTAAAAAGTGAAATCAAGCTCAGTAAAAAAAAATTAAAACTATTAAGTCCAAAAATAATACACCACTTAATAATAGTGGAAGTAATCTTTGTAAAACCAGCACTCCGTAGTTGCATCAAAAAATGTTTCTTTAGGCTTCCAGGAGACAGAAAATGTTAATTTCCCAAGGGAAATTAAACCAGGAAGAATCTTTCTTTTGATTTCAATGAGTTTGTGTAATATTCTTCCAGAGAATTACATTGTTCATCATTTTTCCAGTGAAAAAAATAGGATTACTGACTTCCTGTTCTTTCTTCAGAACACTGTAGTCAAGCTCCCATGAAGTGTACTAGGGTGAGCTGTTCTTTATCATGCAGACATGTGGTATAGTTATGCTCTTTTAAAGATTTTTGTCTTGGACTGCCTTCAGAATAAATCCTGTGAAAACCTCACTTCAAGTAAGCTTCACAGTTCACTGTCATAGAGTGTGATATTCCTAGTACCTATGTTTGGTGTAACTCTTGAGGTGATGGAGTCAGTGAACTGTGCTTAGCCTTGCTGAAAAATACTTTCTACTCCATTTTATGTATGTTGCCTTTCTAGAGCAGGAGTGTGGCTTCCAAAGCCCATTTATGTGGCTTTGAAAGCTTGAAAAGAATTAGTCATCAGACTTCAAAAACCTTTGTCTTGCTTCATGCACCATGTGCAGAGATATTAAAGGATCCAGTTTCAGGAGTAGGCTCTGACATCTCCTTCATTAAGCCAGGGATATCTGTTTGTTGTTCAATCCTGAATTTAGACAGCTTTTAACATAACTTGTTATCAAGTTTCCCATCCTCCCAGATAAGATAAAAGCTGACAAGGAAAGAGATATAAACAATGTTATACTTTTCCTGACAATCCCTTGAAAAGGGAGCGTGGTCTGAGCTTTGGTCAGTTGGCTCCATAAACACAAGGTTAAGAGCAGCCTACCCTATCAGCAGCCAAAAGGCACAAGGAAGTTTTTGTGGTTGACACTTAAGTTCAAAGTAAGATTCTTTCCAAGTTACACAAAATCCAGGGAAGAGTTCATGATTCTGTTTCTTGCTCTGCACTCACCAGTAGAGCAGATCACAGCCTGCAGCTTCTTGTGGCACAAGACAAAACCCACATGTTTGAAAAATCACTCTTTGGGGATAGTTGTAATTTCTCTGAGACCTTCTTTGAAGTTCTTATTCAGTGTATACCAGGCAGATCTTGAAAAAGAGAGTTTCTTGGCAAAGTCTCATTTGAGAGATTTTAATTATAGGCTAGATGAAATGACTGTCGGTAGTACTATCACATGGACTTTCTACATGGGTCTTCAGTTTGCTTTGTTATTAAATACTTATTTTTGTATGCAAAATGTGAAATACAACTCCTCTAATGTGTGTGTCCAAATCAGTGGCAGAATTAAAGTTTAAATGAGCTTCAGCTTGTATGAGTGAACCTTTTCCCCCATTTCATCCTTAATTTTTCTCTTTTGAGCAAGTTAGATGTGATGGCTTTGAAAACCTCTCAACACAGAAGATCCTGCATTGAGAAGTTTGCAGATTTGCTGTCTCCTGGTACTTATGCTAGTGTCATGTACTCTTAGAAGTTTATTCCTCCTGATCAATGCTTTCTTCTGATTCCTTGATGATCTGTCCTATCCCTGAAGAAGGACTGTAGGTGTGTATGATAACCAGCACCTTGGGGGTGCTCAGTCAATGATTGTTCATGCAGGTCATATATGAATATACATTTTTAATAATATGCTAGGTTTTAAGTAAATGAGGAATTAATATACTGTGCAAATCACTTGAAAACTTTCCTCTTCTTTTTAAATTTAAAGATTCCAATAGCATCGCATTTGAATGAATGAGAAGGTTTTTTAAGGGATTTGAAGTCATAAGGGACCTTGCTTAAATAAGTGTGTACCACTGCTTTTTGCATTCAAACTGGGAGTGACATTGAGGCATCTTTCATTTGGTAGGGATGGCCAGGATTCTGGGCAGCAAGCAGCAAAGAAGGAATTAATAAATGCACATTGAAAACCTGTCACTACTTCTTTCTTTCCAAGACCAAAGCAGGAATCAAGAAACTGAATAACTGTCTGCTTCCTTGTCTGAGGACAACTTGGCAGCAAGGTGGTTGTGACGCATCAGGATTTCAGTAATTCCATACTTCTTCCCTTACCGTTTGGAAGGACCAGAGGCTATCAGCAAATGCAGTTGTGATTTCAATTCTCAACTGCTCAGATTACATTTTTCAATGAGAAATCACTGTTACTGACTACACAATGGTAATAGCTGAAAAGTTTTTGAGTTTTTAATTTTCACCAACTGTGAAAATGACAGGCACACAGTTTAGAAGGTATTAGTGTATCATCATGAGATACACAGCACACTCTTCTGACCTCATATGGCCTGTTTATGCTCCTGCTGGACACAGTGTCGCCTCCCAGCTGACTTCAGTGATGCATATCAAGGCTGGCTTTGCCGACCATGCACCCACTGTTTGTCAACAGAGGCAGAGACCACCTCCATGGGCATGGCCTAGACAATTATGGTAATCCAATAATTTTATGGTTATAAAACTTACATTCCCTGAAGTCAGAACTCGGTTACAGTTCTAGTATCTCTGAGCTGCTGCACGTTCTTTACCCCCCAAAAAACTTGCTATAATTACATTGTTACTAGCCATTAAATTTGTGCTCCATCCACACTAAAACAATAACAGTGAATTAACAACCATTTTATGTTAGAATAAATGTCATGTTTGGCTTCCAGCTGCTTAACAGTGCTGTAAACTAATAGGATTTTACAAGTCCCAAAAAAGTAGAGCTTTACTTTTTTGTTTGCCGAGCAGCACTATAATGCCATAGAGTGTGCTTCTGGGAAATAAGCTAGGAAAAAATAGGTGGCACCTAATGAGCCTTTGACAAAACAAGTGTAAAAATGAATACGTATCAATCCTTTGTATGTCTTGAAATTTGGTGAAGTGACTATGGCATTATAGATCTATGACTTGATAATCCAACCTTGTTTGCATAAATAGAGCTGTGGCATGTTACCTGTGGGAAAAAGTTTGCAATTAAGAACCAAATTTCAACATCTGGTTTTATCACTGATATATGCAAGAATATTTCACTTTACTGGAAGATCTGTTTTTTAGTCTAGTCCTGCCCTGAGATAAACACCACTGAATGATTTCACTGCTGGTTTCAGGGCAGGCCATGAGCCATAGCATTAATCATTTAAAAACTGTGATTATTCAGTTAAGGCTATGCAAAACACATTGCAAGGCTGTGAAAGTTTTTACCTTTCTATTTTCTTCATTGAAGTACTGTTAAAAAAGAAGTTTTAGTTTCAAAGTGGGGCAATTTAATCTGATATTATCTTTCAGATATTCGTTATTGATGAGATGCTTGGAGACTAAGCCAGTACACTGTGCTGAAAAATAATGGGCTTCACAAAAATCATGTACTTAAAACTGTTGGATTAACAAGTCATTCTGAACAAGCTTTTATGCTTGAAATACTCTACTTTGCTTTCCATTTTTTCTTTTATCTGCTTTCTTTGCTCTTCCCCTTGGAGGCAGTGAAAGTGGTCGGAGCACTCCAAGCTTATCCATGTACTCAGACAGCAAATCTTCATCTTCTGTCTATCAGCAGGCTCCTAGGCATTTCCATATCCCAGGTAGGCATGCACTGCTTAGCTTTTGATCTTCAATTGCTAGCACATGTTATTCTCTTCTGAATGTAATCTTTTTTTTTTCATTAATCTGTGAATTTGAACTTCAAGTGAAGAAAGTGTCTGATAAGTGCAAATCTGTTACCTGTTAAACTTCATCTCAGAAATAAAGAAGTTAGAGGGCTGTGTGCTTGTGGATGTTAAAAATGTGTTAGAGGAGGCACACAATGACAAGTGTTATTAAGCCTTCAAAAGTACAATTATTTATAGTGCCATGGCTGCATAGGTCTGTTGAATATGTGTGCAGGAGGAAAACCTGAAGAGGGTTTTGGTTTGGTTTTGTTTTGGTTTTTTTTTTTCTTATCCATCTACTTTCTGAATTGGAGTTATATTAACATAGACTGAAAATAGCTGGAAGACTTTAAAACTCCAGGAGGCTCACTGTGGCTGTGTCTTTGCATACGTACTATACTGTTTTCAAGTTCACATTCAGTCAAAAAGCAGATTAAATTTATGTCCACTCTGTTTAGCTTTTTGACTGCTAAGAACATCTACCTGCTCAGTGGAATAGCTTATTCAGTTTTAGCTTAAGGGGCTAACGGTTCTGTAAAGAAATCATAATGAGGAATTGTATCTGCTCAGGTCTGTAATACTAAGTAAATCTGATGTCTGTACAACATGATATGAGAACCTTGGACTGTGGCTCTGGGGGCTTTAAAAATTTCCTGGAAGGCTGAGTTAGCTACACAAACTGTAGGATTTTCTATAAGAATATTGAGCATTTCAAATATAAACATCTATATCTGAATGTGTACCGTTTTAATAATTAATGGAGAAATTCCTTTTTCAAGCATGGCTATAATACTAGTCTGTTGTACCTGCACATGAGTTTTATTTTAAGTAGTGGCAAGTCTAGCCGGTTTGCTTTTGTTGTCTATGAAACATACATTGGTATTCCAGCAAATTGACACCATTCAGGGTGTCTTGAAGCACTTTGAGAAAATTAGGAGGGATTATGCTGTATAGATGGTATAGACAGTATTTTAAATATATAAAGAAGATGCATAAAGCTTTGTTCTCTTGTAATAACCAGTGAATGACAAACCACTGAATGAATGCTGAAGTCTTTGGTGAAGTGTTTTTACTTTTTAGTGTTGTTGAGAGGAGTGAGCAGCATTGTCTGAATTGCTTTCTTACTCTTTTATTCTTTCCTTTCTCTTTCCTCTTCCTTAGACACTGGCGTAAAAGATAACATCTATAGGAAACCTCCTATCTACAAACAGCATGGTACAGTCTGCTCTTCTCTGTTGCAGCTTTATCTGCATGCCTTTGTAAAGAAATGCATATTGACTTCCAAACTTGTTTGGTGTAGTCTTTGCATTTCATTTTGTCCCTATAACCTCAAGTAGAAAAGGAAGAAAAGTAATGAGAAAACAAAATAGCATTTTGTATAATATGCTGTCCAAGGACTCAGTAAGTTCTCTGAAACTGGGATAACGATATTTTGATTTGTCTTGGTAACTCAGACCTTATACTAGTTTCAAAGCAAGTTCTCATTTATGGAATGCTACAAAACATGTAAATGTTGAAGGTTGCCCTCATGTTTTCAGACCGTGCCTTGGGATACCTATGATTTTTAAATAATTCTGACTTCTACATTGCTGAGGAAATAAATAGTCATTGATAACCAGTGTATATTTTCTTTGCTGTGAGAGTGACAGAGCACTGGAACAGATTGCTCAGGGGGGTTGTGGAATCTCCTACATTGGAGATATTCAGGGCCCGCCTGGACAAGTTCCTGTGTGATGAAACCTAAGCTACCCTGCTCTCGCAGGGGGGTTGGAGTAGGTGATCTTTCGAGGTCCCTTCCAACCCTTAGGATTCTGTGATTATATATGAAGTAACCACTTTTCATCTGCAAGTTCTTTAAGCTGTAAAACATCAAGAACAAAGGTAGTCACACCATGGAAGTTAGGAATAAATTAAGTAGATGATAAATATCAGCAAGATGTGATTGGAAAACCTTTGGTAGACCTGGCAACAAAGTTGCTGCCTGAGTTTCTAAACAACAAAAAGGAATAGATGATGTTTTCTGCTACTGAGAATCTGACTTAAGACTCTAGTAAATATGAAAAATAGAAATATGAAGTCTGTGTTCTTCTATTAATATTTCACTAATGAGCATCACTGTGTTGCTGTCAGTGCCTGCCTACTATGTTCTCAGTGATGTTTGACAATGATCTTGCTTTGTGGTACAGGATTAGTAATAGGGAATTCATTTTCCCAAAATGAATTCCACCATTATTCTTTGGAAAGAAATATGTAGGGATTCTGCTGCAATAAGGGTGCCTGAGAAGTGCAGAAGTTTTAAAAATTATGCTTTCAAGTAATTATCATCTTTATGCTATCTTTCATGGAAAATAACAGTTATTTCTGGTTTGGATGAAGTTCTAGTTTGGCTCTGATACAGCAATAGAAGGAAAATTGTCAGCTAATGTCTCCCAACTGAGTGAGTCAGCCTGTGCATACTCACTGTAACTGGTACTTCATGCTGAAGTAACTGCACATGCAGATAATCCAGATTTAGATAACCTCTGTGGTTTTTCTGGGTATGGTTTTGGGCAAAGCAAGGCTTGCTAACATTTCAGTGCACTTTAGGTGTTGGTCTTTGATAGACATTTTCTGCTCATGTCCTAATCTTGGACAAAGTACTGTTACCTCTCAGGCAAAAAGATAGGATCTCATTGGTTTAGTGCTTGAATTAATGTAATTTTTCAACCTTATAGTCTGCCCAAGCTCTCTAATTCCGTCTTGTCTTTAGATACAAATCACTTGAGGCAGCTTCAGGCTGAGCAAAAAAAAAAAAGCTACTGACAAAGGAAAAAAAAATTGCATATTGTAGTGGTGTTTAGAAAGATCATGAGCAAAGGCAGTTACAATCATCTGGTGTAAATCAGCATAGCTTCACTGATTTACATAAGCTGACAATATGGCTCAAATGTCCCAGCTGTGTCATTTAACTTTATGGACTTTTTGGTTTGAAAAGAGGATTCTAAGTGGCAGCATTCTTTTCTTCCAGGCCAGGCATTTTTATTTCAATTTTACGTCCGTCAGATAAGCAGTCGAAGTCTGGATTATGTCAGTTTTGCACTGCTGGATGGTGTTGTTCCTCCTGATCACTGGAGTGAGCTGAGAATTAAATTATCAAGTCATAAATTTCTGTAGGTTAACAAGGATATATGATTTAAACTTTATTTATAGATTGTAGGCATTCTGAAAGGTTATGTTGAAAATGCACACTTTGCATTCTGCTGAAGAGCAAACCATAATTTACTCTGACTCAAACAAACAAAAATCTGAACTTTCCTTCCAATAAAAAATAAATTAAAACCAAAACCAACAAATAAAATTTACCTTTTGTCTGGAAGTACTCCTGGCTAGAGCATGAACACATGAGCATCTGATGATTCAGCTCCTCAACCTAATGGGACACTGAACTAACACATGCTGAAAAGGAGCCAGAGAACATTCCTTCATTGAAGAAAGCAACTTTGAACAAACAAGCACAAAAATGTTCTTTATAGCAAAAAGTGCAAGGAAGTCTTCCAGAACATTTGGCTTTAAAGTTTTCAGTTGCAGCAGTGTCCGATAGATTTGCTGTAGCTGCACCTTCTGTGTTTCTATTGTAAACATCCAATTCCAGAATGAAAAAAGGTGGTGGAAAAATGGGGTATATGGGTGATCAGGCTGAGAGGCGAGATTGGAAAGTGAAGAGTTCAGGAGCCTCCCAAAACATCAGTGAACCAGGTTTAAGTACTACTTGCAATGTAGGGACTTTATTTTTCACCTGTCATATATAGATACTTCTTTCTGTTTATTTCTTGGAGAAGCAGTTCGCCATCTTGGAAAAATGCTCTTGTCAAGATGCTATTAACTAACTGTGAAAACCTTGAGTTTGTTCATATTTAACTTTTATCTTATGATCCAGCTTTGTTTTACTACATTAAATGGAGGGGGGGAAAAAATTCCAAACCAACAGTTGCGGATTTTCTCCTCTAATCCACAGTTTTTTTTCCTTACTGCAATTTGTCATTTTTCTTAAGTAGCATCTCTTTAGCAAAACCAGTAAAGGTCTGGATGTAATCTGTGTGATGGCACCAGAAAATGAAACCAAACAGCACTGAAGTGCCTATGGTGGCGGCCTTCTGCCCCTGTTGTTTAGATAAAGGGCAGATCCTCTCCTAACATGCTAGTGGGGAAACAGAGGGGGCAGAGTTGTTCTCAGCTTGCTGTTTGTGTTGCAGTGCTTCTGATGGTGCAATTTAATCTCCCCACCTTTGTCTCCAAGAATCTAAAGTGAGCCTTTTTTATTATCATACTATTTCTATTATTAATAAATATGTTTTCTGGGTGCATTGCATTGCATGGGGCTTTTGTGTTGCCCTTTTATTCAGTCAATGCAGACAATCCCTTGTTATGATGAGTTCTCATGGCTTAAAATTAATGATCATTGCATTACTCCTTTTTTGTACCATTAAAACTCTCCCCAAAACAACATTAAGTGATATAAAGGCAAGTAAGACCCAGATTTTGTGAATTTATCTGAAATGATGTGAAATTTGGCATAAAATCTTCCTGCAAGTTTCTGAGGTGTAACTATGTGGTTTTATGTCTGGGACATAAAAAGCAATGAAAACCACATTTGATGGTTGAGAACTATCTAATGAACAGGTTTTCAGCTGAGTTTCTTCTCAGCGAGATGGAAAGCTACGAGACAACAAACCAACAGTAAAATATCAGCAATATTTTGTTGTTGTTGAAGGACTCTTTAAGAGGGTAATATAGTCAGAAAAGAGATTGGTCAAAGAACTGTGAATTCTAGAGCCTGACAGAGTCTCTTGCTGATTTCATAAAGCAGTAATACCAAATTTGTTTCAGTTTGCCATCACTGCCTGTCCTCCATAAGAGTCCCAGGTGTGCAGACCACAAAATATCTATGTAACCATAAGTACTTTCATGGTCATGGTAATGCAGAAGAATGGGGAAATGACGGCACTGTGTGCAGTGACCATATAAATCTGTCCCTAAATTACGATGTAGTTTTTTTTTCCCACCAATCATTCCTTCAAAGTAGTTTCTTCCTAAAAAGGTAGGTTTGAAATCCAGCAGGAATAGATTGTCTGAATTCAGTGCATACCTGAAAGATGAGTATTAGTATAATAATTTCAAGATAATTTAAATAGTTCGGTGAAATTATAGCTCTACACATCCAGTTGTCTGGCCAGGATATTTTTTCTTGGTTTGTTTTTTTTTTTTCTTGTTGTTGTTGTTATTATTTTGAACTCTTAAAAACATTTGGAACAGTCAAAACAGGAAAAAAAAAAAAAAAAGAAGGATGTAATATGTTCTGATTTTTAAAATTAACTTAATCTTCCAGCAGCAAGAAGATCAGAAGGGGAGGATGGAAGCATGGATCAGGACAGTAAAAAGGTATTGATGAGAAAAAACAAAAGGAAGTAGTTTATTTATCTTTCTTTAAGCAAGTGTTTTTTAAAACATATTCATATGTAAAGGTATTCTTTCACGTGACTGAAATAATCATTACTACTTTAGGTCTTCCCAAGGAAATAAAGGAAAGCTTAATCTCTTACCCAGAGGGTTTAGCATCCACATTCTACAGTAAAGAGAGAAGGGATATTGAGATTAAGAGCAATAAACTCATAGATTTTCACTCAGTATATACATTGGTGATTCAGTTAAGCTTGCAGACTTTTACTCAGGTTGCATCTTAGTATAGAAGAAAAATATTAACAGCAGATTAGTTACAAGAAAATGACTGCAACTTCAAAACTGGGGCACAGTGAGCATCTTAATTAACAGAGAAACTGCCCTCAGCCTAGCTGAAAGTTAAATGTTTCTGGTAGCTGTGACCTCTAAGTCATGATATAGTCAACTCATATGATTTGATAAAGGATGCTACAAGTTGCACTGAGCATAAACATGCTGTCAGTTCACCACTTTCTTAGACAGGTGAGGTAGGAGAACTTCATTCAGATGTTAAACAGGCTTTTCCTCTTTCCAGCTGAAGACCAGTTGGATTATTCTGAAGGGGGATATGGACACCAGAACTAACTCACCAGATTCAGACACACGGTCCCTGTCTCTGGCTGCTGACAGAGAAAACTTCACGAGGGCACAGGAGACTGCTGGTTACTCCAGTGAGTACTGCATCCCCTGGCCACCAACACTGTCAAGTAGGAATATGGCAAGGGAAGGTGGCCCTGCTACAGCCTAGTCCACACAGCTCTCCAGTTGGCTTTATGTTTCATATCTCTGTCATAATTACACCTCTTCATCAATTTGTTTTTCTGTGGCTTATAAGTGCTAAGTGCTTTCAGATTTCGATACTAAACCTGTTTATAGTTTCATGTTAGTGAAGGAAGCAGCACTGTTTGTACAAATGATGTATTGTCTCTGTGGAGGGCAGACATTCTTTACCACAAAAACCTACCTATTAATGCATAAAAGTGCCTATTTATTATGTGCTATTTTCAGTAAACAAGGTGGTAGATTGTTGGCTTGTGCCAATAACTCTTGATGCAAATTATGGATTTTGAATATCAGTAGAATCATTTCTTCTGTATCATGATAAGCATAAAGAATACTTTGCTCCAAAGGTTAAGTTAGAATAGGTATTTTTTATCATTGTTCACAGTTATACCTGTAAGTTCACTGAAATCTTGCAAGTGGAATAATGGGATAATTTTGTTGCTAAATACTGGTCTGAAGACAATGCGAGCATGGCTAGCTGTCAGTACCAAAAGTGTGGTTTACACATTTCTTATTCCACTTTTCAGGAAGTTAGGAGGTGTAGGAAATGGTCATCAGAATCAGGTCTGAATTTTACTTTTAGATTACATAAACAAACAAAAAAATAGATTAAATGAATTTTAGCAGATATCTGGGCCATTCCTCTCCCTGCTTCCTCCATTATACCACATGGCTGTAGCAGGTCATCTGAGGTAAACAAGCCAGGGAAGCAGTTTTCCAAAAGAATGCATCCAATGCAAGGCATGTCTGGCAGCAGAACTAGGATGTCAGTCTTGTGGACATTTTGGTAATGTGATAACTGGCTCCATCAGCTTATATTAAGGAAATTATGGCTTAGCCACGAAAGGAACAGGAAAAACAGATGGTACAAAGTCTGTCGCAAGACTGTAACAAGATAAAAAGTTATTTTGGATCACCCATCTTGCTGGCTAACTTGAAGGGATTTGATTCCTTAGTCCTCACCAGACATCACATGCATGGGCGCAAGGTGTATTGTAGGATTTCCTGTGCAGATGAAACCAAGTCTGACCACCTCACGTACCTAACATCTGAACACCTTTCATTGTAATACACATGTTGGGTGTGGTTGGGAGCTTCCTGGAGTTGATCTAATGCTTTTCTATGGTCCTACTTTCTATAGTTCTGTGATCTAATATTTTCTATAATAGTCCTTGTACACAAATTTTAAGTAGGGAAAAGTATGTAGCAACCAAGAACGGTGTTACACAGGAACAACGTACAGTGTCAATGTCACTCTTCTATATCAGTATTTTTTTTATGGTGTTTGTTTTTTCTTTTTTTTATTACTATTATTATCTTGGGAATATGGACCTATAAAAACTAGAAATGCGAGAGGTGGTTCACACCTTTGTCAGTGTCAATATTACCCGTGTTGATACCATATAAGTTGTATCATTCCTTTTCTGTTGCTTTTTGCCAGCATTTCTGTATCCCTCCTGAAAATTGATACTGTAACCCAAATAGCAGCAACACAGAAATGAAATTGAAGAAGTTTTATCTTCCTGTTGTTTGCATTTCCTATTTTTTCTTTTCCTTTATAATTTTGTTCAGCCACCTGACTGTGTTAATACTCATGGACATCCTATGTGATCTCTACTTTACTCAGTGTTTCCTATTTAGTTCTGAATATTTGTAGTCTGTCACATGCTCTGTTGGCCGTCAAAGAGTAGTAGCTTCTCTGCCTTTTGTATTTATGGTTGAGAACTGTGACATTCAGTCCCATCTCTGTGGCACAGTCAGTGAGTATCAGAGAAGATAAACTTTTGGGAGTATAGTTTTAGTGCCAAGTGGTTACAGGCAAAGTGGAGGAGGATAGCAATCATCAGACTGTGAATCTCTGGTGATGTGGCCAAGCATGCTGTGCAAACAACCCTGTGTACAAACAACCCTGTATTCATCTGTCCAACCTCTGAGTAAGCCAGAGAAGGCCTATTCTGCTCTGGAACATACTTGGCCACATTATATTAGCTGTATGCCCAGAAGAATACATTTAACAACAAAGCACATTAGTACAAGGCTTATGTAATTAGCAGGCATCTAGAATGGAGCTTGCATCTCCTTGCATCTGCCTGTGCAAATGTGTTTTGTTTCTGTATATGTAGATGTTTAATTATCAAGCATTTACCATAATTCATTATTTTAAGTGTTACATATTTAGGAAAGGAGACAGCTGGAAGGGTGTATAACCCATGTTGTTCTGTGTCCCTGATGTGCTGAGAGGCAACCTCAGAGTATCCAGATTAAAGTCAATATCATACTGGGAAAAGCAGGAGCCATATCCATGCAGAGAGTGGCTGATGTTCAGATAGTGACTAATTAGAGAGAAAGATTGTTTTATCTTGGTTAGTTACTCAAAAAACTTTATGGTAACGGTTAGATGTGATAATGAGCAGTATGTGGTTGTTGGCTTCTAGGATTGTATTTTTCCTTTATACTAAAAAAAAAAAAAAAAAAAAAAAGAAAGAAAAAAAAAAAGAAGCAAAAAAAAAAAAAAAGGGTTTATTTTTGTACCAAAGTTCATGGGAAACAGAAGCTAAGTGAAATACAGTTCTCACTGGAGTCAGTGGGTCTTGCCAGCTTGTTTTGGGCTATTTCAGCTTTGTTCGCCTCTTGGGTTTCTTCCAGACGGCCACACAACGTCTCTTGTGCCTGCAGCAGTGGTTCAGCTCTGGCAGCCTGGAGGCAGCTCCTCAGCTGCAACCTGCTGGAGTGAACCCCATTTGCTTTCAAACTGGGCTTTACCTTGATGCATTTTAGAACAAAACTGTCTCACACATGTTCTCTGTAGACAGGAAGCCAAGAAATTGCACTGATGTTCAACACCAGCATCTCCTCCAGGCATGTTCTGTTGAACATGCATTTATTCTACCTCACAATGTTATACTCATTTCCCTCTGGTGTGAGTGCCATTCAAATAACAGGCAATGATAAGTTTCTTAGTTTCCAGATTGGAATAGCCAAATGATCTATCTAATTCAGTAGTCATCCCTATGTCCCTGTATCAGACATGGAAACCTCCTACAAGGCTGCTGGTTGATTAAGTTTCTAAAGAAACACTTGCTTTTATAGATCATTTTCATTTAGTAGCTTAAATAAGTAAAGTTTGTCAAACTTCCTTTCCTATGATGAGCTTTCATTGACCCAGTTATCCTGTAGGCCAGTGGCCTGGTGGACTTTATTTGGCCCACTTGACCACAGATGAACAAGAACAGCACAAAAGATTTCTCCAGGATCAACTGTCACTGCCTGACAATACCGTCTTTTCCATATCTGTGACGTATCAGGACAGACATTTCAAACTTTTGCATTTTTTTTTAAACACTTGTACTAGCAACTCAAGGTCATCTTGTGATTGAGCTTGTGAGTCATTTCGTGATATGTAAGCTTGTATCCTTCACCAACATTTCCAATTTATGAGCTCTCAGCTTAAACTGTAAAAGTTTGGTGTATTTATTAGTCCCCAAGTGCATGACTTTTCCCATGAATTATTAAATCTTACCCATTTCTATTATATTAATGTTCAAGGTTATCCCAGTTCATTATGATATCGCAATCCTCCTTCTGCCTCAGTGCTTTGTAAATCTGTATAGACAGGAAAGTTCATTAGCCCATTGCTATTTTTGGTGTCCCAGTTACTAGTTAACACATGAGGTAATTTTAACTCAACACCAGTCTGTGCTGACACTTCTCTGTCAGCTCTGCTGAGTCCTCACTACCCATTTCTTTTAATTTCATTACTTCCTTACTGACCCTACAATTCCTCTGATAAACTCCATATTCTCCAGATTTGTGTTTAATTCCATGTGCAGTCACATGCCAAATACTGTAATGACATCAAATCAGATAAGATCTGATAAAATGTATGATGTGCAGAAGTTATTTCTCTTAAAGAAAGCTGCCACAAAGTCTGTCAATGCATCTTTAACTTATGTTAAACTGATTAAAAACTATTTGAATATTATTGATTTTCTGTTTACTTCAATGTTTTTATTTAGTCTTTACTAAGTTTTCTGTTGGGAGCGAACTATTAGCTCCTTATTGCCTTTTTTCCCTTTTTAAATATAAAAAACTATAGTTGCAGTTCTCCAGTGGTGACAGGTTTTGGACTTGCAATTCAATGTGAGCTTATTGCTCCCTGTTTAAGTACAATTAAGTGCTTATAAGTGGAATTATATTTCCATCACAACTGTGATTCATTGGTGTACCCTTCCTCCATTAGCTTCCTCCCTTTTTTACTCACTACTCTCTACCTTTTGTTCCTTAAAACAAAGGTGAAATACTCTTTCAGTGTTGGAGCCATACCTAAGTTACCTTTCACCTCTGCTGTGTACTGACATAGTGTAACTCCCAGTAACCTCATTTCTTCTTCCCTTGTTCTCTTTTTATTTGGATGGCTGGAAAACCTTTTGCTATTTGTTTTAGTATCATTTTCAGTGCTTAAGTTAGCTTGACTTCTGGCAGTTCTTACTTTATCTCAGCACATTGTGAGCTCTTTGCTGATCCATCTTTTGTTTTTTCTTTCTGTATGCTTATTCCTAATAATCTCCTTAGGTATGTATTAATACAGTGGGGTCTGGATTCCTTTCCTGCATTCCACTTTGGAGACAGATTGGTAACACTTTTGACAGAAAGAAGTGTTGTGCATTCGGTTCTTTGAGCTAACTGACTTCTGTAACTCTTTGCATCAGTTTATCAAAATATCCTCTCCTGGAATCAAGACTCTTTATCACACATGTTTTTTCATCTTCTGTTTAATTTAAACTAATTCAGCTTGCATACAGCATTATTTTTATTAGCTAAAAGCTAATATGAAACATTTTTGTCCTTTCACTGAGAAAAGATATTTCCAAAATCTCATATTAGATTCTCAATATTAAAAGTAGGGCTCTTCAGTTGTTTCACAGTGACTGCACACAGTTTCAACACTATATTACATCCAGTTTGTTCATGGTAACACCACTTTGTCTATCTTGTCTATCTTAAAACTTGCATTCTCTAGAGTGTTTGTACTCTCACTGATTCACTTTATCCATTGTCATATCTTCATTTATGGCTTTTCCTACTTGAAGCAGTAGAATAAGTTTTAAAGAAAACAAAAATGAAATAGTTTTGTGGATTTTTTTGAAGTGTTAGGATACCAACCCTTCTTTTTTAAGAAACAAAACCAGATCACATACATTATGATCAAAAGTGATGTAACTCTAAAATGAAGGTACCTTTAATCCTATTTTCAAATTATGTTTTAATAACAAATTAGAGGGCAGAGATTACACAAGCTCTCAAATCTTCTTTGCATCTCATAGCTGCATAAGGCTTCCATAAAATGAGTCCCACAACTCTCTTCATGTCCTGCCCAGCAAGGTGAGTGCATCCTGGCATGCTGTTATTTATAGACATTGTTACACATGTTCATGTTCATTAAATATGGAGAAAAGATGAGTGTTGCTAAGTAATATTTCACCCTGTTAATAGAATGTACTTTTTGGTCTTGTAATTGCAGTTTCTGGATGTTTTCTTGAATTCAGTGGCTTAGGAAGCTGTAAAACACAAAAAGTATAGCTGCATGTTTTATCCTTTACAGGATTTCCATATGCTAAATCTGCTTCTCTACCTGGCTATGGAAAGAATGGCTTACATCAGGTAGGTATACTTTTAAGTGCATTCTTCAGGCAGTAGTGTATCATAAGTAGGCAGCTTAGTAACTAGTTGAAAATCTACATTTCAAAGGTGTTTTGGCTGCCAGCCCTGTCTAACAGGTTCATACCCTGTCTGTCTGCAAGAGTAGGACAGACTGAGGCTCATGAGTCCCTCATGAGCATTAGGAATCTTGATTCTCCTCCCAGTACAAAGGTCCAAAACATACAGGCTGCACATATTAATAGATCACAGTATAGCTTGAATTAATGATAGAAAGGGTAGGCCTATAATTAGGCAAGAAATTATCTTAGAGCAAAGGTAGATCAGCCCACTTGCAATTCTTAAACCATCTGCTCTGATTTTTTCTGGTATGCATGTGTATGTATATATATATATATACACACAGAATTGTCATATTTTAAGGCACTGAGGGAGCAATATAAAGAAAATAGCAGACAACAATTTAGAAAGCAAAATAGATAACAAAATTATGTTCCAATCAGACTAGGCATTCTTTTTCTAATCCTTTTTTATAGTTTTTGTATGTCTTTAGGAAAAAGGCATCTCTGACACTGCAGCCTCTGTGGAGTCTGGCATTGTGAGTTCTCAGTTCATAACGAATATATTTAAGTACAAACCCATTATGGTTGATAGTGATAAGCTATCTGTACATAGATGCGTGTGCACTTACATTTTGAAGATTGATTTGTATTTAAATCACATCAAAAGGACCTCGTTCAAATTCTCTACTTTCTCTAAAGGAAGATGTGAAAGCTGTAAAAGTACATGAGCAGGATTAAAGTTCCCCATTTATAAGAGTCAAACTGCAGGTCAGTGGAAGGAGCTATGAGAAAGCAACTATCAGAGAGTAGCTAAATGTATTTTTCAGTAGCTGCTGAAATGTCCATCCCTTTGAGTTAATATTACAAGGCTAATTGTTCTTCATTGCTTCGATACCTGATTGCTTGAATTCCTCTCTTAAGGAAAGGAACCCATGGCACTGAAACTTGATCAAATGTGATTTAGGAATTTGGAAGGGTCTAGGTAAATCTGACCTGAATAAGCAGCTCCCAGTAATCTGGAGTGAGTGAGGGACCGACTTGCACCCAGCCACAGTGCTTGGGAAGCAACGAAACTATATCAGAACTTTTAACTGGCAAGGCCAAAGCAAACTCCAGCAGTAGTGGAGCTGGCCATAATTGTTGTCTGATGCCATGCAATATAACATGAAGGCAGCAGATGGCAGCATTTGCCCCGCTTAGCATCCAACCTCACAGCCGAAAACTAGGAAAGTTGAAAAGATTGATCATAGTCAAATCCTTGAGGCCAAACTTTTTCTCAGAATGGATGTTCTCTGTTTGGATTGCAGGTTCATACCAGCTTTTGCGGTTTGTAATTTTTTAATCAGCCGGCCCAGTGCTGCATAACAGAACAAACCAAAACCAAACAGTAAGGAGCCTTGCAGGTTATTGCGAACATAGCTGTGCACACTGGTGATACCCTAATAGGTAACAATGACACTCAGGGAAAAAAATCATACAATAGTGCTTTTCTGCTCTCCTGTAATATTTTTCACCATAGCATTAGCCAGCAAGAAAAAAGACAGTGGGTCACTCAAAGCTATAGCACATATATGCAGTTTTCACTGGTCTTAGTGGCATCAGCAGTGTGAGGCAGACTGGAGAATGAGACAAGCTTCAATGCAGTGTGAGTGGTTTGTGATGATAACAGCAAGACATCTGCATCACAAGTAAAGGCATGTGACAATTTCAATCTTAACTTATGGGAGCAATTAGACTGAGTTTGAATGAGACTTGATTCCTTCTCATTCACAAGGATCAGTATTTTGATTGTGTGATACCAGCTGGTTTTCTTTTTTCCTTTCAACAATGTGCAGAGTAGTTTTGTGTGTTTTGCTGCTACACTGCTTCTTTCTTTCTCTTTCAGCCTGAAAATATGGGCCAATACGAAACGGACCAGGAGGCGAGCTGGGGCATGAAAGGTACATTGCAATATCATTTCCACTTCACTTCTTGTTTTCTTCCCTTGAGGATGCTCTTTAACATATCGCTATGAAGAGTTCTATTCTGAGATTGTAATAATGACAAGACAGAGACCCAGTTCAACATCATGTTTATCACACAGAATCTTCCTTTTATCTAACCAAACATAAATGCCTGTCTGAAGCATGGTTGCACCATCAAGTGGTGCAACCATGCTGAATCAATCCCACTATCCTCAATATGTGGCGACAGCCCCTGTGGTGGTGGTCTTGTATCAAAAACAAGAGGAATTCTGAGATAATCACTCCCCTCCTCAAGACATATTTAATTTAAAAAAATATGTCCACTCTGCTTCTTGTTTGTGCTACAGTGTGGTTACAATGTACAGAATTCAGAAAGCAGAATTCATTTGCATTCATTTCTTTTATTACAGTTTAAATGGACTGAAATTAATATCAAACTTGGATTGGAATTTTCAGTAGAGCTGGGCAATTTAGGAACATGTATCTGCTAATGGGGAAGAGTAGGATTTTGCTTCCAAAACACTTAATCTCATTTTAAAAATCTTACTCTAATGCTTCACTTTATGCCTTCGTGTTGACCCAATTCTTTGTCTCTGTGTTTGAATAGTTAGAGGTCAGATTTTTAAAAATAGACTTATCCCTGATTTCATTTTCAGACCATAAAAATGTCTATGAAAATATTGGCTATCTTTATTGCATTTAATAATTGTTTTAAATAGATGACCTTGTGGTAGTCATATTATACATAGTCATATACTGATCTTATTAGAATACTCTTGTACTAGTTTAGATCCAGGAGTCATTGTCCCCACACCCCCAAATCATCTTTTCTTCACTATCATGAAGAAAAGAGATGTCATCCAAAGTGCAGTATGTTGGCATCTTGGAATATTTTATTTACACAATGGTTTTCATATATGTTCCCAAACTGACATGTCTTTAATAATGCAAATATTTTAACTACTTTCATTAAAGAGCAATAAGGGCAGGACTTTTGGGTGACAGATTGACTTAACACTCCACAAAAGTCTCCTGTAAATAGAAATTCCCAATTTTGCCAGACATACTGTGTAACTCAATAGCATTGGGAGATGGATTTTCTGTAATAAGCCTTTGATTTCAAAGAGAAGGACTGTTGCTTCAGCAATAGGCATTGAGAGCATGGGGGTCAAATGCTTACTAGGCATGCAGTTATCCAACAACTATTGAGAAGGGTTAAATGTATTAGTATAGCAAATTGCTGCTGTACCTAAATATTCATTGCAGTGACTTCAAAAGAAGCTTATAAATTCTAAACTGTGAACCTGTTCTCATTCTCTTGCAGAATACAAGGTAAGAAGGGCTTTTCCACCACTGGAAGAACAATCAGATTCAGCACTTCCTAGCAAGGTTACATGTGTTCCTATTTTATTTTATTTTATTTTATTTTATTTTATTTTATTTTATTTTATTTTATTTTGTTTTGTTTTGTTTTGTTTTGTTTTAATAATTTTGTCTCAGTGAAATACTTGTCAAATCGGGATGCAGGAATGTACCGTTTAAATTAGTAAGTTCCCCCCACTGTCATTTCCACACATCAGAACTGGATGTGGCTGGAGTTCATATGCTCTTGTCTTTTTAACAGATTTATCCTTATGAAACACTTATTGTAACAAACCGAGTTCGTGTGAAATTGCCTAAGGATGTGGACAGGACCAGGCTGGAGGTAGGAATGATACTTGCTTGATGGCTTTGAGAGTCCTTGTCCTGTCTGTTTGCCATCTTAGGTACTCCTGTGCCCAAGTAATAGCAATGAAAGAAGAGAGAAGAGGGGAATAACATTATATATTTTATTTAAAAACACTAGTAGGTAGGCAATCTAACTAAAAAAGAATAGCCAGAAACCTGGTGAGTGTCTGATCACATGGTGCTTTACAAAGATTGCATTAGTTTTAGATGATTATACAAGATATTGAAAGTTGGAACGGGATGAGTGAAAACTTGGGGTTTTAATTCCTATAAAATCATTATCCTAAAATAACGTGTATTACAAAAAACCTCCATTTATCTTGCAAATACCTGGACCTATGTTTCTGGTCCACTGTCTTATTTAGCCTCTCCTTTGGCTGTGTGGTACACAGGTTTGCTTATAGCATCCACCTCTCTCAAAGAGTTGTAGCATAAGCTGAAGAAATGCTGTTACAATTTATCATAAAGGAAAGATTAGTTTCCAAAGGCCAAATCCTGAAGTTGATGTTCAGGCAAAATTCATAAGATAGATTTTTTTGACTGAGTAATGACAGGACTGAATAAAGACTCACCTAAATTATTAAACTAACGTATCTTTGTGTGAATTACTGTCAAGAAGAAGAGATAGTTCAGTTAAAATTATGTGGTAAGACTACTGGACTTTTGGGAAGATATATATTTAAATTTATTGTATTTTTAACTTGATAATGTGACAAGAAAAAAAGAAAGAACTTTAAATCAGAAAATAATAAAAAAGAAAAACTATGAAGTAGCAGAAAGTTCCTCATTTTAAAAAGATAATTTACCAGATTTTTATACATGCAGTATATTTTGGAAAAGGTGTTATGTTCTTAAACACTTCAGTGTGCTTGTTTCTTGGTTACCCAGCAAGTGCTATTGATTCGATTGAGAGGAAAAAATAGCCTAAAACGTGTGCTGTTTTAAGCCTGGGGTATAGCAAGTCATGATAGCAATAATAAAAACCATAAGTCCAGAAAAAGGATCAGGGAGTTGGAGGAATACTCATCTGGACACATTCTATAAACGATCCTTTTTACGTATATTTGTGCGTGTGTGTGTACGAAAGGACAGAGGCTTTGTTTAACCACATCAGACTGGTCTGAGCCAAAAATGCAGCTCTAAATCGCATTTTTAAGGCAACATATAGTTTGCTTTGGATGGATTGTGCCTGTACTGACTGCCATGATCTGTAACTCATCCACTGCCCTCAGCTGGGATCACTGTTTGCTTAACACCAGAGATGCTCAGGCTGCCTCTCACCAGGTGCCTGATGGCGCAAGAAGCCCAACCACTTCAAAGATCTCTCAGAGGTTTGCAAAAAAAGAACAATAAACAAGATCTGCTTCAAACCTGTACCAGAAAAGTGATAAGGGAACCACACTGATCCCACTGATCGCTGCGCTATGTTAAGCATGTGTGTCTGCAGGAAGGGCTCCTTTGTAGATGATCCTACATTTATTAGGGATTGGTAGTTTTTTAAACAATTAAATTAACATTGTTTTAATAGGATTATAGCTACTGGAAAAAACAGAGGCAGCAGCTCATCTACACATTCTAACCATATGCAGAGTTGAGTGACAGGCACAAACTGTTCTCTTCCCTCCTCCTTGTCCCTTCCTTCTGCATTACAGAATTGCTGGAAATAAGTTGCTTTGCATAGCAAAACAGTTTATCATTATTTTCTCTTGTGGCAGAAGAAGAAAAAAGATTGTAACTTAGTTGCTGACTTGTGCATTCAGCAGATTTTAGGCTCGGGCAAGACCCAGGACTCAGGGAGCCCATGACAACATGGGTTTATAGTTTTGCATAGGAACATACCAGGATTAGCAACACACCCCCCCATATGTTAATAGAGGGACCTACCTGGCATATCTTCATGTCTTTAAGCTTTTGAGGCAACACCAGGAATACCAGAAACAGTTACTAAGTTTAGATATCACCTTTTCTAGAGCTCCTTTCACATGCACTGGAGAGTATGACTCAATGCTCACAGATCTCTAGGTGGCAAGTGATGCTCTGAGCAGAATTGCTTGCCAGCTGATCTGTTTCCATCTTGCACAGCCATGTCACTTGCGAAAGTGCTGGATTGTGCCTACAGAAATGGTAAAAATGATAGGCACTGTTAAGCCAATATCGAGACTGTAGAGTGATTTGTCTAGGAAATTAAAACAAAAAAACCTCTTATGTTTGAATATTCTGAGTATTATTCTGATCAATTTTCCTCCTACTGTTTCTAATCAGAACAAGCTCCTGGGTGTGATGTCTGTGGACAGGATACAGGTGGTGTCAGTGGAAAGAGACCTAGAACTGTTATGTTTTGTACCAACTCTCAAACCTGAAAGCAGTTTCACAGTGTCCAGTATGATTAGAATAATTTACATGTGATGTTTCTGACTCCCTGGTCTACTTAAGAGCAATAAGGCGACTAAATTGCATAAGTTAGATTTATTTAACTCTTGCAAGTTGACTTGAAGCAGGCTTCTGTTTGTGCAACAGAATTTGTTGTGAACTTTGAACGATCCAGCACAGATGTCATGGAAAAGGTGTTGTTGTTTGTCTCTGATTCCCATTTCCAAGGGAAGTCTCCTATATCGAGTGTTCCTGTCATGAAAAGTGAACTCAAGTAAATGGTATTAGTTCTTCGGGTCAAATTAAGGGAGGCTGCAATGAAGGCCTTGGCTAATGGTCAAGGACTGCACAAGGGTGGGGTGTAATGGGTGGTAGTGTTTTCCTGACTTTGCTCCCATCGTGAGTATTTTTTAGATTATGCTTGTTGTGTAAGAAATTTATTTTAAGGATTATAAAAAATATTTGCTTGCAAAAAACGCATATTTTTCAAAGCCCAAAGGTATCTAGAGATTAGGAAGGCTCAACTGGTAATGAATACATTCAAATAGTAGGAATTCTTTCTTCAAAAGTGCATACATACAAGTGTGAAAACATGTTTTTGTTTGTTCATTCTTACTCAGCAGTGGGGTAGAAGTACCCAGTTCCTCATGCTCCCCCAGGAGATGTTTATGCCAGAGGTGAATTAATACATGCAGCATTGAGAACTAGTCACAGTAAATGACGTGGTGATTTTTAAATACATTACTGGTACTCTGGATATTGAGTGAATAGCCCAGATCTTAATTTAGTATTAAAGCTGATTAGAAATGCAAGGAATTTGCACTAGATAAAGATATGGCACAGGAACAATTTTTAGAAGTTTCTGTCTACCATAGTGCTGTTTATTCTAATGTTAGATGAGTAGAGAAGCATTCCCATGAGCTATTTTAATGGGAAATGGTGAAGAATAAATTAATTCAAATAGTGTTGCAGAACAACAAAGGAGTTTGGATTATATAGTCTGGGTGAAGAAGAGGAATTACATCCTCACTGCAACTGCAGATGACACAAACTTGGAGAAACAGCAGTTGATGCTCAGGTGAGCAGTCTCCATTCAGAGGGACCTGGCCAACAGTGGAGGAATGGGTTGACAGGGTCTTCATGAAGTTCAGCAGAGGCAGATGAAGATTCCTGCACTGGTGACAGAATAATGCCATTCATCAGCACAAGGTGGGAGAACAGCTCTGTGGAAAAGTGCCTGATGGTCCTGATAGAGCTGATAGAGTCAGCAGCTGATAGAGTCAGCAGCCCATCTTTGTAGTACAGGGGTTATAGCCTTCTCAGAATTAAGCACTGGAAAGCCAAGAGGCAACAATCAAGTTTGGGGATGCTGGGGAGGGACTTTTCATTAGGGACTGTAGTGACAGGACAAGGGGTAATGGGTTCAGACTTAAACAGGGGAGGTTTAGATTGGATCTAAGGAATAAATTCTTTCCTGTGAGGGTGGTGAGGCACTGGAATAGGTTGCCCAGGGAGGTTGTGAATGCTCCATCCCTGTTGGTGTTCAAGGCCAGGTTGGACAAAGCCTTGAGTGGTATGGTTTAGTGTGAGGTGTCCCTGCTTATGGCAGGGGGGTTGGAACTCGATGATCTTAAGGCCCTTTCCAACCCTAACTATTCTATGATCTATAATTTTGTGAAGTTGCAGGAGGTGAAATTACAGTTAGATATGGGGGAGAAGTTCCTTATTGGCAGAGTAGTACACTGGAACCTGTTGCCCAAGAGGCTGTGGATTCTCCATCCCCAGAGGCATACAAAACTTAGCTGGACAAGGCCTTGAGGAACTTTGTCTAATTTTGAAGTTGGTTCTGCTTTGAAGACCTCCGTAAATCCCTAATTTGCTTAGGTTGGTATATTCTGTGAAGACAAATCCTCAACATAATTACAAAATAGGATTATTCGGTGCTCTTGTTGCGTTTGAAAAAGACCATAACCTTGGGACAGTTTGTAAAAAGGATCATTTTATTGTGCAAGGGAGCAAACTTCTCTGTTTTGGACAACTTAAGCCCTCAGTTTCCAGGACCTAAGACATCATCGTTGCATGGTACACAATAATACATTCCTTACCTGCTGGTTTCCCAAAGTTCTACATGGCCTGTTGTTTTGGTTTTGTTTGGTTTTATTTTCCTTAAGGAAGTCGAGCTTATGGACACCTTTGAAAATCTTGATAATTTTTTTAAATACTTGAATACCTTTTATGATGTAGGCCTTCAGCTCCTAAAAGCAAGCACTTGATGCTTTTGTCTTAGTTTGGGAATTCTTTGCCTATTGCTCAGTTGCAGCATATGGCTCAGTGCTTGCGCATCCAGATTGATGGTTCATGCCCAGCTGCATAGAGTTTTGTTTTCTTTCCCCTCCTGAAGTTGTTTTTCATCACAGAGTGTAAGATTTCTTTTGTGGTCACAGGCTGGTAGTTTTGAAAGCCAACATAGTCAGAGTCTTCCATTTGGAGACCATCCTTTAGTTTTTTCATTTTTTATTTTCTTATCTTAATGTATCTTCATTTCTTTATCTTTTTCTTTTGAATGTCAGAGAGCTAAAAGCATTATTCATTCATGCCTATCAAATGCAGCAGAAAGTAAACTATTCCACTTTTGTTCAAGCCTGTTCATTCTTTGTTTAACAAGGATACATTGAAACAATTGCTAAGGAAAAAGGTATTCTGGAATGTTAAATAGCAAACCTTCATCTACCACCTTTTTCTCTTGTAAACAGAAATGAGAGATTTAAACATGGGTGAGGTCTTGTTTGAACAGAGCGCTCACATTAATTCAAACATGCTTTCCTTCCGAAACTGCTTGTCTGGATTTGTTTGAGGGATGACATTTTTTCCACTAGTTTCCATTCAACAATCACCCTGGGTTCTAGCCACTTGGGCTGCAGACATTTCAGGACTGGTTTGTAATAACTGAATGTGAATTTTTAACAGCCCCAGCTCCTAGATGTCATTCATACAAGTAATGTTGTGTGTCCCACCTCCTCCAGAGCTCAGGTGGGGAACAACTGGCATACGCTTTGTTTTAACACAGAGAAGTGTAGTTTGTAGTCTGGGGCTTGGTTTGAGGCAATGGGCTCTCTTCATGATGAAGCTCATAACCTGAAGTGAAGGAGTACAGGTCACTGACTTCAGTGGACCTTCACACTGTTTAACTTGAAAAGCATTTGTGTGGTGTTTCTTATTCTAGGCATGTGCTTGTATTATGATCAATGCTGGATGTCTCTATCAATTTTCAAAGCCCTTACTAAAGGAGCCATTATAAAATGAAAATATGCATTATAAATGATGTGGTATGTATGAAAGCTAATCCCTATGAGAGTGGAAATGCTGTGGAAGCAAACAGATTAGATGTGGAGCATTTATAGTACAGATGCACTAAAGCCCAAATTAAGGGAAACTGGAAAATCTGCTTTAAGAATAAGGTATTTTGTGCCTCAATCAAATGAAAATTTTGAAACTCAAAATCTTCTAATATTCTCATAAGTCATTAGGAATTCATATTTTTATTTACAAATTCTTTTCTTAATTATTTAACATTTTTATCAGCAGTCCACTGAAGGTGATTACATGTCAGTATGAAAAGTCTCATTTGGTTGAATGGCAGACTGATGGCACAGGTTGTTCTCAGAGATGTTCCGCGTGTACCACTGTGTAGGTAATATATTGATACTCCTTAGAGAAATACTTTTATCTTATCAGTTTCTTGCGTATTTATGGATGGCTCAGCTGCGGAAAATATTGCCTGTACAATGATACTAACAGAGTATTGTGTCTGTGGCTTGTGATTTCACAAGACATTGGATTTTCAGTACCACGTGATAGGAGTATTTAGTGGAATGCTGCTCTGTGAAGTTTTATGATACCCTAAAATACTAAATGAGATATAGCCACAGATCCAGGAGCCTTATATAGATGTCTGGGGTGACATCAGCACTGGGAAGGGTTTCAGACTCCTTCTGCTCTTGTTACTCTACATTTTAAACTTAAACAGGGAAAGTTTAATGCTGGCAGTGTTCAAGGCCAGGCTGGATAGAGCCTTGGGTGACATGGTTTAGTGTGAGGTGTCCCTGCCCATGGCAGGGGGGTTGGAACTGGATGATCTTAAGGTCCTTTCCAACCTTAACTGTTCTATGATTCTACGATTTTACTTTTCCTAGGAGCCTTTTGGGGACCCACATTACTATGTGGAAGCAGAGGAGAGAGGGGGATCCACACCTCCTGCCAGGGCTTAGTTGCACAAGTGCTNCGATTTTACTTTTCCTAGGAGCCTTTTGGGGACCCACATTACTATGTGGAAGCAGAGGAGAGAGGGGGATCCACACCTCCTGCCAGGGCTTAGTTGCACAAGTGCTCCAACTGTTCTGTGTTGTGAGTGCCCTCATCTAGCATGACCACAATTGCAGCACCTACTGCTTCATCCCCTAGTCAATGGAGCTGCTCTAGTTATCTTTTGATACTTTTTGAAGTTCATTAGATTGTAACTCATGCCAGTTCTTAACTTTCCCTCCCCTATCATATAATTACTTAATAGTTTGAAATATTTATTGAGTGTGAACCTTAATTACTCCACAGATGAGTGCAACATTCAATATTCTCCTGGAAAACATGGCACATGGTTAATTAGCCATGCAGTAGGCTTAGAAGAAACCTCTGAAAAACCTGCTGCGCTCCAGCAGTGCAAGAGAAAAGGGAGAAGAGTGCAAAACTTGAATATTCAAAATGCATTAGATAGAAGAGAAAATCTTCCAGGGAATTAATGATTGGGCATCCAAAAGTAGTATTTGGGCTAATTTTGAGAGGCACAGGAGAAGGAAAGGAGGGCAAGGGGAGGGGAGAAAAACTGGAGAAGGGAAGAGGTTATCATTGTTCCAAATGTTGAGGTACCTCTGACATTTTAAATCTTAATACACAAAAAGACTGTCCCACTGGCAAAGCCTCTGTATTACCCTAAAGAGCTAAGATTTGGTTATTTACATGAATGCTCACTTACCTGCAAATAAACCTGTCCCAATAAATCCCAGTTTAGTTGGAGTATTTTGCAGTTTGAAGACTCTGGAAAGGGTAGATCAGAGATCAGAAGTGTTACAAGTACTCTGAGTGAAAGTGGATAACTATTCAGAATTACAATTTATGAAACAGTAGTGCTTCAGAGAGAGACTAGCTGGAAGATTCACTATGGATTCAAATAAAGGCAATGGAATATTCAGCTGCTATTTCCTGTGAACATAGAGTAACAAAAAGCGAAACGGGAACAGACCTGAGGTTTTAAATGACCTCTAGGAATTAGAATTTCGATTTGTCTTGTCTTCAACTCATCACCTCCTGCCATCCACTGTGCTGGTTCAGTGGTTCGGTATTGACTCATGAGGAAGTATGGTATCAGCTGAATTTCCTACATCAGCAGGTTTTCACATGAGGACTCCCATCCAATTACTGACACAGAATAAGAATGCTTGTGCAGGATGACCTAGTCACAGCTTACTCCAGCATGGCTGTAAGTTAATTGCAATTTTCCCTCTTGTGAGTTATTCACACTAATGCCGTATTTCTAAGTATTGGTTTTTAACGTCCCTAAATTTAATTCAAAGCACAGTTATACTCAAGGAAATCTCATTAAAGTAAATAAACATTATAATTCTGTTTAGAATGATTACTGGCTTTTTAGCAGGTCACAATAGGCAAGCTTCATCAATTTACATTGAAAAGCATCACTTCTTTCTGAGATAACACTGCAGCAAGTATTTGAATGTAAATTAATTACTTTTGTTCTAAGAGACTGAAAACTGAGTGCATATCTGTACTACTCATTTTAATGACTGTGTTTCATAGAATGTGAAGTTTTTCCATTATAGTGGTTGTGTTGCAGTAAAGGTTTAGCTCAGCCCCTGCTTAGCTTTGTACATCTTAATAAGAAACATTTGCAGTTTAATTCTTCCATTGTGTGTTTGTATGTTTTGGGAGAGCTAGTTGCATAATTAATGCAAGGTGTTGTCACTCTTCTCTACGTAGTGCTGTGCTCTATAGGTAAAATCCAGGTGAGGAATTAAAGCAACATTATTCAATTCCCAGGCTGCAGGCCATCTTTGGCCTTCCCAAAGTGGGATCCCAGGGTTGTGATCCCATTTCTTTAATCCAAAACACTGTCAGTGCAGGTGAGAGATTGTGCTTCTGTAGAAAATCTCCTCTCTTTGGTACAAATCCACTGCTGTGACCTGTGGACACATCTGGTGGATCCTCAGCATTTCACTGAACTTGAGTTTCACTGTTTTTCTGATTTCCTAGCCACGCTGACACAAAATGCTATCCAGAGCAAAAGATTGAGCACTATTGATGTCACAAGCCTCAGATTAATACAGTTTTATCAGAAAAATGTAATGCAGTTGACCTTTCTAGTTTGGCAGTTTCATGCTTAAATATATCCAAAACGCTGGTGATATGATGCTGTGAGCTCCGGTATAGCAGTCTTTTCAGGGAAGAACCACCTTTAAACTGTTTAGCTTATCTTTTAGCAAGGTTTTCAGGCAGCATCATGTTAACATCACAATGCAGCTTCCAAACAGAGCTTCCTTAAATAGTCAGTTCAGACTGAGGGCAGAATGGGACTCCTCTGCACTCTCCTCAGTTTCGGCAACAAGTCCAGCTTTGCTGCTGATGCAGTGCAGAGGAGTAGATTGAGGTAGGCTGCCTAAATACAGCCAAATTGTCACAAAGGGAATTAAGAATCGGTTAGTAGCACACTGTAAAACACCCAGATTTCCTATGTAAACAAGGCTAACACTAGTAAAAAAAAGGAATTAATGTTACTTTTACTAATAAGTTTGGCCATTCCTTTAATGGCCCAATGATGCACTGTTAACATAGCTGGATATTTTAAGCTGATCCAATCCTAAAAGAAAAATGTTCCTGGCCTTGTAAAGTAGCTTTACACACACATCTTCCCTCATACCTCAAGATGAATATCCTCCCTATTCCCTATGCATGATTTTCAATTTCCCTTCTTTTGTTTAACTAATGAGACAAGGTAATGTTTCAGTTAAGACAAATTAATATTCAAATAGCTGAGAAGAAACATAATTCAAGCTGAGTTCTTAGTGGTCATTTTCTCTGCCTTTGGGAAGAGCTCTAGGCCTTAAAGCTATAAGGTTTAGGAAAGTCCTAACAATAGTGCAGACAAAATTTAACATCACACATAGGAAGAAAAGTATGAACATAAACTTCCCACACTGGCCTATTCCCATGGTGTTTGGACCCTTCAAATACTTGTAGACATTTACCATACTTTCCCTTAGTCATCATTTGGCTAAGCTTATACATACTTAGTTCTTTTAGTCTTTCCTCATAAATCAAACTCTGCAACCCATGATTACTTTTGTTACTTTTATCTGAAGCTTTGCCAGTTTGATGACATCTTTCTGGGATCAAGATTTATTCCAAAATTTGCAGACAGCACTGTAATCATTGCTGTTTCTAGAGTCAGTCCCAGCACTAGAGCCCCTTATGCTTAAGGAAGGAATGGTTGAAGTTTCTGAGATGCAAGAAAATCAGTGAGAATTACGCTACACTGAACACAGATTGGTGTCCTCAAAGAGGGTTCAGACCAAAGGGGAAGTGTTCCCTTCTACTAATTTTCCATGTGGATAATGCATTGATGGAGTAAGAAACTTTGCTAATATTGCAGTCTGATCGTTAGTCCTTGAGATGAGAGGCAGTATGTAGAGGAGAATTAAAAGCTAAGAAACTGTCTAGTGGAATAGGAGGTTGAAATTAGTGAGTTTGTGCTTCCCCCGTCTCAATATTTGCTGATACATTCCTGATACTACATCTCAACAGCTTTAGACCAGGTGGCACTAACTAAGAACTTTTTTGAGGAAAAAAATGGTGCCAGTGTAAAACAAAACTTCAGTGTTATTAGGAAATGAGTGCATGAAAGGAATGAAGGTGATGTCATCTGGGTGCAAGCAGAGGAGCAGAGACACATCTAATTCATATTGGCTTGGATAGATGCATGTGGACTGAAAGCTTGCTATGCTCAAGAACAAAGTAAAATGATAAATGGCATAGTATGGTCTTGGAGAGGAAAGGGGGAATTGCAGAGCTTGTATTAAGATTGATTCCAGGCTTTGTTGGGAAGTTAAGATGTAGCGAGTATTTGACACCCTGAAGAAAAGGTCTGAGGCCTGACATAGGGCTTGCTGACTCTCCCTACATTGACTTTCAGTGTTGAAAGGGATCTAATGAGACCACAGCTGCTTCTAGCAAGACATGGTGTAATTTACCTCAAGAAAAAAGTAGTGAAAATATTTATTTTGAAGATTTACTTTTCCTGTGGTTTTAGGTGATAGGCAGAGTTGATTTACCTGCAGGGTACAGGCTTTCTGATTTTCTCTTTGAGTATGAACTACAGTGTGTCACTGCTTTCTCCTTAGTGAGAGCACATCTCAAGTCTTATCCACAGTCTAAAAATATGACATGCTTTGCTCATCCATACTTCTTTTTCAATCCCACAATTTACTGACGTGCTGAAGTTAAGCTTGCTCACATTTGTCCACTGGGTTACAAGGAAAATATAGGGGGGAAAAGAATCAATGCAGAAAGAAGTTATTTTTTCTTTCCAAACCCAATAGAATTAAATTCTGTCAGTGAGATACTGTTTCTAAAGTACATTGTCAGATGTTGCTCATTTCCATGCGAAACAGTATCTACTTTGCCAAATATGCATGGCGTGTTTGTTCCATGCTATGCATAGTGCTTATGGTGGGTTGCAGTCATTGGTCAAATGAAAAATGAAGGCTCAGTTCCAAAGTGTTAGTCACTATTGTTCTGAATCTGTGGAATCTCAAGGGATAAAAGACCAAGGCTGTCCTTTTTCAAGAAACTACAAGAGCCCAAGATGACTATTCAAGGTAATTAAATGTAGCGACTTCTTGCAAACAACTTAATTAGCTTTCCTGGAGTAATTTTCATTGCAAAGATAAACTCATTGGTAATAAGGAGAAAGTAAAATTTTGCTTTCAAATTTACCAAATAAATAAATAAATAAATTGTAAGTAGGGCCGATGGGGCTGTGTCCATTCTGCTCAGGTAAACCATTGTGGGATTACCAGGGCATATTAGCATGCTCCATGCCATAGTTTTGGCTAATAGCAGCAAGCACTCTTCCAGACAATGCTAGGATCCACTTCAAATGATAGGAAACCTATTTGAATTGCTGATAGAAACAGTCTGCGCAGAGTCTGCACTTCCCCTGGCAAGCACTGTGTTCCTGACTTCAGCATCTTGCATTCAACATTTGCTAATAGCATTATTCATGTTTGCAAGGAACATATCTCCTTTAAAACGACCCTTCTGGGTGGCTTGCCAGCATGCATCTGAATAACATGAATAATGTGGACTTAGATGGTGGTTTTGAACCTCCTCCAAGTGATGAGGACATCGAACTCAGGTTTCTCACATCCTGGGAAGTTCTGTAGCCAGGAGGTAGTGAGATTAAAGGAAAGGGCCAATATCCTTCTCTTGAAATAACACAGTTGTCTATAGCGTGATGAGCCTGATGTGCTTTGTGAGGCATACCCAAGCATTTCTTGTGCTTAGCAGCTTTGGAGGACATAATTTTTGAATGCAGAGGGTACTTCAACAGGCGCTGAGGTTCTCAGGCTGGAGCTGCCTGGATGTGCTGGGAAGGAGAACTGCTTCTGGGAAGCTGCAAGGCAAAAGCTGAGCTGGGGATGAGAGGGTTAGATTGCAGGGCTGGTCCCAGGTTCCAAAGAAATCTTTGTGGAAGATGAGAGTCCATGTTTAAACGTTGCAATTTGTAATTCCCATTGCACTGAATCTGGCCATTTTAGGCCATGTGTTCTCTCACATCATAAAGAGGAAACTATAACTGCTACTACTGAAATGCTTGAGCAAGAGTTTGTCCACCAATATCAGAATTTTGTATGATATTAATTTCTTATTCACACATTTATCTTTTCTGCTTCTCCTCTGTGTGTACAAATAATTGTTAGGAAATTGTTATCCTACATGCTTCCAATTCTTTATGTTGGTATTCTCCTCTTTTCTCTATCTCACTTTTTATAAAAGCCATGAACCATGAAAACCTCAAATAAAAGCGTAGTTTTTGGCATCTAAAAAGAACAACAAAACTTTATCCAGCTTGGACTCCTGATATGAGTCCTTCCCCATGGTTGAGCGCATTTTTGGATTTAAGAATTTAGCAGTGTGCTTTCTCCATTGTTACAAGGCTGCTATTAGTGGACCAGTGTGGTGTCCACCACTCTCATTAAAGATCAAGGCAAAATAAATTCATCTCTGAAATTACATTGTTATCGTTCTCTTTAAAGTCCTGAAATAACTTAAATTTGTCTCAGTGTGCTCTGTTATCAAGCACCATGTATAAACACATCTTTTCCCCTGAGAACCATAGCTCTGCTCAGTTGGAACTGTATTGAAAAGATTATATTTTTTTCAAAAGTCATTACTGCCATGAATAATTTCATTTCCCAGCTGCTCTGAGCGTATTTGGTTTTGATGTAGTCTTTTCCAGAACCAATTTGGGAATTTAAATGCAAATCCTTATGCATTATTTTGTGGTGTGTTTTAAAACTTAGGGAGGAAATATTCCTGCACAGAGATGAGTTTAATAATACCTTTTGTATTTTCATTTTCAAGAGGCATTTGTCTCCTGAAGAGTTCCAGGAAGTCTTCAAAATGAGCATTGAGGAATTTGATCGTCTGGCACTTTGGAAACGGAATGATCTGAAGAAAAAGGCCCTGCTTTTCTAGACCCTCCCAGATAAAATATGTGCTTACTCAAAACAAAAATAGTCTTGCCAGAACTATCACATGCACTTGCTGTTGAACCATTGTCCAGCTTCATTGTGTTAGTATGTGTCAGGGGAAACAGGACAGATTAGGTGGCAATGCGTTGGACTACAGAGAATTTGCTAATCTTGCATGACCAGCTGGTTTTGTCAGTAACTCCTGGTCCTACCCAGTTTACAACGTGCAAAAAATCTAGCTTTAAATTTATTGTTGCTTGCAGTTATTGCTTGATGCAAATGGAAATTCTGAAAGGAAGAGAAAAAAAGTGTAGCTGTGACAAAGGAAATACACCCAACATTTTGTTCCATTAAGTTTTACAACACAATTTTTACAAAATCAAGTAATGAATATAAAATTCTATAACAGGGGATTACATGCTATCAAAAACATGGTAAAAGCCAAAGAACAGCATGTCCTCAATCAACTATTGCAATTGTTTATGAGTGGTACTTTTTAAGAATGAAAGCAAAAAATATGAAAGCACCTTAATTCTTATATTTAGACACAGCCTACTCTTTGAAAGGTCATATCTGTCTAGAAGGTAACTAGCTATCTTTAATTACAACACAAGAGGTTTTATTTTATTAAGAATATATTATGACATAAAACAGTTATAATGACTGAAATATACAGAACTACTTAAAAATTTAGTCCCATTCATCTGGAAAACTGAAGCCTTATACAAAACTGGTTTAAGAGTGTATTGTGCCAGTTAACTGTATTTTCCTGCTAGTTTGGGGTTTTTTGAGAAGTTTTTTTTTTTACATTTCATGCTGATAAAAATACCATGTAATCTTAATTACATGTAGGTAGATATATCTGTCTATAAAAGAATTATTTCATTAACATATGTCCTAATTACAGACATTCTTACTTTCTTCACTTTCTGGCATTACATGCTAAGCCATGAGAACTGAGATGGCTATTGTTAGGTGTAGAAATGGAACAGTTCAGCATAAAATGTAACAAAAAAAAGCTTGGTGTGCTCTATCAGTAATACATCCAATTATAATCAATTATATAAAACCATCATGCACTACTATTCGCATGTTTCTGTGCAAATCAATTTAAAAGAAAACAAACCTATGTGATACTGATGCAGTACCTTGAACTATCTTAAATAACAAGCAAAGGTAACAAAAACTAAGCATTTGATATGAGTGTTAGACCTTAATATCTCTTCCAGCTGAAAGACTGTATTAAATATAATACTTTCGTATGGACAGAAGTATGGTTGCTGACAAAGAATGTTTTAAAGTGAGTTGCTAGTTTTGTGTGATACTAAAAGAGCATAACAAAAAGTACATTTTTCAGCCATGTGTCAGTATTCTGCATTTTTACTGCCTTGAATGTTTGTACTCACTTCCTACTTCACTATGTCTTTTTGCATTTCCTTAAAGTAACTGGTTAATATATGCACTACAACACACTATTTCAACTGACTCAGCATTGGAAAAATCATAGCATTGAATGTGTCTTCTTCCAACTAACTTTGAAAGTTCATGCTGTTGGAAATAAATATTTTCTCATGACCTAAATGTTTTGTCTGATGATACAAATGTTAACAAAATTCATTAAAACAAAGAAATAACCGAATGGCTTTGTTATGAATGTGTGTATAATTTTAAGATTGCACTGCTGCTCTGGATAGGGTTGGTGGCCTTCTATGATGGGGCTACCGAACTGATGGATGGGGTAGAGCAGTTGACATCATCTACCTGGACTTGTGCAAAGCGTTCGACACTGTCCCACAC
>NDXB01021259.1:0-18942 GCA_002631895.1 Agapornis roseicollis
TCAAAACACCAGCTACTAAAGAGAAGAAAAACTGACTGCAACTGCTGAACCCAGGACACCCCAACCCACTGAAGAGTAGTTTAGTCTGTTGGCTAGGCAAATCTTTTCATTCTCCAGGCTTCACTGAAGTCTGACAGTGAAGAGATAGCATTCTGCAACAACTATAGTACTAGGAAATTTAAATGTGTCTACAGTCTTTTAGACTGACAATAAACAAACACATTAAACTTTCTGTAGCTCAGATTAACCATTTTCAAAACTTTTATAATCTATATTTAGCAAGTATTCACCAGTCAAGTGCTTTTAAAGGATAATCATCACCCCCCCACCAAATCTCTTTAAGATAAAACCAGTGAAAATAGGTTAATACAAGGGGTAGTGCTTGATCATTTTTTATACACTATTACAGAATGTTTCTATAATCCTACTATATTGTTTGTAGTAATACCTTACAGATGCAGAGCTGAGGACTTGATGTAAAAAGCTGTTGCTTTTGTTTGGTTTTTAAATAACTGGATGGGAGAAAACTACTAATAAGAAACTAGCTGTAAACCTTGAGGAGAAAGCAAACTGCTTGTGAATATTAATGTAAATATATATTAGTAATTCCTTCTGGTTGAATTCCTAGATTGTACTGGTGAAAGCTTTCTCATTCGATGAGGCTTATTCAAGAGCACAGCAGAAGCAAATATGCTGTGCTCAAAGACTCCTGTATCTGGGGAGAACTCAAGCGTCATTGTGTATCATGGAGCTAGAGCCATTGAGCCCTGCCAAAACTGGGCTGGTATTGCTGGGCCAGCTGTAGTACCATTTGAACTTCAGCTGTAGTGCAGAAACTCCTGTGGCTCTGTGGAGTTGGCTGCAACTCAAGTGGGCTTTTCTTGTTTGGTTTTGTTTTTATTGTTTTTCTGCCAGTTTTAGCTGAGGTATGTTTGTACTGATGCCATGTGAGTTTTGTCATGAAATGTACCTGCTTGTCAGCCCTCTGGAGGCTCTCTAGGTCATTGTGCCCTTTGGGCTTGTACTATACTGAATTCAATATGATTTTCTTCCAGGATCTGGGGAGCTTTCTGTTGTGCCAAGTGGCTTCTCAGGAGCCAGGCCTAAGACTGAAGCTGAGCAACTTTACTGGGTGCTACCCAACTCCTGCAGAAATACTGCAGAAATGCAGTATTCCTGCATTGTGTGGTTCTTTAGGTTTTAGGAAGGCTGCTCAACCCAGATTGTTGCATCAGGTCTGAGCTGGCTCTGTGGTGTGGTTTTGGCTCTTTTTCAGACAAGGGAAGGTGGTGTTAGTTTTGTGGCTTATGTTTGGTTTAATTTTGTTTTCTATGCTGTGCTGGCTAGAGCTCATTAGCTCCTTAAGAACACTCCTGCAGGTGCCAGGTCAAAGATGGCTTCAGCTAAATCAAGCTATCTGGTCCAGCTGAACACAGGGAGTCCCTAGCATGTATTTGTTTTGTATTCTGTGGGGGTTTTTGTATTCTGTCTTTTAATCCATTATGTGGAGAATTCCAGTCAGTGTTATACCTGATTTAAAATAAACTCTTCGTAAAAGAATATGATAGCCATTGTGAATGTGCATTAGATATCCTTATGTAGTCATTAAGCTGTCAGTTTACTTGTTTCTAGGTTGGTTTTGTTGTTTTTTTCATTGTTTTTGCTTTGTGGTTTTTCTTTTTTATTTTAGCTTCAGTTGAACTGTAGAAGGACTGACATCAAATTTACATTTGATCTCTAACTTGGGTTTTAAACATGTTCTGTTTTAGTGCCGCAAAACAGGGTCTCCACTCTACAAACACTACAAAGTGTACAAGCGCTCAGCCTGTGCTCAGTGCAATGGTAAGATCACTGTGTGTCGTTTAGGAGAGAATAACAGGATGACTTACTTCTGCTCTGGATGTCAAAAGGCAGATCCTCAGCTTGTCAATCTAAGGTATGATGGTAACTCTGTAGTACTTTTAAGCATCAAATGCTTAAGCACCTCCAAGTGCTCAAATAGAATAGATTCTTGTGCATTTTATTTCTGATTTCCTTGACTTTATGAAAGAAAAATGTTTTGCCCATTAGCATTTAGAAATGGTTAAAAGCTTCAATTCTTTAATACTTTTCCTTTCAAAGGGCACGTCTGTTATTAAATGGTTGTTATTTGAATGTAGGATTAAAAAAACAATTCAGAGTAATCAAAATTACTCACTGCTGCTGGAAAAACTGCTCCTTTTCTTGATGTTACCAATATAATAGGCTTGGATGCTTACGCACAACTGAGTTGAATGGCATAAGGTGGGTTAATTTTTGTCTCTATTTCTTTTCATAGGATAGCTTCTTCAGTCCTCCAATATCTAGGTAGCTATGCATCTGTGGAATTTTGTTCTGGACGAGGATAACTAAAACTTTAGTAAATTCAGAGTGCAGCAAATATTGTAGGGCTTAGGGCTTTTTTGGGGTTTGTTTTCTTCTTTATTGTATTTGGAAAGCTTTTACTACAGGTGTGCCAAAGTGACACTTTCAGTTCCACATAAGTTGTGCTAGCAGCAGATTTCCTTCATTTATTTTAGGAGTGCACAAAATGCATTTGATATCACAAAGGGTCAGAAGGTAAAAGTTCCAGAGCACCTTATTTGGACACTTATACCCAAGTTATTCTTGAAATTTTTTATCTGAGGTTTCAGAATCTTGCCTTTTTACACTGAGCTTTGTCAATCTAATAAAAGCCATTGCTTTGCTTTGCAAGTTTGTGTGTGCGTGCGTGTGTGTGTGTGTATTAGATAAGATATACAGAACACACAAATCACTCTCCCACCTCCAACCTACTTTGAAGATTCAGATGGTTGAAGGGATTTTGGTTAAAGCTTAAAAATCGCCTTTGAGTATAGATCAGTTGTAGACAATTCCAGCATAGAAGATAAATATTTCACATGCTGATAAACCCAATGTGCTGTATTTTCAGAATGCAATAATGAGCAGTGTTTTGCAGAAGGGTGGGAAGACACCAGTGTTCCGTTGAGTCAGATAACTAGAAAATAATGCAAGTTAAAAAAGGTCTCTTTCTCTGTTCTAGAACAAGTAGTGGTTTGGGATTTTGTTGTTTGTGGTGGTGGTGGTGTTTCTTTGGTGTCTTTTTTAACAAATAATTAAACTAGTGGTATATTTCATTGAAAAACTTAACAATGGTAGCTATAAAGTGAAAAGGTTGTTTCTTGTGCTGTTCTCGTTCTAATGGTAAGCTCTTTGTGTTTTACTGCTCTGTCTTCTGTTATGCAGTAACTATTACTAAATAAAAGTATGTGTAGCTCCAGTGGCTTCTCTTCCATTTCAAGCTTTTCACGTTTGAAGACTGAAAGGAACCTGTGTCATCAAACTGACTTGCTATAGATCATAAAGTGTAGAATTTAACCCGGTGGTTCTTGGATCAAATCAAGTAGCTTATGATTTTTCTTAACTGAAAAAAAAAAAAAATATGAAGAAAATACCCATTATAAGCTTTATACCTCATCAAATCCAAATGTACCTTGAGTCTTAAAACCACCACACACCCCATAGTTTGTGTTCCAAAATGAGGAAAAGGGTGACAGAATGACACTGTGGTCACATCGAGAGGATGACATGCTGAACATATTCAGCCTAGTAATGCATTTTTGGTAGCTGAACAGAACATCTATCTAATAATGTAAAAATACCCATTTTTCACACTTTCAGTTCAGCTGTTTTGTTATCTAGCCACAGTATTTTGGTGAATGATACTGTAATGTCTGCTTTACCTCTTGACAACATAGCATCTCGGGTGTGTCAGCAGTTTTCATTACCCTCCTTAGTTTTCCTATTATGCAAGATATGTGGTAAGTGGTGGATACCCCTCCCATTATCTTGGAAATGTAGGCTGTTAAGGGTCTAAGTTGTACTGGGCTTGAGATGTCTCTTAACCCATCTTGGAGAATAGGAATAAAAATATTCTTACTTCTGAAAGTTGCAGTATGCAGTAGTTCTGAATGGTTTACATCTGAAATGAATCTCTGGAGCCCTGCTGCTCTACACTGTCAGAGTCAGGTGCTGTGTCAACAAACACAGCTCAAATCTACCACATGTGTGCCTCAGAGCCTTGTTTTCAGAGAGAGGGATACCATAGGTGGAAGATCTCCTTTCATCTCTGACATTCCCACTAAGGCTGTCCTCTTGATGCAGAGGCTGCTCATCCTTGCTGTGGATAGTTGGACTACACTGGAGAAGCCAAAACTGTTCTCCTTCAGGAAAGGCTGCAAGATCTTAAATGGATTTTGAGATGCAATTTTGAGGAACAAAATAATTTAGACATAACTGAGATAAAATTTTGAAGAACAAAATTATCTGTATGTGGTTGGAGAGTGAGATGAAGGTGGGTCTGGGCTGACTACATATCAGGTGGCCGTGGCTAGTGTTGCAAGGGATAGCGTCAGGCAGAAGGGAAGGCTTCCTCTGAAGTTACTCAGATGTTAGCCTCAGGGCTTGTCTTGTCTCATATATTTGTGAATGACCCAAAAAAGTAAATGAGCAACATTCAGATATGTGAATGAGGCAGAGCTGAGGGGGTATCAGCAGTACAGGAAGTTATTCTATAGGAAGTTGTTGCTGCCCCATCCCTGGAAGTGTTGAAGGCCAGGATGCATGGGGCTTTGAGCAACATGGTCTAGTTGAAGGCATCCCTGCCTGTGGCAGGGTGTTGGAACTAGGTGATCTTTAAGATCCCTTCCAAGCCAAGCCAGTCTGTGATTCTCTGATTTGCATTATTAACTGCTTAAATTCTTAGAATTAGAAAGAAGCCACCCAAAAGTGTATAACTCCATGAAAACCTATCAACCATAGTATTTAAAAGCTTAGATATGTCTTCCTTAACAGGCAAGTTCAAGTTACATATACTGTGCTAACAATGTTTGGATACTATGACAAAATGCAGTGACTGTATAATAGTTACTGTGATTGTATATCAGTGTATTGCCATAGGAACTATTATAACTAACAGGGAAATAAATAAAATTAAATCTGTAGGAGTGTCTGGAGTACAGGTTTGGCTTACCAGTCACAGCTAGGACATTCCCAAACTCCTGATCAGGAGAAAAAAAATCCACAAAACCATCACCAACAACAAAAAGGAAAAATACTTTATTCTGAGCAGACTCCTACATGTTAAAAGGTTTTCTAGGAAGTGGTGACACACAAGAAAGACTTTATAGACTTTCTAACTTTTAAGGTTTTAAGTTCTGTTGGCTGTTACAATAAAGAAGTGGTCTAATGGGTACCATTTAAATGAGGGTAAAACAATTTGTTTGCTAGATTGTGTGACTTTCTGTAGTTTACTTTCTGAACAGTTCTTTGTCCAATAATGCATTTATTCATAAGTGTTGTATACAAGGGATGGGAGAAATGTACTGAAACAGTTCTTCCAACCCTAACCATTCTATGATTTTATGATTTAAATATTTGTATTTACTAAGGCAGCATTGGGACAGATTTGCCCTTGAAGTAAAGAAGAAAAAACAAATCAAACTCTAACCGTGACATGCTGTCCAAGCTATGATAGGCAGGCATAACACTGTATTACTTGCTCTCCAGCCCTGTGCCTCCCTGCACATAGTGGTATAAGACAATTGGTAGAAGAAATGTCACAAAAGACTAACATCGTTCTTTTGGTTTACAGCAAATTGCCAACTAGAAATAGCCTAATTGGCTGGGCATATGGCAGAGGGTCATGTACTAGTGAAGATGTAGCTTGGAAGTCTGAAGAGGAATGGACGTGCATGCGCTGTACCCTAATAAACAAGCCTTCTGCTGAGATTTGTGATGCCTGTTTGACTTCAAGGCCTGAAGGTATTGAGAGGTTGTCTGGAATTTATATCGGAAAAGGGGGGAGGATTTGGTTTTGATGCTATTTTTAGAACTGTAGAAGTGTCTTATTGTGAATCTATTTAAGTAATTTAGCTAACGTAAATTTGGATTTGGGGGAAATTTTACACAGACAATCATGGAAAACCTCTTTTCTTAAAGCCTAAAAGAGGCTTGTCTTTCCGACTTTGTGTGCAGGTGGAATTCTATAGAAAAGCCTCTGCAATGACCCTTTTTTTCACAGGCAAGGAGTGAGACAAAACTCCATTCTCTCAACTCTATTTAAATTCATTAGAAGATTGCAGCATATTGCAGAGAAATCCCCAGGGGCAGAAAAGTAATTACCATTCTGTCATGTGAACAAAAGCAGCATATTTTGGTACCCTTTCCAACAGGATGTCAGGTTTCTCAGGAGCTAGGTTTTTTTCCTTCAAGTTCAGAGTAAGGATGATTCGGGACTTCATACCTAGTCTGCTGTTTGTCTCTTGCTGGAGCTTTTAATGCTGCTATCTAGATCTGGTGGGCTGAAACAGCTATGAATGAGACCCAGAAATGGATGGAAAGATGGAATGAAGAACATGCTGACTTTTCTCCAGATATCTGTATTGAAATTTTGGATATTAAGAAGGGATGAGCGGAGGTTATGGACAGACTTTCCACTGAGACATGTCTTCTCTGTGAAGAGGAACTTTGTATTCTTTTGCACTTTTTGTAGAAAAAGTGAATGAATCCTGTAGGGGGATTTAGAGGAAGCTATCTGCATCAACACTGTTGCTCCAAAATGTATTTAATTGCTACATGCGTTCCAAGAAACAAAGCCTAGATGTGTGCATGTATGTGGCTTTCAGGGATAAAGCTAATTCTATAACAATTCCATACTGAAGCTTTTCTACCTCAAAAACTAATGCTTATTTCACATTTAGTAGATTATTCAGTAAGTGGCTGAAATCTGCATACTACAACTTAGTTCTTAATTTTTCTATCTCTAGTGCTACAAAACTGAAAGATATTTGTAAACAATATACAGGCGTTTTGTATCTGAGAAGAATTAGTGGTTTTATGTGGGCTTCAGGACCTATTGGTAAAAGTTTACTCCATTAAACTATGACTGAAAGTATAGATGCTGAAATCAGAATCAAAGGTTACATTGATCTTTAATTGAGGTATACTTTTCAAAGTGCTTCCAAATTCCTAGCTGCTGAAGAAGTGACTTTATGGTACTAATTTTGGTTCTTATAAGTTCTATTTTTTTTTTTTTTTTAATTAATGCTTCATTCTAGTTATTGATTTTATGAAGGTAGTGTGCGAAACTCTTATTTTACTCTACCTGAAGTCCATTTCTTTGGGCCAGGAATCAAAGGAAGTATGTCTCCATGCCTTACATGACAGCTGTTGGCAGCAGAGGCTAATCTTGCATAATTCTGGAAAATCAGTGCCAGAAACCTGAAAGTCCAGAAACTCAGATTTACCAACTAACATTTATCCTGGAATTAATAGTGTCAGCTGGACCTTAAAATACATAATGGCGTGTGTACAAATGCTTTATTTTAAGCTTTGTAACAAAATCCCGTGCCTTCTCTGGTACTTCTAAGTTTCACTTGTGTAGCTATGTGCCAATGCTGCAGAGAGGCCTTGAATTTGAACATGTGTTAGACTTGGTGGAATACTGTTAGGAAATTTCTTTTTTTTTTAAAGCAACTTATTTTTGCATCATAGGAGAGGTATTTGAGATTGGTTTTAACAGGTTCGTTTACCTCTCTCTTCTCAAACTTTAGGATTCCTTGCCTTCTTACTCTGCTGATTTTCATTTTTATTTATTTATTTGTCTTTTATGTTGTTTCTAAATTAACTACTGTCAGAAGAAAAGGCTGAATTTTTGAGGACAGAATACTCAGGATGTAAAGTTAATTTCTGGCCTTACAGCCAAAATAATTCAGTTTCTAAGAAGTGTTTAAAGTAAAGATTCCTATTTGTTTCTGACTGAGAATGCCTTTAGAGAAAGCATGCCCGTGTATATGCCTTACCTACCCATTTTTCTTCTTCTTTATTTCCTCTTCCTTGTATGGATGGAAGATGTAGGAGTGAGACACTTGCTGGAGATGGTAGAAAACTCTGTTCTTGAACAGTATGGTTTCACAGCTACTTTACAAAGATTGCACATAGGGACCCCGTAAAAGTTTATCTTTTCACCCTTTTCTCAGGAAAAATAACCTACAGACTCCTTATTTATTGAACTGGGATTAATAAATTCTGACCACTCTTTTGGAATGATTATTGCCCACTAGACAGGCCTCTCATTCAGTGAAGAAATATACTGTTGTTCACGTCAGAAAATAAATGCAAAGTAAATATCTGAACTGCTTGCTTCTAAAGCCTCTTAGAGTAAGGGATCAGTAAGTTTGGATGTGTGCAATGTTTAGAAAGGATGTGAGCTCTGAAAGCACTAGAAAACCCAGCAAATTAATCTTTTTTGTTTCTTTTTGTGTCAACTGTAAAACAATACTTTAGGCTGCTGGGAGATACCATACCCTGACATCTTCCAGTGCTAGGGTTATAAAAGGTTATTTTGGAAAATGTAAGTATTTTAATACCTGTAATTAGGACAAATTCAACTTTGTATGGTTAATTCTCCAACATCTACTATTCACATTGGTCTTACCTCAACAACTGTAATGTTATCTTGAAACACATGCTATATGTGACTCCAAAAGTGTATCAGCTTTTGTTATAGTAAGAAATTTGGTACTATATCCAATCTGTGACAGGTTTTGACATCTTTTTAGATTGTATGGTAAATTTACTCTTTTACTCTCTGTATGATGACTTATGACTACAGATCAGAAATAGGATGTACAGATGAGTTATAACCAGTAACTTCTTTTCCCTTAGTTCCAAAGACAGAGAATGTTGAAGATTCTGCAGCCTTTAACATCAACTTAGTGAAGTGCCCTTGTAATGACTTCAGAAAACCCAGCACAGAAATAAAGATCAATAGGGAAGCTGCATTTGGAACTACAACTCTTGTCTTAACAGATCTTGGTAACAAAGAGGATTTGAGAAATGATACCCAAATATCTGATGGACACTCTAAGTGTGTTGCTCTAAAAAGTAATTGTAGACACATACAAACCAATGTCTGGCAGTCATGGGGAAGCACAGCCAAGCATTGCCCAACACCTGCAACTGCTATGGCTTTGTCCTCCTGTCAGCAACCTCTCTCTTTCACACATGTACAGAAGAAACAGAAAACTGATCATACACCCTCAGTTCACCAATATAATAAAGCAATAAGGTATGTATTCTAAAATGTAAACAAGTCTTTTTGTAATCCCAAAGATCAACTTTATCCCTGAAGATTATCGGAATACCATGCTTTTGAGTTCAGACACTGTTGTCTTTGGATTTCTGCCAGAGGTAGATTATTCTTGGGAAACTAAAATTACAGTCAGATTTCAAAAGCACTGAATGATTTAGTCCTGATTTTGTCATCTGGCCAGTACTGCTCTTAACTAAAGAGCTGTTCCTAATTCAGCTATTCCTATGGGATAGGGCAGTGTAGCTCTTAATAGGTCGAGTTCTACCTAAAGAGATGTCTGATCTTAGCACTATAGTTGCTATCTGCTTAGAGAGATCACTGAAATCATCATGAAAGATGACAAAAGGAAGGTAGCAGAATGAATATATTCCAATTAAAGTCATGTCAACTAGCAGTTCTCAAAATTCTTCCCATGGTATGAAACTCTATTCAGGTACCTTAATGAACCTCCCATCACTGTTTTCTTTTAATTTTCCTTCCCATTCTACATGTAACTACTTTAGTGCTCTACCCATCCTGAATCTGTATTTACACAGCCCTATTCAGACACAGCCATTGTGTTGTTAAGAGAAGCGTGAGAACCTATTAGGGTTGTCAGAAAGGTGGGCAGACATACACAGCAGCCATCCCTGGCAGTGTTCAAGGCCAGATTGGATGAAGCCTTGGGTGGCATGGTTTAGTGTGAGGTGTCCCTGCTTATGGCACGGGGGTTGGACCTAGATGATCTTAAGGTCCCTTCCAACCCTAACTATTCTATGATTTTAACGGGACTGCAAGATAGATGTCACTTAGTGGTACATTATGCAGGGTGAGTGTGAAATATTAACAATTTGCTACCAACTTCCTGGTGATGTGTCTGTTCTGAAATACAGAAATTATTCCTTTCATTGTTGAAGCACCAGTTTTGAAACAGGATCCCAGTGGCTAGTCAGGTTACGCTGTGTGAATGAACTTTCTCCTCGCTGTAGCAGTAGACAACTACAGAGAACTGAGGAGGTGGGCAGGGTAACTGAGAAGACAGAGGAGTACAAAAAAGAAACAAGACTCTATCAATCATGGTAACAGGCAGTTTAAGCAACTCATCAACTTAAACATTAAAAAAACAGAACCAAAACTAAACAAAAACCCAACAAAAATTAAGAAAACCCGTGCCAAAACCAAACATTTGTAACAAAACCCAACACAAAGTCTTGGGTATTTTTTCTTTTGTTTCAATGAGGTGTTGGAAGAAAACTACTGATGTCTGCAGGACTGCAGTCTGCCAGACATAAAAGAACGCGCAATTCCTAAGCTGATAACCAGAATAAATTATTTATCCCCCTCGCCCTCCAGGCCTTTCTGCTATATACACACATTGGAAAGATACGTTTCAGACTATTAATCTTTTTCACGTAAATGTGTTTTTTTTCATGTTACTGTTTTAAATAAAGCCTTGTTTAGTGCATTCAAATAATCTCTGACTATCAGTCATGAGGAAGAAAGAAAGAAACTTTATCCCAAAGGACACCCTTCCACCCTGCCTCAGGTGGATTACTTGTCTGAATATGATTTGGAGCATTACTGTAATATTTTAGTAAGAAGAGTGGGAGTCTTTTCTAGGAAGCATACAAATACCTGGAATAGCTACTTTGTATTGATTGGTCTTTTTCCCATCTGACAGCAGGATGCTCTTTTAGAATATGTCAGAATTTGGATTGGGCACTATAATAGCTGTAGTAATATTTATTTTGTTTTGCTTATTACTTTAAAATTATTCAAAACAAGGGCTAATGCTAGGGAAAACTGGTGTAATACCTGCAAGAAAAGCACAAAGTCTTGTCTTCACTACTAGCAATCATTCAGCTTTAAAGGTGCAATAGAGTGCATTAGGGAAGTAAGTTTTCTGGCTGTCATTGTGTGTGAAAGAACACTGAGTGAACTATTGTAATGGTAAGAGAGGTTTCTTTGGCTGGTAATGCCTTTAACATTATGCAGGTGTAATTTTGTAACCTATCATTACAGCATACCTCAAGCTAATCTGACAGATGATACTTACATATTAAGTCCAGGCCATCCTCGATGCAGCAAACACAGCCGGCTCTGCAGCCTCAGAGTTGTGAGAAAGGAGGGAGAAAACAAGGGCAGGCAGTTTTATACCTGTCCTCTACCCAGGGAAACTCAGTGTGACTACTTTCAGGTATGTATAAGACTGCAGGGCCTCTTTTCTAATAAGCATTTGTTCTGCAGCCTTCTTGCCCCAGTGATCTGTATTTGTGGACAGATATGATCCATTTAAAGTTTGAGGTAATTTTAAACACTTTTGAACACTGAATTGAAGCTAAAAGCATACCAGCAATTACAAATTTATAGTTCTAGTTACTTCTCTTACTGCTAAGAAGGCCCCTGTTTGTCCAAATGTTCTTTATCTGCTTCCAAGTGATGTAAAATAGATGCATAGCAGAAATGTTGAAGAGACCTGTACAAGTTGTTCAGATCATCCTCTTACTTGAAGGAGGACTATGGCAAACTCTAGATACGGAAATCAGACATATTTCTGTCTAGCCAAAATCCTGAATCTCCAAGGATGAAGATTCTGTAATCTGCCTGGGCAACTGCTCCCACTGCTGCACTAATACCTAACCTAACGTTCCTAGCTGCAACTAGTTGCCATTGCTCCTTGCTGTGAATGTATGTGACTGAGAAGAATTCGACTCAGTCACTTCCCATCAGATGAATTCCAGACAGTAATGACTATCGTGCCTTTATTTGAAGAAAACTGTGTTAGCATCATTTAAAGTTAAACCAGTTAGTGTGTGCAGTTGCCGTTGAGAGAAAAACCTAAAATCAATGATCACAAAAGAGATAAAGTTACCTTAACTACTAGGAGGAGTTTCCTTTAGGGCCTCTCCCCATAGATCTGTTTCTATTGCCAATTGTAAAATAAGGAATTCATAGCCACCATATATGCCAAAACTGCCTACACCTGTTTCTTTTGGCAGTGGGCTGACTTGGATTTTCCATTTTGTAACCATGGCAAGCGATCTGTTATGAAGACTGTCTTGAAGATTGGTCCCAATAATGGAAAGAACTTCTTTGTGTGCCCTCTTGGGAAGAAAAAACAGTGTGGCTTTTTTCAGTGGGCAGAAAATGGGCCAGGTTTGCAACTTATTCCTTGATGTCAACATTAATAGTTAGCTCCTCCTTAGGATGCCTTAAGTGCATACAACTTGCCTAGTGATTTTTCCATTTGCTGCTTCATTAGTAAAACAGCTCCAACAGCATAAAGAACTGCAGGTCTGGAAAGAATCATTTTACGAAGTCCTGTAAAAGTTAAATGCTGCTTGTGTGCTGCATACTATTTAGCAATAATCATCTAGTTTGCAGTATATTGTGACATACTGTTGTATTTCTAATTAAAAATTGAACTGTTTCCTTTTTTCATGTACATGTCATTGAAGTTTGTCAGCACTGTGTACTTTCCAGTACATGTGATTTATAGAATCAATAACTTTAAATTAGTATTTTAAAGCGGCAGATTTTTCCGTAAGTGTAAACATAATGAAATAATAAAAGTTAATATACACTTGTGCAAATAGTTCATGCTTTATTTACTCAGAGCTTAAAATGAAACAGCAATGAACTGTACACTTCAAATGTTAGCATAGTTGAATGTGTGACCTTGCTTAAGGTTTAGAAAAGAAAGATAAAAACTGCCCTAAAAGTAATAACATGACTCTGCACTTTCTTAATTACATATTTTAAATCCAGGTCTTAATTTATTGTGGTTGCTACTGAACTTTTTTCCCTCAATCCACCTGTAATCAGGCACAGTAAAATCATACCTCTTTGTAGTATTTCAGAATGAATTGTGCCATTTCCGAGAGGCAACTGCCTTTTATTATTTATTTTGAGGGGAAGGACTACTTAATTTTCCTGAGAAACTTGTGGAAGTTCAGTCCAATTAAATCCTCCATGCCATGGTGCAAGTGAAACCGATTTCTTTGTACTAACCCACATAAATTTAGAGGCTTTTTTCTTTCTCTTTTCAGTAGCTTTTGATACCTCTGAAACCTTTTAAAACTTTCCTTATGTGAAGGAAACCTTTTCTAATCAGATTGTAGAAACCATAATCCTTATGTTGCTCAATGGCCTCTTTCCAAAGACTATATATATCTTTCATGAAGCCTATTATTTATAGTGGGGTACAGAACTCCACCTGAGAACAAAACAAGCTACTTCACATGGTGAAGACTGCCTTTCCATTGCCATCTTTTTGTATGATGCTTCTTGTTACAATGTGGTGTCACTGCTAGCTTGTGCTTATACATCTAGATCTTTAAAACTCCTGTCTAACCAGTTCCTCACTTTGAGGATTGATTACTGTGATAATGTTTGATTATTTTTTGGATGTTTTGCACAGGGATAAATCTTCAACAGTTGAGCTAAAGATGAAAAATAAAAGAGAATTATCAACCATTTTTGATCACTTGCCTGCCACATATGTTAAGATCTCACTGAAACTGGAAGTTAAGTAACTTTGAAAAAGTTTGACACTTCAAAAAGTAACAGTTGGGCTGTTGTCTTTTTTTATCTTAACAGCCAGACAAGAGGTGAATATCCACTTATGTACAGCACATACAAGTTTTAAAGGATTTACCGCTTTTATTAGATACTGCAATAATTTTCCTTTCTCTGTTCTTACATTTCTATAATGGGTGGTATGGCTTTTAAAAAAGAAGTGCATAAGCATTATAAAAGTTAACTGGGACAGTGGAGCAGTAATGTATAAACTACATTTACCTTCTGAGGATGCAAAATCTGAGTACTTCATTGAAATGAGCAATATGTCCTGCTTAAACTAAGGAAAAGTGTTTAAAACACAATAATTGGTAAAATTAATATGTCGTTTTTCCCAAAGTTTGTATACATTAAAGGCATTAGAAATAACTTACATTAAAAGCAAAACTATTACAATAGCAGAAATTTTACCTCAAATAGAAGTTGTTTTAAAAAATAACCTTCTGTATTGCTTCATTTCTGCTACTTTCAGCCTAGTTACAAATGTTAGCATGCAATAACTTGTATTTACTGTCTCAGTTATAATGTCATAGGCTAGCATAGTCTCTATCCACTTGAAGAAACCAGAGCTGGCTGCAGATACTATTTACCAGTGAGGTTGCAAATTAGAGATTTTTATATTCTCTGTGCAGGAAGTTGCAATACAGGTTAAGAACTGTAAACATCTAAATCTCTCTGAAGATACTTCAGAATGGCTGCATCACTGAATGGTATCACTATTTTGGACAAAGGATTTTTCAGGAAATAGATACTTAGCTTATAAATGCAGGCAAGAGACATCATCTAGCAGATGAAATGTAAAATGTTTGAGAGGAACTCTGAAATGTGTAGAAATAAATGTAAGAAGTTAAAACAGAATAAGGCAGGAGCCACAGGGCATGGCTGTTAAAAAAGTGCAACATGGAAGTTTTGATTGTGCAGAAATGTTTATTTCTTAAAACTTTACATTTAGAAATTAGATTACTGCCTAACACTCAAAACCTCTGGGACTAGTACCTCTTCCCTAAACCTTGTGAAAGTAGGGAACTGCTCTCTTACATTGCTGAGGCTATTATGCTACACATTAAATATCATTCTAAATTATTAAATTCTAATCTCATGTCTCTCTATAAATACCATCCATTTAGGCTATGAACTTCAAAAGTTTTATAGAGTGTGTTTCCTTGGGTGTCTGTTTTGAAGAGGTGGCATATTTGTATCAGCCTAAATTTGCTCAGAATGTAACCTGGTTGTATAATATCACAAGGTGAGTAAAGACAGAAATGGAAATAACTGAGGGTAAGGATACCTTGAGCTTATCACAGGGAACTAGCATGTGGAAGAAACTGAGACATTTACACTCCAGAGAAGTGGGAGACTAAGAAAGAGACAGTGAATTCTGATTCACCAGCTGCCTCTGCAAAACTTACTGCTTTTGCAAAACCTGTTTTAAAGAAACTCTCTTCTTAGAGAGGCCAGCACTATGTAATCTGTTTAACAAGCTATGGCTGATAGATGGTCATAAAAGGTTTTGATAAAAAAAACATCTGGCAAGAAAACTTATCCTGGAACACATCCCCCTGTCAGCCTTTCAAAAAGAATCTACAGCCAAGGGTTCAAAACTACAGATAATTTGTGAAAAAATGTCCTGTGTTTGCTCATGGTAAAAGTCCTGATTTTCAGTTTCTGTCCTAATAGTTATAAATGCATTTATTTTTTCACATTGATTCATCTAGTACAGTACAAGTGATGGAACACATATTTCAGATTCATATTTAGCTCACACATTTTAATGGCTTGCGTTGCGTACAATCAACTGTGAAGGCTAAAAGAATAACGAAGCCTAAGTTTATGGAATCGCAGAATGGTTAGTGTTGGAAGAGCCCTTAAAGATCATCTAAGTTCCAAGCCCTCTGCCATGGACAGGGACACCTGCAACTACATCAGGTTGCACAAAGTGACATCCAGCTTGGCCTTGCCTTGAACATTTCCAGGGATGGGGCAGCCACAACCTCTCTGGGCATCCTGTGCCAGCATCTTAACACCCACACAGGATAAAATTTCTTTCTAATGTCCAACATAAATCGCCCTTCTCTCAGTTTAAAGCCATTCCCCCTTGTCCTGTCACTACATGCCCTTGTAAAAAGTCCCTCTCCAGGTTTCTTGTAGGCTCCCTTTAGGTACTGGAGCTGCTCTATGTTCTCCCAGAGCCTTTTTTTTCTTCAGGCTGAACAATTCCGGCTCTCCCAGCCTGTCTTCAAGTTAAAAGAGGAATCTGTCTACCCTAACCATTTTCTGTCATTTATATTCCTTATGAAAACCAATGTAAATGGCTTTATTGAAAAATAGAGCCCTTTTTAAAGGCCTCAGGGTTCTGATGTAGCCTTGTTACTTTAACCTGTACCCATCTGCAGGAGGCTGTAGGGACTGACAGGCTCACGTAAGCTCCTTTGACTTCGATGCATTCTGGACAAGGTGGTGACAGCAGCTGAGGAATAAAAAGGAGTCTTCCAGTAAAGCTGACTTCTAAGTACTCTTACAATTTTAGAGAGCGTTTTTAGACATTAACATTACAAAGTGACAGCATGACTCATAATTTCCACCTCATGCAGAAAACACTTTTTCTGGTTTTATATATCACAAAACTAACTTCATAAAGCTCTCAGAACTCATCTCAGATGCCATGTAAACCAGTGCTCAGAGGATCAGATCAAGGTCATACATGTTGTGAAGTAAAAATGCTAAACCTAGAAAATGGTAATGCCATACCCAGTTTCTACTTTATGGTAGCTCTTTAGTTACTGTTACAGCTTAAGTAAGTTTAGGCAGAGTTTATCTTTCACTTTGAAAGTAACACTTTTCCAATTTGTGACATTGAGATTGGAATCAACAGATTTTATGCCTGGTTTCATGCTGTCGTGGTTTAAACCCAACCAACCACGCAGCTCGTTCACTCACCCAACCCCCCTTTCTTGCCCTCCCCTGCTTCCAGAGAGATGGGGGGAGAATCAAAAGAATGCAACTTCCACAGGTTGGGATAAGAACAGTTTAGTAACTAAGGTATAACACAAATCACTGCTGCTACCACCAATAATAATAATGATAAAGGAAAAGAATACAGCATCCCATCAACCACAACAGATAACTCACGACACCCCACCAACCGAGTGTTGACCTATCACCTCTTCCAACCACCCCGAGAGAGCTAGGCCTTCCGGATAACTCCCAGTTACATCCTGGGCATGACGTGCTATGGTATGGAATACCTCTTTGGTCAGTTTGGTCCTGTCAGTACAGTCCTGTCCCTCCTTCCTCCCAGCTTCCCCTCCTCCCCGGCAGAGCATGAGGCTCACAAAGTCCTTGGTCAGGGCAAACATCGCTCAGCAACAACCAAAAACATCGGCCTTATCAGCCTTGTTCCCAGGTTAAGTCAAAACACAGCTACTAAAGAGAAGAAAAACTGACTGCAACTGCTGAACCCAGGATACATGCCTTTATACCTTTATTTAAAGTACTTTTATAACCAGCTATTTTTTTGTATATTATATATACATGTACAACTATCATTTAATGGCAATGCAAATTCAGCAATTAGACTGAGGGCTGAAACAATGGTCTTATGTCAGTAATTCACTGAGGGATAAATAAATTTCTCACTTGTTTTTCTGGAAGGGAAAAAATGAGTAAGATTTAGCTTGATGGTGGAAGGGGACTTTCAAAGAAGTGGAACATGGCATCCTTACCTTGATATCTGTATGAATATTCATCAGTAGAGGCTAAGTATCTTTCACATGGAATCAAAAGCTACTGCAAAACCTTTCATGGACTTCGCAGCAACGGCAGGCTCTCTTTTTCTCAAAACAAAATCCCTAGAACATTTAAAAATTCTTCAACATCTTTCTTGTACCCTTCTACACTGTGCAATTTAACTTGCCATCAGCTCTGTTTGTACTGACATTTGCTGATGACAGCCAGCATTCAACATCTGGTATAACATAATATGCTCCATGTCTGTCTTTTCATTCCTCTAATGCCTGAAAGGGTGTTTATTATTTCCTATTTTATCTTGAACATTCAAAATGTACATTGAAAGTCCGTTTAGAAAAGTGTGGAAGTGTGCTATACTTTATTTTACTGGAACAACAAAATAAAATCCAATCTAAGGAGAGAACACAATGATAAAAGTATTTTCCAGAGAAAAGCTTATTAAAAATGCAACAAGCACACTTAAGGGTGAGTGGAACTCTGACTGTACACAGTATTGTGTAAACACAGTGCTTTAGTTATTAAACATACTGAATTGCCACTCCTGTACTAAGTGCAGGTCCCTGCAGAGTTTGTATGCTTTATAATTTTTATTATAAAATCAACTTCAAACAACATGACTGGTCTGTGGTATAAACACACTGTGAAGAGATCCTAACCACTAGTTGTCTTTTATTACTAAGGTTTCAGGCAAGATCCAGAGAGCTGGCAAAGAGAGGCCTCTCAGAAGGCACTGATGAGCAGCAGAGCCCGACCTAAAGATCAAATAAAACTGTGTAGTTAGGAACTCTGAAGGGAAAAGTGAAGCACAAGTTCCTGGTTTGGCAGAAGTCCCATTTGACTGGTCTGGCTACAGATGGAGCTAAAACTTAAGTCCTTCTTTCAGATATCATGTCTGTGTGGTCTTTTACATGAACCTCTCTTATAGCCATTTCAGATCAACTACACAAATTAGCTGCAATCCTAAGGCTCTGTGCTCAGATTAAATAGGTTTTAATTTTAGATTATAACTAAATTCAACTGGACATTTCACTAGATTAGAAACTGGCCTATGCATAAATATTACTGACAGGTCCATGCTCCAGCCCAATTCCAGCCAGCTCCAAAAATACAGTACTTGAAGTGGGCCTTACCACAGCAGCTTAAGCATCGCCATCTTTGGACAAGAACTCATCTGTATTCCACTGGTCTGTAGTTTATGCAGAGCAAATGCAGGTTTTTGAAGAAATCTGCATTTACGTCCTGCACTAGGCAGCAATTTCAATGGAGCTGCCCTCATATTTTGATCATAGGATCCAGGAAGACAGATGGGGCAAATGTTTATCATTTCCTATAAATGAAAACCTGATTTCTACATATTGCACTTTTGACAGCATCATATTTCTTAGAGGGATATATTCACATATTTTTAAATCTAGAAAGGATTACAGTAATCATCTAGCCTACCCTTCTGCAGAAACCAGGTGGAT
>NDXB01021260.1:24671-62608 GCA_002631895.1 Agapornis roseicollis
TTTTTTTTTTTTTTTTTTTTTAACTGTGTTTACTATTTAGCTTCAGGCACATTCAGTGTATTAAACCAAAGCCATTCTTCTGGAAATCCTGCATCAATGTGAAGTTAAAAAGACATTTCTCAGTTTGTTCAGCTCGGAGAAAGGTGTAGAACCCCCGTAGTGCTGTAAGTGCTATTGAACAACCTTGATGTTGTTTCTAAAAATTGTTTGTGGGCAGCAATTCATATTTTGCGAAACCCGTTGCTCTGGTGAAATTTTGTACAATTCGCAGTTAGTTGAGACCCTGCTCCTACTTATTCAAAAGGTACAGTTTGATCAAAGGCTTTTAATTTTCCTTCAAAAAAATAGTTCCTGCTTTTATTGAAGGAATGTTGTTTTTGAGAGTAATTTGTGATGTGATGTTATATTCAGTTTTCTTAAGAGATCAAGATTATCTGTACTTTATTTGAACTAAACATCTGGGACTTGACCTTAGACAGCTGCACTTTGTGTTTGACAGTTTTCACTGGAGCTCAAGACAAGCACATTGCCATCATTCAGTGTACTGAGGACAAGACTGCACTCTTGGCTCTGAACAATGCAGGAGGTATAGTTGTAGTATGTGCTTAAAAGCAAAACATTCCAATGACAGGACATTGAATTGTGTATACAAGTGGCATGCCCTATTTATTTAGTCACTAATCAGACTTGTATTACTAATCTCAGAGTAGTACCTTATTTCTCTTTAGAGCTAGCAGATGATTGTTAGGTACAGAAGAATTTTAAGAGGATGGGTGTGGGAGTTTAGTGGCAAGCATTACTTTTTGCCACCTTCCTTCTACACACTGTGGCGCTGCCTTTGTTTCTTCACACCACTTTAAAGCAGGTGAGACCTTCCAGTTAAACAAAACTGAGCCAGCTGGACAAGGTCTGGCTTCACTTGGAAAAGTTGACAGTTTCCATAATGATTCACCTAAACTTAGAGGGAGGAAAAGCCTTAACTTCACGTTCAAGCACAGCTTAAGGCAGAATTGTAATTATAGAAGACTACTGTGTCCTGAGCATAGAGCAGAGCTTATTAGAGAAGGCTAAATCAACTTTCATCTAGCACCAGGGTCTTTCGACTCTGTGGTTTGCGTTAACTTTCTCACTGGCTCTGTATTTGAGATATGGGAAGGTAAGACTTCAGAATTTTAATGACTCATGCTTGTTTCCCTTATCTGAACCTTGTTCAGCTGTATTGAAAGGGTCTTCTGCAAGCTGATGACCTCCTTTGCAGTGTCTGGCCAGTAGCTAACAAGTATTGCAAACACAACCAGCAACCAACATATTTTCTGTTGAAAACATCCCATAATACTGCCATCCAGTTAGTAATGGGATCCCTTACACTCATATACCACAAAGATTGTACGTTTTTGTTGCATTTTTCTGGGATGAGAAAGAGAAATATCCATCTAAAAAAGTAAATATAAAAATGATCTTTTAAAATATAAAAATAATAATGGTTCCTGTTAAACAGGGGGTCTGAGTCTTAGGGGAATGCCGGACAAGGTTCCTGTTGTAATGTTACTCTCTAGATCAAGTTTCAGGATGAGTTATATATGATAGGAAAACTTGTTTGTATGTTCATATCTTACTGAGTTCCTATTTTAAATAAGAGTATTTTTGATATTTGCTTCTTCTGCAATGGCAGATGAGAGTTATTGCAAAGGCCCTTATATCAAGTGTTCTGATGAACTCATCAGGCCTCCATCTGTGGTTACACAACTAGCATGTTTTTGTAGCTCTGCGTGTCATGCTTCAGATAGTGCACCAGTGTGTAGATTTTCAGACAAATGTGGAATTGCCTTTTCATGACTCTAAGGCTCTGTACTCTATGGCTTGTGGCTTTGCACAGGTACCAAAAGCTGTGCAAAATATGTTTTGCAAATTTGGACAAGCTGTACTTGTAATATAATCACAAATGCTTTAAATGACCATAAATGGTGGCAGTGCCCCTTGAGTGTCAGAGGTTTTTCATGCTCTTTCTACAGATGGAATTTGGATACAGAATTCTTTCTTTCCTGACAGCAGATTCTGCAAATTCATTCATAGTTGGAGAATTTTCTTGCTCTTCCTTCTGTTTAATATCCCCAAACAGGTATTTACTGTTCCACAGTGTGAATGGTTTTCTCATATTTAAGCCAACCTGGTGACACACTGTCATTCCTGAACAGTTCTGCCTGGAAAATGGTAATTTATTGCAGACATCACAAAGAAGAGAAAAATGTCTTCCATTAAATTGTTTTGTACTACCTCTAGGCATTAACTTATATTATTTTCTGATTGATGATAGTCCTGTGATTTGGACAAACAGCAGCAATCAGCTAAGGTGAAAATGTACTCTTGTCACCTGAGGGCTTGTTCATGAGCTAAAAAGAAATGGCTCAAGGGTATCTTGGGCTAGATTTCCCCTTGAGATACAGGTTTTTTCCATTTTTTTTTTTACTAGAAAATATCTTTAAATTTTCTTCCTAAAATTTAGAATTAAATATAATATTAGTAATCACATATCAAAACATCCTTACAATTTTTCTTGTCATAGGGAAATGGCAAAGTTTCTGTGCTGAATTTTTTAAACCCCCTTTCAGTAATTTTTGAAATCTTTGAAGATGACCTACAGAATCAAATGGAAATGCATTGGTGTGATCTTTATTCTGTTTGTTCTCAAGACACAAAGCATCCTGAAAGATCCTACATGGAGATGCTCTTCAGTTATGCTCAGTATACCTTACATCTATTAGGCTTTCATAGTCATTATTAGGCAAATGGAAGTTAGACTGTGAGAATTAGACTATATAATACTACCAGTTCCTGCAGGGAAGGACAGCTATTGAACAAACTTGCAGTACACTTGGTGCTACCACAGTTCCATTGCCAGTGTTATCTTAGCTTAGTAATTTAGGCATGGTTCAGATATGAGTGTCTGTGCTGCAACAATAGAAATACATTATCTGAAATACACCAAGAAATACAGTAGAAAAATAAATGATCTCCAATGCTAGCAGCATTGACATGCAGAAAGGTGCTCTTTTTTCCTAAACAAGTTAACCTGCCAACCCTGAATGCAATTCAAGTGACTTAACGTTCTTCAGTTGTGTAGTTGTAGCTTGGCCTGAAGATGTGAGAGAAACCAAATTGTGTATGGAAAGGAAACACCTATCTTAGTGTGGTGGTAAAGAATGGATATACTTCTGAACTTGTAATCTTCTTGCTAGATCTAGCAAGAGGTAGCAAAATGCAAGCAAAACGTAGGTTCCACAAAAGTGGTACAGGTATGATGCCAGATATTTGAGGTATGAATTTCTTGTAACTGAGAACCTGTAGTGTTATCCTAATGACTTTCTTGTGGTAGGGCAGTGATTTGCTTTCATGAGAAGGCTCTGGCCTTCACACACCTTCCAGTCTCTTTGTTTTGAGTGTTTCATGGAGTACCTGAGGTAAGTCCTGTGCTCTTGGTGTCCCATATGTCTTGGCTGCAGCACACTACAGCTTCCCCATGTCATAGTTTCCTCTTTGTGGGAAACAGGGCTCTGGGGGAGAAATGGTACAATAATCTTGCTTTCATATGGGCATGTGTTGTGGTTTAAACCCAGCCACACATCTCATTCACTCACTCAAGCCCCCTTTCTTGCCCTCCCCTGCTTCCAGAGGGATGGAGAGGAGAATCAAAAGAATGCAACTCCCACAGGTTGAGATAAGAACAGTTTAGTAACTAAGGTATAACACAAATCACTACTGCTACCACCAATAATAATAATGATAAAGGAAATAACAAGGGAAAAGAATACAGCATCCCACCAACCACCGACAGAAAACTCATAACACTGCACCAACCACCGACAGATAACTCACAACACCCCAACCCAACCCAGTGCTGACTGACCACCTCCTCCAACCACCCCAAGAGCACTTGCCCTTCCAGGTAACTCCCAGTTACATCCTGGGCATGACGTGCTATGGTATGGAATACCTCTTTGGTCAGTTTGGGTCCTGTCCCTCCTTCCTCCCGGCCTCCCCTCCTCCCTGGCAGAGCATGAGGCTCACAAAGTCCTTGATCAGAACAAAACATTCGAGCAGTAACTAAAACCATTCCTGTTATCAGTTTTGTTCCCAAGTTGAGTCAAAACACAGCTGTACCAGCTACTAAGAAGGAGAAAAAATTGACTGCTATTACTGAACCCAGGACAGCATGTCAGAGTGGGAACTATGGGAGATGAGCAGGAGTTTTCTGTCCTTTAGAGCGCTTAGACATTTGTGTCCCACAGTCCAAGTTATTTGAGATGTTGAACACAGTTTATGATACACTTTTGGTCAAGTCCATCACTGTTTTCAAGACTCACAACCTGACGCCAACATCAAATCATGCAGTGGTGCCCCAAGGTACTGGAAGCAGTGCAGTTCAGTCACTGTGACATTTATGTTTGATGCTTCAGGTGATCCCGATAACCTCACACTTTCACTCTAATGCGTTTTCATATGTGCAGCTAGAGTATTAGTGGGATTCTGGAAGCTTTAGGCAGCTTCTGGTCCTGCCAGCAGGTGCTAACATATTTACCTGTGTCAACACATTGGCTTATTTTTAGGAACAGGTAACAATTCCTCAGACCAGAGCATTAGTACAGGTATTGCTGGGCATAATCCAGTGGCTAGGGAGTGGATTTACACCTGTGTCCTTACACTTACAAATCTACAAACACTGCAGTATTTGCAGAAATGGCAAAGAGATTACATGTACTAAATGGCTTGTCTGTCTTTTTGAAATCTCTTAATGAGCTTAAAAACCCTATAAATAGATGAGGTACAGAAGCCCCACACTCACTGTCTTAGAGACCCACAAACATGTAGATAAGATTTTTTGAGAACTCTTATCAGAGTTTTCTACTGTTCTGGTAAGAGTTTGCACAAATAATTTTATCTATGTGTTTAATAAACTACAAAAATAATCCATGTAATATTGCCACATTAATACTTCTCAGTTTTTTCTTTATACCTGGAAGTTTAGTCTTTCGTTTTTCTCATCTTGTGGAGGAAAGTACAATTGTATTTGAGCTCAATTATTGCTTCTTTTCCCAAGCAAAAGTGTTGAGCTCAGTTCTGTGGTTGGTGTATTTAACTTTAGTCAAAATTGGATAAAAAGTGGAGCTCAGGCTTTATGCTGATATTTACTTTGTAAATGATCTCTCTGTTTTTCAGGTGTAATGCAAGACTCTTTGGGGGTTTACTATGGCAGTCAGATGTGTTGAATGTCTATTGGTATCTAAGCAACTTGTGTGATATCCTTTTGAAGTGACTGGAGAGGAACAGGTACTCCTAGATCATGATTTACCTTAAATGTTTACCCTAGGGTGAGATGATCTATAGCTGAGAAATGCCTTTTTCTCTCTATAAATTATAAAATGAGTCTAGCTCGCTCCTTTAAGTTTTAGGCTGCCAGTGCTGTAATATATATATACAATTTGAACAGACCCCAGTTTGTTGATATTCCTCTGTGTATTGGGGGCAAAACACCAAAATCATGTTATTCAGATGTGACTTAGTGAGTACCAAGCAGAGAGCAATAATCACATACCTGTACCTGCTTGCTGTAGTGTCACTAATTTGGTCAATAGAGCTGACCCATTCCAGATGCATGACTCTGCATTTATTGTTAAACTTCATGAGGTTTCTGTCAGCCGATGCCTTCGATTTGCTGAGATCTTCATAAATGGCTGCCTGGTCCTCCACAGTGTATCAGCCACTTGCCCCAGCTGATTGCCTTGCCATGGGCTTCAGGAGGTCTCTTTCTGTCCCATTGATGTTGAACACCTGAGGTGTTAGAAAGGATCAGCCCCAAAACTGACTGACTGGAGATGAGCACCACTGGTTCTCAGAAACACTGGCTCTAGAACCACTAACTGGTTGCAGTTAGAGTTTGAACCACCAGTCAGTAGCCTTAGGGCCAAAATGCCCAGCTTCTTACTGACTTTGTGGTTCACCCATCCAGTTAGTATTGCCTCAGTTTCCCTGCAAGGATATGATGGGGAGACTGTATTGAAAGCCTTGCTAATGTCAGGGTGGATGACAGTGTTTGCAATGCTTCTGGACAAATGCTTTGAAGTATGGTTGCAGCTTACAGAATATATATCATTAACAGTTGTGTATTGGGACCCCCCAGTAAACTTTTATATTATTGTCACTATCATCAAACATAATGAAATAGGACTTTATCACATACTATGTAGCCTTTCTAAGGGAAATTCCATGCTATGAAATTCTTATAAAAACCATGGAATTGTTATCATTGACTTCAGTGAGGCCAACAACTCTGTAAAGATTTCATTTTCTGTGTCCTAATTACCTGCCTATTGAGGAACATGGATGAAGTTGTTTTCTTTGCAGAATTAAAAGCTCAAGTTAAGTGTTTATCTTTAAAGAGGAAGTTACTACCTTGTAGTGACTGTTGCATTGTGTTTGAAAGAAGCAATTGCAATTTAGTGGGAATTCTTCTCAAATCCCTATTTTTGTTTTGAGTAGGCTACTTCAGTAAGGAATGCGCTTCATTTAAAAAGCTTATTTGACTGTATTGGAGCTGTGCCAGTTTATACCAGCTGGTCTCATGAAATTTCAAGCCACTCAGGATCCTGGATTGTGGATTTCAGGTAAGAGATTTTTTTTCTGGAAACATACCATGTGGAAAAAGAAGATGAACATGTACTTCTGTTTCACTAGTAGGTTAATACTGGCATAGCACACAGCAAATGTTTGTCCTGTGTGTAGTGGTGAGAGCAACAAAACCAACAAAGGAGGTATTTTGAAGCATTCCTGGAAGGAATGCATGATTAGAATATATGGTAAGAGTCAGTGTTTGCTCATTTGTATTTGGTATCTCTGAGTGTGCTACTGGAGAAGGAGAAAAAAATTGCATCTGCTAAAAGATGTTACTAGAGTCAGGTTCCTACTAAAGGTGGGTAGAGTAGAGAGGTAGCTAGACTGGCAACATCCACAGATTACCTGTAGCAATGATTTGATTACTGAGGAACTTCAGCATTATATACAACCTAGAGTGGGATTGTTATTGGAATATTTATAAACTTAGTAGCTTTGTTTAAAAATTTTTAATTAAGAAATTACTTTGTGTGTGGATTTTTTTTCTTTATGTGTTGGTTTGTTTGGGTTTTTTTCCCTACAAAAGCTTCATGCCAGCAGCCCTTCCATTAAACATGAGTTTAGTTTGTTCATAAATATCGCAAAGAAATGAAAAATGATTCAGACATTACTTGTTTTCTGCACCAAAGCACATCTCATACTTCATTTTTTAAAATGTACCAGGAAAAACGTAATCAGTGCAAACATAAAAAGGTAAAAGTTTTGAGGTGAGATCTTCCTGCACAGAAGCTGACAGCAGACTCTTCAAGGGCTCCATAGAGCGAAGACTTCATCTGTTGTTTGGTATCGCAATGCTTGGTTGGGTTTGCATCAACATAAGTCAATTTTACAAAAATACCTTCTTTCACTGTTTTGTTATTCCTGAAGTTTGGAAATTAACTTGCTGTTTTACTTGACATACAAATACTTGCAAAGGTTGCAAATAAGCCATCTCTTAAAGAAACATTTTTCTGATGAATACACGCTAATCCTAGTCTTCTCATTTTCTGATTTTGAATATTTTGTGAGATTGTTCACTCTGCTACTGAAATTGGCTGGCAACCTTCTAAGTGCATTTTGGTTTTTGAATTATAAAGGTGGAGGGTGCATCAGAGAGACATAAAAGATTTTGTCAGGTAAACATTTCTACTATTGCAATGCTTTAAAATGTGTAGTCATTGCTTCAGTTTTATACTAAGAAAGCTTAGCTCTGAATATGTGATGAATTTTTGAGAATTGGATCTCAACTGCAGACATTAATAAGGGTACCTTTTTTGCTGAAGCAAATTTACTCTTGTGGACAGAAGTTATTATCTATGCCTTTGGTGTGAATCTCATTGATAATTCCATATTAATCTGATTTTGCAGCTAATAGTGGAGATCCTGGCCTGGGATCATGCTAAGTCAAAGGGAGGGAGCAGTTAATCCTCGGTGTCTGTGTTAGAAAGGGTAAGAATAATCCATATTTGAGACTCCCTGAAGGGGTGATGACTATGACACCACATTAACTAAATACTGTTCTGGTATGCCAGATAATGCGGTTTTAACTTTCTAGCTGGGTGAAACAAAGCTAAAGATCTGTGTAATTTCCCTGTCCAAATCTAACAGCTCAGGCATGACACCATGCAAAGTCTGCACTGCTTCAAGGACCCACATGGCTTGGGTGCAGATCAGTCTAGTTCTCACAGCTTAGTGCTTCTGTTTCTGGGATTAAAATACACAGCCCTGGTGTCTTAGACATATGTACAAAATATTACTGTTTGTAAATTGTACATATCTCGAGGAATAGTTCTTTTATAGTTACATGAATACCTATTGAAAAGCTGAAGTTTTGTGCCTTTTGCTTGATCACAGTATGGCCGCATGACTAGTTTGGTCTGCTGTAGAGGCTGATAAACCCCCTGCTGAAGTGCTTATAGTCTAAGGCAAGTGACAGAGGATGTAATTAGGATTTAGAAGGTAAAAGTAGGTACATGCGCTTCATAATATTGACTCCAGTATGTATTTGCAAATTTGAAGTATCACAAACAAATAAAATCACATCCAGTCTTATCCATCTTTCCCTCTAGCTATCATCTGACCCTGTAGATGCCCCTGGTAGGAGCTCTCCTTGTGCTGCAATGCTTAAGGGAATGATCATGTTTCACGATGTGGAAAACAGGGGATGATCCAGAGGCCAAAGGCATATAGCCTGGCTCCTGAGTGCTACATTGTTAAGCCAAATTTTAGAATATTGTGGTGCTCCTGTGCAAATCTGAATAGGTCAGAAAAGCCATGGCAGTGGTGCAGTCTTCCTTTGCAGTAAGGAATTAAAAGCACTAGAAAGGAAGAAAAGTATTAATACAGAAGCTACCTGTATTGAGAAAATAGAGGTCTTCTTGGCCTGGAAATGAGACTTAACAAGATTCAAGGACCTGACGTTCAATCTAGGCAAATGTTGTTTTATGTCTCCAAGATACATATTTAGTTATAATTTGCTGTTGGAATAACTGAGCAAACAGTGTATTATTCTTCCCTTGCAGGTTTTAAATTAAGGTAGCTTAGTCTTTCTCAGGGATTATTTAGGTCAGTGACTAATCAGGGCCTGATTCAATGTATTTTATTTAGAAAGTTGGATTAAATGGACATGTTTGAGGAATTTCTTTCACCTGAAAAATAAGCCTAGAAAGCGTAGCTATCTTAGTAATTAGCAAGCTAATGTATTGATTCATTTTATGTATTGTATTATTTTATTAGGTAGAGTCTTTAACAAGTCTTGATTATTTAGATTTTAAAATAGCATTCTCTAATATTAATTTAGCAAGCAGCAAAATTCAAAGGCCCATCTTAGAATCAGAATACCATAAAATTCATAGCTTTTGGTAGGTGATACCTTGTGGGGAAAATTAAGCAAGTAACCAAATATTTGGTGCTCTTTAGCAACACAGATTGTCTGTTACAGGAGTTGTAGGATTGGGCTTGTGAACTCAGACATATTTCATTGGCATTACTTTTTTTGGCTGAAGAATGTGAGAGGCTACATTAGTGAGACAATTAGAATACTTTTTCTCCAGTTCTGTTGCCAGTATTAAAAAAAAGATTATGTCACAATCAAAGCATATATCCCAATCAGCCCTGAACCTTTTTGGATCATATTTCAAATGAACTAACTTAGAGTCAAATAATTTCAGACAGAGTATATTAGCATAAGAAAGAGCCATTACTGCTTTCCAATGAAATGAGAAACATAACAGTACCACCTGTCACAAAGGCAGTACAATGATACAGATGGTTATTTATTTTCAGATAGGGGGAAGAATGGAGAGAGGAAAAACTGCTGCCAGAATTTCTGCTGTTTCCCCCCTGCTTTGTTACCTTCTTGTCAGAACAGTTTTTCTAATGCCAGGAGAAAAAATTCTTTGGAATAGGTTGTACTGATGGGATGTTTCTTTTGATATTGAGGTAGTTCACTCTTATTAACATAAAATGCAGTTTGAGAGGGCCACCCATTACTATTTATTTCTTGTACCATCAGTAAGAGAAAAACAGAATGAAAAGGATTGTGGCTGCTTGGTGATTTCTTTTCCCTCTGAAGCTTAGAAATTAATTTGCAATTTTACTTGAGATAGAAATACCTGTAACAAGCTAAAAATAACCTGCAGTTTTCCAAAAAGATCTCCCTTCATTAAGGAAGTATTTTCTATGATAAACATGCACAATATGAGCATTCGAATTAATGTGTATTGTGCGTGTATTTTATTTACCAGTGTATTTGAGGCTCGACCTTAGGCAAGAATCAAGAGAGGGAAAACTGATCTTACCCTAGTCCTTTCTGATTTTGAAAACTGTTTGAAATTGTTCACTGTGCTGCTAGAATCTGTTGGCAACCTTTTTGGGTCTGACAGAGTGCAGGTTCTTTTTGGAATTAAGAACATGGTAAGAGAATTGGACATAGATGTAAATGAGTGAAGTAGGTTTCAAGCATACTTCTATTATGAGGACATTTTAAAGTAAGCGGTTCTCGTGATCAGTTTTGTAAACTGACTACTATGTGGAAATCAAGAGTTCATTCTTGTTCAGCAGCAGTTCTCCCCCACCTCTCCCATCCTGGTAGAGTGACATATTTTATGGCTAAACTGGGAGAACAGCCAACACACCCAGGATGTCTTCCTAGGACATGAATACAGAAATTGTATTTGGAGAAATTTATTTTAAATTATAGCTTTGTTTTGATGACAAAATGAAAACTGACAGAAAGGTATGACAGTAAAAATGTGAGTGGGATTGGGTCAATAAGTGATTCTAGGCTTCTGTGACAGCTTATTTATATTTATATTTATATTTATATTTATATTTAAATAAACATATACAATTAACATTATTATATCAGAATACTATCCTGGGACTTAGGTGGAGGAAGTACCTGTCACTGTTATTAATTTGGGAAAAGTCTTTAGATAAGAAATTAGAACTTATATTACAAAGACATAATAAGTCAAGTATTGCAAGACCTTGCATGAGCTTGAATGCTGTAATTTTTAGGTCTTCATTTTCAAGCTGCATCTTATCATATGTCTATTTTTGTATATACAGAGCTATGTCTCTGCTGTGTAAGCCAGTGGGAATTATTTACATCCCTGACCATTTTAATGCCAAACCCAGATAGGTAGGTATATACCACATGCCTCCAAACGCTATGCAGTATATCCCTCCAAACTACTTGAGAATGGGCTGAGCCTTCTGAATGTATTTCTCCTTATATATAAAACATACTCTTTGAGAATACATTTTAAGGAATGAAACCTCTGTTACATGAGTTTAAAGCATTAATCATCATTCAGCAAAAGATGTGCATTACTGGCTTGCTGCAGGCCAAAGGGGTAAGAGGCAGTTTTAGGAAGGAGAAGAATAAATGTCAACTTTTGATGTCTTTGTTTTCTCCTGAAAGATGACACCAGGCAGGGATCTGATCAGTTTCTAACTTCGGTTCAGAACATTATTGAATGAGAAAAATATTTCCCCTTTTTCCCACTGAAGTTTGCTATAAGAGCTTTATTATTGTAAAACTAAATGTAGAAGCCCTTGCTATATAATGCACTAGATATATATAAAGATAAAATTAGAGTCTGACATAAACATGTCACAAAAGTATCTATTCCAATAGCATATCTCAAGTATTCTTAAAATCTTGAAACTTAAGTGTATCTGCATGTCATGATTTCAGAACAACTGCTCTTCTTGTTTTCAAGTTTCTTGAATTCTTGATGACTTGAGAACCTCCTCTTACTTTTTTCCTTAGCCTTCATGTGCAAAAGCTTGAAAATACCATCTAGTTGCATACTAAAAGTTCCAGCTTGATGCTAAAGCCTACTCTGCCTCATGACCTGGTCTAGTGGAAGGCATCCCTGCCCATGCCAGGGGATTAGAACTAGGTGAGTCAAACCCAAACCATTCCATGATTCTATGATTTTAAAACTAATTCTTTTGGGATGGGAAGGGGCATTACTATTGTAATAGAGTAATACTGAAAAAGAGAAAATTACTGGGCATTTCTGGAAGTATGGCTCACATCAGATGCAACAGTGAAAGAAATCAACTTTAAATTCAATTATAAGCAATTGGAGAATATTACTTTCACTTTGTTCTCTCTTTGGTGTGATATAAAGCTAGGAAGTTACTAAAAAAAATTGGTAGCTTAGTCATGTTTGATTGAAAATAGAACTTTCAGCTCAGCCTTTTATGTTCTTCCACTTTTGTATTTGGAAAGCATTTAGCTTTGGAGCTTTTGAATTCAACATTTCTGATCTTCGTACTGCCACAGCTGTTGAAAAGAATGACTTGCACTTTGGCTATTAATTTGTGACTTTGTAGCTATGGAGGTCTGTGATGTTTTTGCATGAGCAGAGCAGGACAATACAGAATGATTTGGGGAGTATTGATATTTAACAGAGTTTTTCCATATTTTATCTATTATTCAATAATGGTGAACTTCTGGCTGTAAAGCACTCTGGCAAAGAACCTTTGCAATCACATCACTGATCCTAACTCTCTTTTGCTGGCCAATTCAATAACCTTACTTGTAGTTTGTGTGAATGGTGCTTGTGGTCTTGATCCTGTTTCTCACTGTTAAAAGCTGGGAAACAGTGTCATGCACGCAGTAAGCTGATACACTTCCTCACGGCCTTTGTAAAATCTGATTTGTCCTTGGGCTTTGCTTTTAAAGGTGTATGTGTGAATGAGTGTGTTTTGGGGAATCTTTTAGGGAGTGAAAGATGTGTAAATGCCATTGAGCTTGAGGTATTGCAGTATGATATTAAAAAATGCTCTTGGGCAAGCCCAAGGTATTTAGTCAGAGAAGACTTAGGATGCTTATACTAATGTTCATTGAAATTGCTGTCTGCACACTGAAGGTTTTTGGTTTCACAAGTGGTGTATTCACTTTAAATCTTTTTTTTTTTTTTTTTTTTTAAAAAAAGGAAAATCACGTTTAAACACATTCCTTTCCCAGCTTTATAATGACTTTTATAGCTTAATTATAAGCTCGTACAAATAGGGTTTTACTGCACAAATGCTGATGCAGCCTTACCTCTAGTGACCTGAATGGCCTCCTATGTTAATTACCGAAGGTCAGTAATCATATTATGAAAATATGCACCTGGCTTCTGCCCTAGAATCTGGACCACAGTGTTGTTTGTCTTTCTATACAGTGTTACATGTATGTATCACTTGGTACTGAGACAAATTCTCAGTTGTGACTCAGAAAAATAGTCTGCTCCTTTGTGAGAACCAGCTTGAATTCTCTTTCCTTTACACTACCTCCTCAGCTTTCTGCCTGATGTACAAATAAATCAGCATGGAAAATCTTTAGGAGACTTGAAGAATATGCCATGGCAGATGAAATTCAATCAGATTTAGAAAAAGCCTATTTGTTGATCTACTTTTAGACTGCAAAGGCTATCAGAAATGTAGGGGATGGCTGCCTGCTTTGGCAAGGCAGCCAATGCTAGCAGGGAGACAGAGATTTACTTTTTAGTTCAGTTTTCCTAGTCAGATCTCTGCTCATTTTTATTCTTATGCCCACAGGTGTGGATGGGAATGTTGTTTTGGGAGATGTGCTGGGAAGTGATGAATATGAGAACTTTTGTAGCTCAGCTGTCTTGGAAGGCACCATTGCACCTCTCTTTTAATAATCTAAGTAGTGTGGGGGCTCAAATACCTTTATGCTCATTTAGATAGTCAGATTTGGGCTTTGGCAGTTGTTCTTGTAGCTTGTCGGGATTTTGGTATGGCTGAATGTAGCTGTTGAGTTCTAGAGCCAGTCAGACTAGGACAAGCTAAAGGTGTACCTGGCTTGGATGATTAAATTGGTTGAAGGGGGTAATACACCCATTGAATTAACTGCTTCCAGCAGGATATGGTAATTGGTATGTGTTCGTAACTTGCAGGTAAAAGGGGATGGTGAAGAATGGCCCAGACCACACACCCCCTCTATTTTGAAGATGCCACCTGTGTCTAAGTGCCAAGGCCTGGCAGGTCCAGGCAGAGATCACTGGTTTTCAGTGCACTCTGGATGTCGACTAGACCAAAACAAATTTCGGTCCATGAGTGCACTGAAGCAACAGTCCTGGGGAGACTGTGGCTGAAGCCTGATGTGAAGTGGTAAACTTGGAAGCCGTGTCCTAATCAGGTTTACTATTGCAAATCCCCGGCACTCGGGGACTCGGGGGTCAGATCCCTCCACTCTCTCGGGCTCGGACAGGGAGTCCGCTCCGCTTTCGGCCCTAGGGACCGGCATCCCTGGCCCAAGCAAAGGTGCCGTGTTGAGGCACTAGCGGCTCCGGGGTGCCGGTGCTCAGGCGCGGCCGCGCAGGGCCGAGGCCCGGGCGGCAGCAACAGCTGGACCCGGCCGCATCCCGCAGGTGGATCCGGCTCGTGCCTCCCCCCGCGCCGGGGCGCGGAGCCATGTGACTGCCGCGCTTCCTGCCTCCGCGCCACCTGATCCGCGGAGGGAGCGCGGCGGCGCGCGGAGCCCAGCGCAGCCCAGCGGCTCCCGCAGAGCCCGGGAGCGCGCCCCGGCGGGCGGGCGGCGGGGAGGGCGCCGCCGCCGCGGCCCCGCCGCCGCATGGAGACCCAGGACCAAGGGGCGCAGATGGAGCCGCTGCTGCCCACGGTACGGCCGCCGCAGCGCGGCCACGGCTGCGGGAAGGGGGTGCAAGGAGCCCCGAGGGGAGGCAGCCGGGGAGGGGTCGCGGTCGCGGTGGCCGCCTTGCTGTCCGCCTCTGTTGGGGGTCGAAGCTGTTTTCTCGGGTGTGGGGAAACAGGTTGGCTCGCTCCGGTGCCGGGCGGCGTGGCGGCGGGGTTGCCTGGGCGCCAGAGCGCTCAGGGATGAAGCGGGCTGTGTTTGTGTGTGTGTCTATGTGTGTGTCCCACCGGGGTGAGCACCCTGCCCTCCGGCTCCCCTCGCTTCACACATCCGCTTCCCCTCGGTACCCCTCTCTCCGCTTCCCCCCGTTTCTGACATCTCCGCTCTCGGTGGGGAAGCGTGAGGGAGCGGGCACCTGAGGGCTGCGCCGTGGGGTTCCGCTCCGGGCTGGGACTGTCCCTGCATCTGCCGGCCCTCCCTTGCCTGAAGACCGCAGAGGAATCTGCCGAGGTCTGGCACTTGCATCGCGGGGTCTAGCTCCCCCCCGGATCCCCGGCTACGCTTCGTGCCGTGGTGTCGCAGTTTCTTGTGCTCAGTGGTGGAGCTGTTAATCTGTGGGGTTATTGTCGTTTGGGGGTGTGTGTGTGTGTGTGTACGGGGTGCACCCCTGCCTCGGAGCACAGTGTGATTGCACTGCTAGGGCTGGGCAGCGTTTCTCTATAAAATAGGAAGGGGTCAGTTGGTGGGGGACCTCTTAGATCAGTGGGAACCCTCTTTCCTGCCTGCCTTCCCCCAGACACAGGGTTTGCAGGCATAGAGAAGGTGTGAGGTGGGTGTCGATCTTCATCTCCTACTGAGATTCGGTTTGTGAATGGTGGTTCCTGCCTTGCATTGGAAATCACTCCGTCTGGAGCGGGGAGAAGTCTTTCATGTGCATACACTAGTGTCTGACAGGCGTACAACATCCCTGTGAGCACACCGCATAGGTCTGCAGAGGCTTCCCTGGCTCCTGAAATGGATTTGTGTTAGTGCGACGTTGACAGAGCTTGAAAGAGACAAGTCTCAGCCTTTGCAGGTTGATGAGCTGCACTCATGGCAAGCCTGTTTTCTGTAGGATCTGTTCCCATCATCTGTTGACATGGTCCATTTTGCAGTCAAGTGGCAGGTTGCTACACAGTGTGAGGTTATTCCTGGCATCTCCTTTCTCCTTGTGGCAGAGACAGTTTTTCCTGTTGCTCTCTTGATAGCTTTTGTGAATCCTAATTCCTGTTACTTGCTGCTCTCTCACTTTCTGGTGCTGGAGTAGAAGGTCCTGTCTTTTTCACTGGCAGACTGGCTGCACGCTTCCTTTCCTTAGAGAGACAATTCAGTGTAAATCCAGTTTCCATTGTGATCAGTGGTTCTTGTGGAAGGTTTAGTTCTCACTGTTTCACACCAGTGAGGTAGCCTGCAGTCAGTAGCGCAGCCTCGCTCTTGCTCATATACCTTGCTAGCAGCCTATGAGCTGGTCTTGCTTTGCCAATATGCGTTGTCTCTGGTTGTGCAATGGCTGTTGCACAGGGAGTCAGAGGCATTAGCTTTTAGGAGGTGCAACGTACAGGATTGTCTTGTGTTGTCTGGTTTGGAGTTTTGTTTCTCCAGGGCTGTGCACAGGAAAAAAGGCTGTTGATGTGGTTGAGAGGACTAAAGAAGATAGGATTTCTTGTGTGCTGATAAGGGGAGAATTGTTGTTAGTTCCGTTTGCGGCTCTGACTGGTGGCATCCTGCCCGATGCAGTATCTGTCTGCAGAGTCGTAGGTCCCCATCAGTGCTGTTGCTTGTTAAGTTTGTGTCCTGGTTCCCCCCTCCATTTACTTAAGCAGCTGTTTGCTTACTTCAAGTAGGAAAGGGAGACTTCTGTACTCCATATAATATATATCATGGCGTGCCCTCTTCTTCTGCCCTCCTTTACTCTCACACTGCTCCTGACAGGGCCTCTGCAGGTCAATAAGGCTATGTTGCTTTCTTGCCACAGTGATGGTGTGCATTTTGCAGTCCTAGTGGCATTTTCTGGAGTCAAGTGATTAAGTGTGTGGATGTGCTCTGGCAGTCTCTGCCTGCCTGGCTGATGTCTAGAGCCCTGCATATGATGAAGGCAGAAGTGGATTTTGCATGGTTGGGAGTCTTGTATCTGGAATCATAGCAGAGTTTAAGGAGCAGGAATTGGAGCTAATGTTAGTGGGTTTTAGGCTTGGAGGTAATGTTGTGACGTAATGGTACCTTTAAAGTGCATCTGTTTTAGGGATTAATCCTCATCTTGTCTTGAAGCAAACAAATGGGAGTCTGAGCTGTAAGACGAATGCAGTTTTGTTCCCAAATGTCCCAGTTTGGTGGACTCTGGGTCTGAAGAGACACACTCCTAGCTGAGCGCTTTTCCTTCAAGAGCTTAGTCTAATGACAAGTGTGTTTATTTTATTTTTTTTTGGTGAAACTGATGCATGATGCAGTTTAATTGTTATTTATAGTAAAAAGATAGCGAATGTAGTCCTTGATTAATTTTATCTTCTGATGGTGCTCAGAGATTGTGAAGCCTCTATATAATTTCCACCAAAATCCCGCAGCTTGTACAGAGTGTAATCTATTTTTACTGTAGTGTTAGTCATATGTTGTTATTGCTTTATTATACAACCATTTAATTAAAACCCCCAATCCTAGCGACTAGCAAAATGATAAAATACTGTGGTTTTAGGGGGGGTGGGGTGTGGAGATGTTAAATGATTTCCTTACCAGTCTCCTTTCACGGAACTGTTCCAAAAGGATGATTTACACAGCCACAGCACCTCTGGTTAGTGGTTGGGATACTGCTCATTCTTTTTGCAGGGTGGCCAAATTCCTCTGAAAATTATTAAAACTCTATTGCAAATTGTCTGTAAGTGCAATATTGTAGAAATAAATTTAAAAGGAAATTATTCACCTGGAAACAATTTGTTTAAACTGCTTTAGACAATGCAGATATAGTCTTATTTTTATTGTTCAATACATACACTAATATGGTAACAAATTGCAGGCTTGTATGCTTACTGTATCATCTAATGTTTTATTTATCAGTCATCAAGTATATTTTTTCAGTATGATTATTCAGAGTGTTTTAAAATAGTTGTGAGTAATTGAAAGATTGCTGAGGAGTCATCATGTGTTTACAGAATGGGAGAAACAAGCTCCAGATCTTCTCCACAAAGATACTTTATTGATTTCTAATCAAAGGACCAGATATGGTTAGTTTGTCTGTATACATGTATACCTTGCTGCATGTAAGTTATTTTGCAAATGGTCACTTAAGGCAGTGTGTTCACAGCTGAAGTTCCTCTGTAGTGTATTTGTTTATGTCTGTTCTGGATCTCTCTTGTATGCAAGTCAAAATTTGCTTTCAAACCAGGGTTATTGTCAGACAGAGGCTATATATTTCAGGTAGAAGGAGCATGTACGGACCGAGTGCAAGTATTTTCTTAACAGTGTTTGTACTGGGCATCTCGTTTTCCTGTGTTTTCTGAAGGTAACATTAAAGCCCATGCATATAAAACGAAATTGACTTTTCCTTTCTAAGTTTATATTCTCTCACCTTCAAGCTGTTTTGTGTTATTTATTTATTTATTTAGAATTGTGGTAGGTACAAAACCTTAAAGCATGATATTGCTGATGCATGCCAATAGATACATATATGTAATATATATGCATACACTCTGGTATGTTATGTATGCTATAGGTAAGATATCATTTGTAATAGAGTACTCTTGCTGCTGCAAGTGGCACACAGTTACTACTACTTAGGCCTCCGTACGTGGGAGAACGGTATAGCGAGATCTGGGTAGTAACTATTTTTAATGTGGCAGGTGAGTGTGGGAAGCTGCTCACACTAACAGGCCAAATTCGCTTGCTTTTGTTGATGCTGAGTGAGACCTCCAACAAGACTTGCAGATGAAATGTATTGCTCATTGTGAGAATGGATGGCAGAGCCTGAGCCCACAGTTTGCATAGCAGTACTAGTTCTCAGTTCATCGAACGTTTAGGATTATAGCAGCACTTAAGGCAAGTTTATAGAGACTATAGGAATGTTGTGTTTCTTTTGGAAAAATGTAGAAGCAATATTACATTGTCAAGACAGGACTACTGAGATAATATCACCGTTGATAATAAAACCCCAAAACCTAATTGTAAGTATAAATCTAGGATTGAATTGCTGCTTTTGGTATTTCTCTTTTGTACTGCTTGATTCCAAGTTAAGAAATCTTTTTCCAGGAAAATGCTAGAATGAAATGAAGTAACAATCAGGGGCACATATTTATTTAAGTACCTCCCCTCCCCCTTATATTTGCCAATGTCATGATTATATAAAAGATTTCTTTGGATCATATGTTATCCTGCGGTGTTACCGTTTAAGGATAATTGGCAGCCTGATACATATTTGTGAAAAAACAGGAGAAAAGTATGAATCCTGTGTGGAAATTATGCTACTGTAATGTGTCTATGTCTGGTTTGAGTTCTTTTCACAACTTCTACTTGTTAAATACACACTTTCAGTTTCCTCTGCTAGTAATTGCATCTTTCCTTTCTGTTTTTAACTTTGGAAAAAAAAAATAGAGTCAATTCTAAAACAAAATACTTCCACTGAGACCTTTAATGCTTCTTAAATAAGTAATGTTTACAACCTCAGTGGATGAGAGGATTTAAGCAGGTGAGGGAAAACTTAATCCACTCTAAATCGTCTTGAACAATTAGTTGTGTATCTGATATCAGAAGAGAAAGCCATAGGCATAGCACATTCGTTTCATTTCTGTAATATAGTGTAACAGACATATTTGGGCCTGCATTGTAAAAATCCCAGACTTTTGAACAATAATGCCATTAAGACTCCCTTTACAATAATTCCGTTTTTATGTTAATGGTGGAGTTATTTAATGGAGGACTTACTGTGTTCGATTTTCAGTGTTGGTGGACTTTAAAAGTTATTCTCATGAAATGAAAAATAAGCTTGGCGTATTTAAACATAATTAATATAAACCATGCTTGTACCATGCTCTTGATTAGGATAGACAAGGTGAAAGTTGGAATACATGATAAAGGCAGTTACTAAAAATAGAAGGCAAAGAGTCTTGGGCTGGGGAAAAGAAGTTGCAGGTGACATGAGGGTAAAGTTTTGAGTGTGAAGAGATTTGTGCAAACTTGGAGAATCGAGGATGTTGTATCTGACTGTGATATGAAACAGAAGAGGGAGCTGATTAAGTTTCACATGGGAAAAACTGATTTAGTTACAGCATGGGGAAAATCACAGAGGAAGAGAAGCAGGAAGGCCAGCTCATGCCCTTGCACAGCTGGGGCAAGACAGGATCTTGAATCCTGATTCTTCCATACCTCTTCTGATTCCTCTGTCCATCTGCTGGACCCTTTTCTCTTTGTTTAATTAGCTATGTATGAGACATTGCAAAGTTGATTATAAACAGGACTTGGAATTCTGTGGAGATGTGGAAGATACATCAAGTTTTGCAAATTCTTGATTTAAATGAAATGGAGCAGGAACTTGCTGTGAAGAAACAGACATAGTAGCATATTTAGATTAAATCTGGATTATAACTGTTAACTTCAGTTACATCCTCCTGAATCTTGAATTTACTATAAACATTTAGATTTACTATGAACACATTCAAAGAATATGTTAGAAACATAGATGCCTACCATTCGTCTGATTTTGTGGTTGCAAGCAGGTTTTAAAACCATATAACAACATAAAATGTAACATTATTTATAAATGCTAATCTGCAAAATGCTGATCTTAGATGTAGATTTTTAAGCCTTCATGAAGCATTGTTGGCTTTTAAAGAGTATAGAAATCTGTCTGCATCAGTGGGGCTGCAGGAAGTTCCAGGACAAGTTTCGCTGAGAGCAGTCACTTAGCTGTTGCACTAAAACGTACCAGACAGTATTATGTTTTCATGTTGCATTTTGGAGAGAGATGGGGATGGTTTTGCACCTTTTTGTAGAAACTTGTATTAAAGTAGTTAAAATCATATAAATTAAGAAAAACTGATCTGAAGCCACTGTTCTGAGGGATTGTTCCAGGTATCAGTCACTAACAATTGCACTAGACATTCATAAACACTGAAACTGTGTAGGAATGGGAAAAAACCAAACCAAACCCTGCTGTTAGATTTGGGTAAAAGCAGAAAATAGATACTTAAACTGTAATTAGTTTGTCAAACTATTTCATTAAATTCAATAACAAAATGCCATGGAGAGGAAGATAATACGTACATGTAAACTTCCTTTCCAACATATGAATGTGTACGTGGGTTTTATGTTAGAAGAAAGCAGCCATAAAAAAGAATGTGATTTCATGCTGAATCTCTCCCAGAAAAATGCTGAAAACAGTGTGGTGATTGTGTGGAATTAAGGATGTTTATAGTGTTGTAAATATTGATAGGAAATAAAGGTACAACCAGGGAGGTTGTGTATCAGATTACAAGTTGGTACTGACTAGTAGTTTTCATATTGTTTTTTAATAGAATCAAAGAATAGAATCCATAAGGGAATAAAACTAACTTCTTCTCGAGTATTTTAATTTTGGTGTTCAGGAAATTTTTAGTGGTAAATTTGACTAGTTGGATTTATAATTGTAGAATACAAATTTGAAATAAGAAACAGCTGTGTTATATTGACGTGTTCAGTATTTTCACGGTATAGTAAAAATTTCGGTTTTGTTAGTGGACTGAAACATCAAGCTTCTGAATACTGAGCTGGATCTGTTTTGTTCTGTAAAGCTATATTTTTGTTGTAAGATGAAACAGAAAAAAGTAATTCCAGGATAAGATCCTGAAGTCTCTCCTAGATCTGATTGGAGCAAAGATGCAGTTGATAAATTTGTGCTTGAGTGTATTTCCAGAAAAAGAATTTTGCTTTCAACATAAATCCATCATCTGTCTGTATCCTTGACAGTTTCCCAAGAGCCAAACAGGAACCCTATCAGTCAGATTATTAAAATTCAGCTAAGAAAAATGTCGATCTGTTCCTCCTAAATTAAGATATTGACCTTTTTTATTTTTATGGAAACGTATACTGAAATATACAGAAAAGGATGAAAGTTTTCTATTTGGAATTAAGCAGCATAATGATATCTAAAATCATCTTGAGGAATTTGCCAAAATTCCAGTGTAACTATCAATAAAGTCTTAACTGCAGATCTAGAAATACACATCGTTTTTCAAGGCCTGCCATTCTTATTTAATTATTTAATTTGCTTATCTCACAAGTCAAAGCCTATTGCAACAGCTGTAAACCAAATGCGAATCTTGAGCTTTTTGCTAAATCCATAAATATGTTTTGCTGAATCTAGGAAGTTGATATTTTTCATTTGAACTGCAAGTAAGTGACAATAATGAGATGAGAACTTAAGTGAAAAGTATTAGCAGCCCATTTGCTCTGAAGATTTGTTCTTTGCCTTGGGACTCAAGGTTGAGCTTATAGATAGTCTGTTCCCAACGACTGCTGAATAACCATGCAGAAGTGATTGAACCACTGTTGTCCTTATTACCAAAAACCCTCTCACCTCTTCTGCCCAAGTGGAAAATGGATAAAGTTGGGTGTCATCTGCTAAGAATGCAGAACAGTGTTTTTGTGAGATTGCATTACAAGCATCTCTAGTGTATTGATACAAAATTGAAAAGATTGGAAGCTTATGATGTGATAATTCATAAGGGAGAGGATATATTCTCCTGGTATGCTCTGTAACATGAAGAATGTAACAAAAATGATAATTTCCTATTGCCTGTGGAAGAAGGTAGGCATTCTTCTAGCTTTGATTTCATGAAAATGTGCATAACCTGTATCCTTTTTCAGAAAAATCAGCATGCTTTAAGAGTTTCTTTTTAATAATTTTTTGACCTATTTAGGTAAGTACCAAAATAGAACCAGAGTGTCCGAGAACAGTACATTACTGCACTGACAGAAGGGATATTGTATGTATTGGTGTTTAAAACGAATTTATAGAAAAAAAATAGTGTTCTCTTCCATCCTCTCACCCCCAAATTCATGCAGTCCTCAGGAGCAGCTTAGTTTCCAGTTCTTTTGAGGCTACTGCTGCCTTGTTTGAGATTCATATGAGTATCATCACTAATACAAATTTTTATGCAGTCTCTCCAAGTCTGCTGTCTTCTGAGACTTTAACATACTTTACTTTTTTCCCAGAAAATTTCATAACTTTGATTGTAACCCATATTACTCATCTCCTTCAATTACTGTCATCCTTTCCCTTTATTTGAAGAGAAGATAGAAATGCTCAAACATAAAACTTGACTGATGATATAATTATCTTTTAGAAAGCTTCCAATTTATTCTGTTTTTCCTCTTAATGATTATGTTGTAGTGAAATACTTAACTATGTCCACTTGTTTTTATTGCAACATTAGAATAGCTTTGAAATTAAAAGTGGCAATGAACTGTAAAAGCACTCATAAAGCTGTATTTAATACACATCCAAGAATCTTGTGAAAATTCTAATAATAGGTAAATTCTATATCTTTTTTTTTTTTTTTTGAGAAAAGTATCTGAATGAATCCAGAATAGGTGAATATGCTCTCAAAATTAGTATTTTGAGTGCAGTGCATAAGCCTTCCTGCTTATTCTCACCAGTTTCATAAAAAGGATCTTTTCTGTAGCCATACAGCTGGCTTTCCTCACTAACATCAAATGTGCCTCTTGCTGTTGGAATTTGCCCCTGCCAGTTCTTATCCTGTAGGGGAATGGACTGAGAGAAACCCTTTTATGAAGTGCGCACTGAACACTCATGTTTCACAGGACTTTGTTCTAAAATGACATTGGAACAAAAGGTTAAAGATTTTTAAAGAAACTTTTAAAGAAAAAAAAATACATTCGGTTTTGCAGAGATAGAAATTTTTTGTCAGTGATCTGTAAGTTTGTGAAGTTTGACAGCGTTTGTGTCACTTCATCTTGCCTAAAAGTTTATGACTGTGTTGCTGTATCAGCATTGATGTACTCTGGCCAGAAAAACATGATTTTTTTTTTTCTATTTTCCTGACCATAATTAAAAGTAGGTGAGAGGTTTCTAAATGCAAACCAGTATTGCTCAGAGCAACAGAAAACTGCAGCTACTTCTGGAGTGGAGAAAACACTTTGAAGTGAAACTTAAGAGATGTACAGCTGCCAGAAGCAGGTTTCGAAGGAAGAGTTGATTTTGAAAACTGGGTATCTCCACTGTACCCATGAAGAGGGATTTGCTTTGGACTGGCTTCTAGCACAGGAACTGTGTTCCCATTAACAGTTGCAATGATACGTACAGGATAACAGGGCTATAGCTTGCAAGTCCAAATAGCAAAAAGCTCTGAATTCCAAAGCTACCTTGCCCTGCCTCCTTCTCCCCAGTTTTTCCGTAAGTATGAAACTTGTTAGTGTACGTACGTCAGTGAAAAAAGGTTAAGTTAGAGGGACGAGAAAGAATTTTGTAAAAGAATCTATCAAAGAAGAGCATAGAAATATTAAAGTGAAGACATTTAGTGAAAGTTGTTATCAAAGCATGTAAATGTGTAAACCTTGGCTGTATATTTTTTTAGGTTTTTTTTTTCTTGTGTGAATGACTCAGACCCGTACAATCCAGTCTTGTGCACATTCATACTACCTACAGGCCTTGGGTAGTTCAATCCAAAGAATGTAGGTTTCGAGGAAGCATCTGATCTAGGGTCTGAGAAAGACCAGTAGGAAAGCAGTGTTCTCATTCTGACACCATTTCTTTTTTATCTTAAAGTCTAGAAATTGCGATTCCAGAAGTACCATGGTATATAGAGCAACTTGGCATACAGAAATTCTGAGCAGTGTTTCAATGATAATATTATAGAAAAGGTAATATCTATAAAACCAGTTCTGGTGACTCTTGGGCTTCTGAAGTTGCAAACTGTGGCACTCATCAGAAGTTATGATTTCATGTTTGTTTGTGTCTATCTGGTCTCCATTGGCTTGCATACAAAAAATGGCTATAAAAAAACCTGCAGTGAGGTAGGTAGCATCAGAGCCTTCTCTTTTAATTCCTTAGTTGTATGTGCTGACCTTACATAAATGCAAGGTAAGCTTACCCTTGATAAAATCGGGGTAATCTGCTTTGCGCTTGGCATCATGTAAGAATAAACACAGCAGTTTATTACAGCATCGATAAGATGCTGTAAATGAGACATCAAGTTTAGGTGGTTGTATTTTTTGTTTATTTGTTTAGGCAAAAAAGTGTGAACCTTTTGAGATGAGAACTCTATTTTTGTTCTGGATGGATGCAGGACCCGTCATGAAGAGGGTCCATTACTGGCTAATTCAGGAGCTAGGACAGTACACACGTGAATAACAGACTTGTTTATTGGCTTGATTTTAAACAAGTAAGTTTCTGGTAATGCAAAAATAATAGAACCTGCTTCTATTCTTTAGTTTGTTGCTCTCCTGATTGCTCATGAAAAGAACTGAGCTATTGCAGTGTAACCATTATGGCTGTAATCGCATGAAGTGCTTGCTGTAAGAGTGCAGATAATAATTACAAATGGTGAATGGACAATAAAAAATACCTCTTAATTTAAGCTTTTATTTATATTTTTTTTTAACCAATAAGACTTTTAATTTTCTTGCACAAGAAATAGTAACTTTTATGGATTCAGAGAAGTGCTGTTTATGGATGTGAGATTACAAAATTCTAGAGGATTATGATTAATCTTGTTCAAATACTGTAACCCAGAAACTGTTATTCACTATACTTTGATATTTGACTCTCAAATTTTTCATTTCACTGTGATTGCAGGAATACCTGTTTATATAATATTTCCATTTTGAATATTCTTTAAAAATCAAAAACCATAATTATGTCTGGCAAGATTGTCTTGAGTGAAACCAAAAGAATTGATAAATGGTCTGTGCAAGCTGTAATACAGTATTGTTAATACTTTACATTTAGAGTACAGGTTTTAATAACTCATTATTAAGAGCAGGTTTATTTCTGCTACTGGTATATTTTTATATAGGAATATAATACTGATTTATAATTACAGAGTGATTTACTTATTTTTTTCTTTAGTCTGTAAGTGATTGTTTTCCTGATACTAGCATTCAGCATTTTTTTCAGCAGGCTTTTCTTGGGTATTATGGATTTTTGTGTCCATAAATATGGAAATATGAAAATATATTTAATCATAATTGGAATATTTTTGAAAATTTCTGCCTGGTGACAAGCATTCAATTCGATTGAATGTTTTCAGCTTTCAAGAAGTACAAGATTAGGTAATTTTTCCTTTAGTTTTGTTATTAATACTGTGTTTTAGTACTAGTCCTACTTAATTTGAATTGCATAAACCCAGGTTTTGTTTTGTGAAGACCAAACTTCTTCAGGGCACTAAAATCACATTGAGATTTATTACAATATTCCAAGCCTTAAAGCATCTTCTACTGTGTCAAAAATATTTATAGTATTAAAAAAAAAGAGAAAAGTCTCTTTCCTTTTCTTATTTGGAATGGGAAGATGACTCAATCCACAGTTAGCAGTGAGTTTCCTTCACAGTCTCAATTTTTAAGTGTTTCATTTAAGGTATCTTGATTGGTAGGGTTAGTAATAGAAATGATAGGAAAGTGTCTTATCATTTGGAAATGCTAAGATAACAGATGTGTTGTGAACATGAGTGATCTAAGACATGCCTGTGAATTGCAAATATAATGAAAAGAGCAAGAAATTTAAAAGAAAATTCAGTATCAAATCATTATTGTCAACTTTTATGTTTCTGCTATAACCTTGTATCTTTTACACCAGGAAACATCTATATTCTAGATTTTTAATTAAAAGGTGAAAATAAAATAGGCAATATTATAGCCCTCATGGTGGAGATGGAAAACATGAAAACATCAATCGTGATAATCCAGAAGGCAGAAATCATCGTATGTGTGCTTCTTTTTAAATCCTGTCTTTTCAGCCAATCTCTTGCTTTTTAGGTGCTCTTGCTGGCTTTCATGATCTTTTTTTTCTGTAACAAATTCCATCTCTCCTAGGATGCTTTTCTCCCTGCTGTCTAGGATGGTTGTTGTCCAGGTTGTGCTGTTTTTTAATGCTGTGCTCTACGTGGGCATTTACTCCTGCACTTCTGGGGTTTGTGCTTCACATAAGTGCATGCCTGTGTTTAAGGGGAGGTGACAGTCAAGTCACCGCTGATGTGGACACAATGTAAAAAAACCTTTCAGAGCACCTTCTGTGTATAAGATCAGGCTGCTCTAAGGTCTCCCGAGAGCTTTCACTTCTCTAAGCTGGACAACCCCAACCCTTTCTGACTGGAGAAGTGCTCCAGTCCTCTGATCATCTTCCTGGCCGTCCTCTGGATTTGCTCTAGCAGGTCCATGTAGGTGGACCTAGAGCTGGATGCAGATGAGGTCTTATGGGAGCAGAATAGAGGGGGAGAATCACCTCCCTTGACCTGCTGGCCACGTTCCTATTCAGCTTAGTGATGCCATTGATGATAGCACTGAGTGCTGCTAACCTGAGACAGGGCTTTCCCTGAGCTTTCAATTTTAGGACTCTAAAGCCTGCATTGTATTTGGAGGTAATGTCATTCAGCCTTTCATTAGTATTGGGAAAATAGTTTCTGTTCAAATCAAAACTGTGTAGATTAGGAGTTGTTCTGGAAATGAGGCAATTCAGGAGATGGAGGATGAGATGCCATGGAAAAAAAGTGAAAGGGTAAATACAGAATAAATCCTATGTATTTCATTATAGCAGAAATAGTGAATTTCAATAAAATTATCATTCACAAAGTTAAAAACAAGAGAGAAACACTTTCCACAAAGTATAGGGTTCAAGTACAAAACTTAAAGTGATGTGGGATATTGTGGAGGCCATTAGTGTAAATAGGTTAAAAAGGAATTAGGTAATTAAGCATGATGATCCTAATACAACAAATGCAATCACCATCTTAGGGAAACTTTCAACAGCTGATTACCAGAAACTGGGACTGAATACCAGAGGAAAGACCATTTGCTAGTTCCGTTTTCCCTTGTACTAAAAGAGGCAAGTAGTGAGGCAGCCTGAGATAAGATACGGATTTCAAGTGAGTTCTGCTTTTGCTTTTGTTCCTGGGGCCCATGAAATAGGGTTTGTTATTGTTAGCTTCATGGGCTATGTCTTGGGTGTTTTTGTAGAAAGAGAAAGAATTCTCTTTGGTCTTACCAATAACTTATTCATCTGTAGATGAGATAATTTAAAAATAGTAACTTGTCCAAGATGAATTGGGGTTTCCCATGCACTGTCTTTATTTTCTTGCTGAACAGTTTATATTCTTTCTGATCAGTGACATTTTTTGTTGGGTTGCTTTTGGTGCTTCAGGGGAAAGATGTTCCTGATTGAGGATCCCAGCCAGAGGAAAATGTAGCACTTGTGGAAGGTTTGCTGTTTCAGCAGTGGGCAACAATGATCCTTGAGAGGTCTGTCACACTGTATTCTTGCTGAATTCAATAGCAAAGGAAGAGGAACCTCTTTCATCTCTGTCCATGCATTCTCATTTTCTTGCAAGCGAGCCATCTGTATGTGGATGTCTTCACAACCTTGCAAACTGCTGTCCTTCTTCCCCAAAGCACCTCCTGTTTGCTGAATTTTTGGAATGTGCTGCCTGGCAATTTATAGAGTACAGCTTGGCAGGACATGCCAAATACTTGCTTTTTACAATGGGCAAATAGTGGTGTATTCTTTTACAGATTCAAGTATGAACTACAAAGGAGGGCACAAGGCTGCCACTGAGCCAGGGAGTCATTAGAGGAGCTGATGATGGATGCCAAGTGCTTTCACTTTGATTGTATTAATGACAGACTATTGTATTGGATTTTTCTTGGTTGATTCATTTGGTTACCAGCTGTGAATAATTCAACTAGTGAGCCCTAGATGGCATCTAGTTTGTCTATTTGCTGCTGCTCTGCATGCTTTCTTTGCATCTTTGTTGTGTGCTTGCCTGGATGATGGAAACACATGGCTATTGTAATAGGAAAACATCATTGTAGCCTTTCTGGGAGTTACAAAATTTGGTAGTGTTATAGTTCTCCACTAGTTTTGGTGCTGCAGTCTTTGAATACTGAGATTGAGATAAATGTTTGGTCTCCATTTAGTCTGTAATTTCATATAAGTGAATTCTGGTTTCTAGTATCAAGCACTATAGTCATGCACACTCTTAGTAAGATCTATTTTTCAGGTGCATAAACACACAATATATTGGAAAATCATAAATTTTTTTTTTTTTTCTGATTGTTATGACATTACCACTGCATGCAAAATTCATGGTTGTTATTTCACATATATCTTTGGATTTATCAGGAGAGACACAAAAACAGGTTTCTAATGTACACCACTGCAAGTATTTAAAAATAACATTTAAAACAGTGTTCAGGGATGCTAAAATAGAAATCAGATGCAAAGATCTGTAGAAAAGAGATGTTATGAAACATTTTCCTGGCAGGACTGGGTAAGACTAGATGCTCTGTTGGAACATTCATAAGAAGGAAATCTAAGAAAATATTCCCTTTGTCAGAATTAAGGAATTAAATTCTCCATTTTGGGTTGTGTTTTGCTGACAAATGAAGCTTGAATTCTAATTCTATTTTAAATGTTAATGCTCAGGTTTTAAAGTTTGGGCCTAAAAAATCTCAGAATTTTTACCAATGTCTCTGTCTCTGGGTTTGGATCTTATCTATAGTATAGAAATGTCCTGATACAGAAATTTTTCCATGCATATTTTTGTTTATTGCATGGTGAGACTTGTCCAGATACTATTTGGGAAGATGCAGTGCAGTGTAACTTGATTGAAACCAACGGAGTTGCCCCAAATTTATACAAAAAAGCTGAAAATGTGATTTCTCTCTGTGTATTTCTGTAGTAGTCTCACAGTTCACACAAACATGTAATAGCATCTCATTTTCATATGCTAACATCTTTATCCTTTTCATTTTGTTTTCTGTTTTTATACTCTTCTTTGATTCTCTCTTTGTCCATTGTGCTCCACCATCAGGAGCAGATTATCACTCGTGTGATTGTGCATATGGTTCTGTACAATATTGATTTTCTAATCCTGACAGCTGAGAGCTACAATGGCAGCAGCCTGAAATTAACTTAGAAACTTGGGATCCTAATCATTGGGTTTTGTGCTGCTTCAGCTGTCTGCACTTTCAGCCAGCTAAACCAAGACTGTATTACTTGCAGATGTGTGATAGAGCTGATTGATAGGTCAGTTCAGGATTCATTCAGAGTTGAGAACCCAGCTGGGAGCTGAGAAATCAAGAAAGCCTTTTTTCCACATATGTACATGGAATATATTGGAGAAGATGACTCCTGAAATTTTAAAGGCTATGTACACAATATTTCAAAGACATTTAGACATCAAAAATACATGGAATTTCCTACTGAGATTTCAAAAAAAAAAAAAAAGTGTCACTACTCTTGGCACAGTATTTTCATTGAACTGGAGACTCCTGGGCAACTAATCTGATTTAAAAAACCCAACCAAACTGAAACCCAGCAAAAAACCAAGTAGCAATTAAATGCTGTAATTTTCAGACAAAATAACTCAAAATTAACACTGAACAAGTTATAATAAATATGCAGTCATGTAAGGAACGTGTAAGCATACGTTGAATCCTCCTGGCTTTTAAAAATCTTGATTTCTGCTTCACTGTGCTTCCAGTGTTATACTAACCAATGAAAATAGATCTCTTTTTTGGAAAATATCTAAAAGTCTAACTGCAAAACAAGATTAAGACAGGCTATTTAAGTAAAATGACCTACAAGCTCATTTAAGGTTTATGTCAGTTTTAAGATGATCTGCTTTGCCTAGGGCACAGTACAGAAGGGCAGAACCTGGAGAGAGAGCTATGCAGGCAGGATGCCTGTGGCAAAGTCTGCTGTACATTTGGTTAGTCAAATGCTTAAAGATGCTTGTTTCTCTAGGTACCTTTAGCTTTCATCCCCTTCAGCAATGATGAGTCTGTTCTCAAACTGTACTTTCTTTGTGATCCCTCTAATGGTATACTTTCTGCTACTGGTTTTCATTTGGGGATAAAAACAAACCCTGTTCTCTCATTTACTTCTTTGTATATTAACAGGTATAAGTCAGAGATAGCAAAGATGAGCATAGACCAGAATAGGACCACACACTTGATAGTCCATTTGTGGCTTGACAACATCTTCTGGATAGCTATAACCAGAATATATCAGTATGAGAGACTTAAAATTATAGGTAATTAGCATCCGTGTTTCATAATTCTTATTCTTTACAGAGTGTAGGAAAATTTCAGGTCATATTTCTGAAACGCAGTACCTGAATTGATGCTATAATTTCTACTCTTGTTTCCACAATGTTTTGTGGATTTGTAAAAGAAACAGGAAAAAAATTAGATGGACTCTATTTTTTTTCTTCCCAGTAATCTCTTAAAGCATGGGTGATCTAGTTGCAGTTGCTTTCCAGCATCTATAAGAGCACTTGAACACGTATCTCCCACTTCCAAAGTGAGTGGTCCACCCCAGTGAATAGATGGATCTGCAAGTAAACCTTTACAGTATCATGCAGAAGATGATTACTAATACAGTGCAGAGGTTTCATGTTGTTGCATAATGCATTGAAAAAGCTGTATAATAGATAAATGTGAATTGAGATTCTTTTTGTGTTAATTTAATTAGTTTCTGTATTTTAATTCACAGAACTTCATCCAGTTACTATAGTAATTGATAGAACCTTCCTTCACTGAAATCGTACAACATAATTGAGTGCTTTCTTACATTTCAACCTGGGAGGTTGTTTTGTGGTGTGGTTTGTTTTTTTTTTTTTTTTCAACCTGGGAGGTTGTTTTGTGGTGTGGTTTGTTTTTTTTTTTTGTTTTTTTTTTTTGTTTTTTTTTTTTGTTTTTTTTTTTTGTTTTTTTTTTTTGTTTTTTTTTTTTGTTTTTTTTTTTTGTTTTTTTTTTTTTTTCAACCTGGGAGGTTGTTTTGTGGTGTGGTTTTTTTTTTTTTTTTTTTTAAATAATAGTATTTTATTTTTTTGACATGTTTCTTGCTGGCACGTTTTTATTGCGTAAGGGAGGTGTAGTATTGTAACTAGCATTTTTAGAGTAGAGATGCTTCAGTTAAACAAGACTGCTGCAGAATCTTGTAATGGTGCATGGTGTGGCTGATCTACTGTGGGAGTTCATTCTATCATCAGATTCTCTCCAGCTACAATTATTTTTACACTCCTTCCTCAAGCACTTAGTGATCTACATTAGGAAAGCATGCTGAAGCTTTCACACTGTTCAGAGAGCCATTCGGTCTTTGATCTACATTATACTTGATTCAGTTAGGATCACAGTCTTCAGTTAGTTGATTGTAAATATTTTGAAGAAATTGATCATGGGTGAGGGATGGCCTAAATGAGGCTAATCTGAGACAGCTAGCAATAAAGGGGGATTGCACCCATGCATCATCAGTTGCACTAAGCTACAGTAACCTAGCTAGACAGGGAAAAATGTAACACTTTGATAGCAGTCAAATTTTGAAGTGGAAGGAAGGGGCAGCATTTCCAAGTTTAGTATATACTCTTTACATGCTTATTGTGTTCATAGGTTTATTTTTTGAACTGACACAGGTTTTTTTGCTGTTCATAATTTGACAGCAGCTTATTGACTATAGTTTCAAAATAGGAATGAAAGATTGGCTTAATTACTGTTTACATAGGGAAAATGCGGTCATTTTCCTAGCATAAATACCAATGCTTTGAAAGAAAAAAATCTTCACATATCAAAGGAATATGTTCACTTAAGGAGCCAGAATTTTCTCCAACTTGTTATGATTGGAAAATTGATTTAATAGTCTTTCTTTCCCTGGAAAAGACTTGTTAAGGCTGAATGATATAAAGTTTCTGAAAATAGGGCAACTGTTATTACAATAAATGACAAAAAATGCAGTGAAAGACATCATCTGAATAATGTATTTTTGCTTGGGGGCTTACTTATATTTAGTCTCCATGTTATAAATATCACAGTTGTAATTTTTCAGTAGAAGAATCACAGCAGTAATTGTTCTGATACACGAGTAACAGAGATTTTGGCATATTCCCAGCACCCTGTTATAAAATTTAGATGATGAAATATGAAGATGGAGATATTTTTAATGTTGCCTAAATCATTTTGATGCTTATTGATTTTTAATGACATCTGAAAATCTGAATTATGTAACTTCATCCCTTTGATTTCACATGTTATTCATGACCATTCAGAAAGACTTCCAAATTTAATTTCCTTCCTGAAGTTGTAGAGCCTCATATAAATCCCTGCAGCAGTGTTTCTCAATTTCCATGTTGTCTTGCTGACAAGGCTAGATTTGTTTTCTAACTAGTGTCACCTATCAAAGAAGATTTTTCTTTCCTTATGTGGTTATCTCCTGCTAAGAAATGAACAAAGAAGTGTCTGCTTAGATTCATAGAATAGTTAGGAAAGGGTCGTCAAGTTCCAATCCCCCTGCCATGGGCAGGGACACCTCACACTAAACCATGTTACCCAAGGCTTTGTCCAACCTGGCCTTAAACACCACCAGGGATGGAGCATTCACAACTTCTTTGGGCAACCCATTCAGTGCCTCCCCACCCTTACAGTAAAAAAACTTCCTCCTTATAGCCAATCTAAACTTCCCCTGGTTTAAGTTTTAACCTGTTACCCCTTGTCTTATCGCTACAGTCCCTAATGAGGAGCTTGAAATGCTAAATTGTTATTTGATTGAATCTCTTTACCTGATTTGTCTAGGCCAGAAATGTTCTAACCCTTTACAGTTAAAAGTTGATTAGCAGTAAACCATTATTTGGGAAGTGGATGAGTGAGGATATTTACTTTTTGATAATGCAGAGGTTTTCTTTATTGTTCCTACTAATTCTACAACGGAAGAGTCAGCTGTTACCATGTATTTTTTTTGTTATTATGTTCAGTCTAGCACTTCTAGGTGTCTGGAAAGTTGGGTTTTCAATTCCATTTAATCTGTTGAGTTCCACAGTGTTTAACAACCTTGTTGTTTACAAGTTCTTGCTAAAGTTTAACCTGAATTTTACAATGGAAAGCTTATTCATGTTGCTTTGAATTATACTTGCTTAAACCACCCTAAATCATTCTCTTCAGCTCTCGGTTTCAATAATACTTTGTTATCATCTCTTCTTAAACTCAAAAGCTTTATGTTTGTCATCGCTTCTTTTTTAAATGAACTCATTTGTTGACCACTTAACTGTCTGGATTTAATGGAACTTTTGGGGAGCATTTGAATACACCTCTCTCTACCTGCCTAGGCTCTTAAGTCAAATACAAAAGATGAATTTTAAGAAATTAAATCCTGGCCTACCACCTAAATTATTGAGATTTGTAAAATACTCTTAGGACACCTAAAAACAGCTGTCAAAGTACAGGTGTTGGCAAAACATGAACAGAAACGGAAGTGGGAATGATCTGTCCTTGGGCTGCTTCAGGGTTCTGATTTTTGTGTATCTACAAGGCTTCATTAAATCAATGCCCTTCTTCCTTGCGGGTAACCTTGTAAGCGCAGAGAAAGGAGTGAAGAGGGTGTGTGCGCTGAGGGGAATATTCGGCCGGTAGAGATACATGAACTAGTAGAGAAGTTAATTTCAGTTTATGCTATTCATGTGTTACAGAAATGCATTGAAGGAAATACTGAAACTTTCTCCTGACAAAAGCTCTGTGCTTTCAAAGCCACAGATTCTTCTGGAGGACAAGCCATAAGCAAAAAAGTTGTTTCTTGAGACATCTCAGTAAATTTTTAGGGTAAGAAACTTTACACAGCAGTTGTGGTTCTTGTGAATTTGAGTGTATCTTTCATTAATATAATCTGCCCTGCATACTTACTGTGTTATCCTCTCTAAGTAGGTATTTATTAGTGCTGGGCAGTGGTGTTGTATGTTCTTGAAGGGAGTTTACTTGGGACTAAATTTTCTCAGAAAGGTTATAACTAGGGAGAAGTGAAAGACCTTGCAACTGAGTGCTCAGAAGTTGTTGTTAATAAGCTTACACTTAAGCAGTGAACATTGGGCATAATAGTGTTTGTGAACCCCGCAGCCTGTTGTGAGTTTGAACTGGTTCCAGCAGTTCCCTTAAAGCCTTGCCTGAAGGATCGCCACAATACTGGTATGGAAAAGCACGTGAGGGCAAAATTTGCATACATGATTCATGTGGTTTTGACTCTGTGTGGAAAAAATAAATCCAGAACTAGAGGTACATTTGCTGCAGCAGCATGACATTGTGCTTCTGCTAACTGTGTTTACTCAGGGGAGTTTACACTGGGGCTGTCTTCTAGAGGTGCCTGAATTCTTTCAGGCAGAGAAGGAGCAGACCTATATTTCTCATATTGAAGTGGAACAAACAGGGGTGGATGGTGTTACAGTATTGCTAGAAAACAAAGTGGTAGTCATCTCTGTATTTTAGGTGTCATTGGGTATGTGTTTTTCAGAGAAGAACAGAGAAAGGTGAGTGAGCACATATGATGTGAAAGCAACACCCTGGCTGGCTTTAGGCTCTGGTTAAGTTTCTTCACCTTGTTGAGACCAAGCAGAATCTTAGCCACAAATAAAACTTTAGTGTGTGTGTGTGTGTATGCACTAAATATATATATATTTATATATATAAATATAAAATATATAAATATATATATGTATATGTAATATTCATATGTACAAAGTACATATATATATGTAATGTATATAATATATCTGTATATGTAATAAAATTTGTATGTTTATACAAAAAAGAGAGGCTCTTGTCCTGAGTAGTTGACTATTGCCAGTACCTGTCATCTTTGTTACTGTAAGTATTTTGGTAGTCTTCCGAAGGAAGTGCAAGCCTTTGTTTTATTGAGTGCTAATTGGATTCTTTTTATTTCTACTAGCACGTGCATCAAAATACTTTCTAGGTGTGGTCATGCCCTTTCAAATCAAGTGAAAAGCAGGGGGTAAGACATGGAATGAAAAAATAAAAGTTTCAACATAAGCCCATAGTATGTATTAATTGCATGTAGAGCATTACATGGGCCCAGTGCCAGGCATATGTGTGTATATTTCCCACTAACATTTACTTTATGTGAGTAGGAATTTAATTAATAACTTCTTGCTTCTCAGTTGTTTTCCTAACCAGAGCATTTGATATGAAAGCCTTTGTCTCAATTTCATAAAGTAAATGTAAAAACCTGGGAAAAATGTTTACGTAGTATAGGGAGAACAAATAACTTGTGCAAATCAGATATTTGCCATCAACAATTAAGTATTGTTTCCTAGAATCTGAATATGTAAAATTCCTAGTGACAGCACATTGTTTATGGGCTTTGAAATGATACTTTCTTTGTTAGAGTGTCAGTTCCTTTGGTATGTATTTCCTCTGTCACCTGAGGCTACTTTTCCAATATGTAACACATGTGATCTTTTTTCTCCTTTCTGAATAATCAGCTTTTCCTTTTGCTCATTAAGCATAAAAATGCAGCCAAGGTATTAACACAACATGAGGTATTAGCAGTGACCAGTCTCTACCAAATACTAAGTTCTTTTTGTCTCTTACCTAATTAACATACTTTAATTAGTTCACTACATTTAATGATTGTTATGTAAAACTCAACATATTCTACTTTCAGGATAACCATGACATTCAATCTAATGTGTCAGACTGGACAGTATGAATAATTAATACAGTATATTTGTTAATTTAGTATACGGACTAGCTTGACAAGACCGTGTTGTGGGGAGGTGCTCAACATGGGGGGTGAGGAAGCAATCTGCTGGGCAAGAAGCAAGAGCAGCACCCTGTAATAGCTCTGCTTGGGGAGGAAAGAAAGGATGAACCTCGACAGAAATCAGGATCCTGCTGACACTAGGTGCTCCTGATTGTGTCGAGGATCTCCTGCTGGCAAGAGGCAAAGGCAGTCCTTGGCTCTGTCTTCTGCTTTTTGTGCCTCATACCTCCTTTCATGCTTCACTGGTAGCACTGCTTCAAGTCAGAAGTGCTTAAAAAGTCATATAAAATGTAATACATGTATTTCTTATAAAAACCAAACCCCTGCACTTGAGCTATTAAAATCAGAAAGATAACTGCTGAATACTAATTCTTTAAGCTGCTTGAAAATGAATTTTAAAAAGAATGTGCTATTTTGATACTTCTGACAGATGCTGGAACTTCAGTATGTCTTGGGTTAAATTATGTACAAGAAAAATTACAAAACTGCAAAAAAGGTTTAGCTGAGTGGAAATAGGCCTTTCTCTTGTTATACCAATGCATTTTGTGCTTTCTCTGACCAGAAATGGCCTTTTGTGCTTGGTAGCCTATGAGAATTTTTGGCTTCAGAAACACATGAGAGGCTGGTGGTTATCCTTTGGCATTGCCTTGTGCACCCTCTGGATGGAGTGCTGCAAAATATACTGTGTGATTAAGACACATGAAAATGTCTCTAGAAAGCTTGAAATTGTCTAGAACTTCTTTTTGGAAGACCCTTACTAGTAGCAAAAGTGATAGACAGTATAGGTTTCCATGTGGGCATAATGCCATCTAGCTATGAACACCAGTGGCTGTAAGGCTTTGCACAAAGGTCATAGTGATGACCTAGAAAATAGGCTTAGACTTAGGAATGTCAAATTGATAGAAGGGCTTGAGAACATGAGCGAGGGAGAGCAACGCATTTTTCTTGAAATAGCTTATGACAGTGGTAGGAATGAGAGTTTCAGATTTTTACTTAAAATGCATTTTTAGGCATTAAATTTTTGGGAGAGGTGAATGTATGGAGCATCTGTTTGAATAAAGAACTCATTTCTTCAAGTTAGACAAATTCTGTTTCTCTTAATGATGAAGGGCATTTTTTGGTTTTCAAGGTGAGAAAGAGGGAACAGACCCACTTACAATACTACCTTAAATTCACATACTGATTTGGTTTCCCCAGCTACTTTTGTCTCTTCCTTGTCAAAGATGAGTTAGAATGTAAGGCTATGGTCTATCAAGTGCTTGAGGCTGAATGAAGTAAGAAAGAGATATAAACAAAATGAAACATTTATGAGATTTTCCCTTATATGATATAGTCTGAACTGCTTTACTTAGCTCGTAATGCAAAGTACTTTTTTTTTTTTTTTTTTTTTTTTTTTTT
>NDXB01021260.1:78009-121005 GCA_002631895.1 Agapornis roseicollis
AAAAAAAGACAGTTTTAAAATGTTTGCTGATACTTGGTCATATTGTACAAATTTGAAGTAATTGAATCCAGTGGCAGTTTCTTGGTATCAACAAGAAGGGTTTCTTTTATTTCTCTAAACTATACAATCTCTTCTAACAAAGTTGATTGCAATTGTCAATGTTTGAAGAATACTCTGTAAAGAAGAATTACCCTAACTGAAGTATTCTTTCCCTATGACTATGCATAATGAATACACATCCATGAGTATTTGTTTCCCTGTCTTTAAACATTCCAATTTACAGAACTTGATCATAAGGGTCTTAAAAGAAATGGAGCTCTGTGTGGATGTTTTAGGAACAAAGTTAACTAGTGAGTTGTGCAAGAAGTCCAGTATCTGTGTAATTTACTAAAAATGTGAACGTTCACACTCATGTCCATACTCAGTTGTGTAGTGGTTTTACTTATTATTGATTGATGTTCTGAATCCACACTGCTGACTTTTTTCCTATGTTACAGTGCCAGTTTTTAAGGAAATGGCAGTACTAGGACTAATAGGAGATTGTGGCCATTCACAACTAGCAAAACAACACAAGAAGTAAAAAGTACCTTCAGAGTGAGTTGAAAGAATTCAAGTCCTTTTGTCCTATGTTAGTCTCTGTCCCAGGATATGGTCCCATTCTCTGGTCAAATTCTCCTTGTTTATTTTTTTAATTCATATACCAAGTCATTTGGCATCATAACCTGAATTATGGAAGGCTTAGAATTGGCATGTCAGAAAGGTCTAAAACATAAAGTAACATAGCATAAATATATAATAGTGAACAGTAAGGTCACAAAATGCATAGCAAGGTGACTAGTGTTCCAAGAATGCTCTATTCCGTTTAGTGTTCCAAGAATATCACTATTTGGTCATTTGAATAGAAACCTTCTAAAGGAGGTTTGCTGGGATGCAGTATGAAAATGTGGACAATAATACCACAGTAATCTGTTAAAAAAAAATTAAATAGTCATAATTAGTCCCAGCAAATTCTGGGGCCACCTGAGAGGGAGCAGTAAGGAACGTGACCATAATTCTGGTAAATTCCAATAGGCCACTTACTAATTAAGATCGACATACACTACAGAATAAGCTACCTAATGCTTTCATTGTGCTATACTGATTTCAGTGTGACCATTATAAGGGAGAGCATCACTTTCCGGAGTAATTTAAAAAATGCATATACCAGTAAGAGGCTACAGGATGTGACTGATGCTATGGTGGGTTAATACTGCTATTTCCATTGCATTAAGGGCATTTTTTTTTTTTCCCCTGAAGTGATACTTCAAATATTTAATTTGTGCTCATTTCCTCTTGCCCTGTCACTGGGCACTACTGAGAAGAGTCTGGTTAAGCCTTTGCTTCTTCCCCTCCAGTCATGTATTTGTATGCTCTGATAAGACTCCTCTGATAAGACTTCTCTGGGCTGAAACAGTCCCAGTGCTCTTGGCCTCCTCTTCTGTGACCTTTATGGCCCTTTACTGGGCTTACTCCAGTACATCCATGTCTTTCTTATAAAGAAGGATCCCAGAACTGTACAGTATGTCCCAGTTATGTCTCAGCAGGGCTGAGTAGAAAGGTAGAATCACATTATCTGGTAAAGAAATCTGGATTGTCTGTTAACTGGTCAATGAAATATAGAAAACTTGAATCTTTGAAAAATAAGGTTTTAATTCACTGAAAATTATGAATACTGTCTGCTGGTAATCTTATGGAGAAGAAAAGCTTTGAAATAGCTTTGCTTAATTCATAGCAGGTTTTTTAGTGATGAAACTTCCTGTTGTTCTGGAATGTCATATATGGAATCTATGTCCCCCCAGTGCCAATTGATACAAGCAAGGACTAATGCTTAAGGCGAAAGGTTAAGCTTTAATATTTTGACCTAAGCAAATTTTAAAGTGACTGAGTAAGAAGATACTGTCTAGTATGATATCACTAATAATCACAGAATCATAGAATGGTTTGGGTTGGAAAGGGCTTAAGACCATCTAGTTCTAAGCCCCCTACCATGGGCAGGGACTCCTCACACTAGACCATGTTTCCCAAGACTCCATCCAACCTGGCCTTGAACACTGCCAGGGATGGAGCATTTATCACTTATTTGGGCAACCTGTTCCAGTGCCTTACCACCCTCACTGTAAAGAACTTCTTCCTTATATTTAACCTGAACTTCCCCTTTTGAAGTTTAAACCCACTGCCCCTTGTCCTGTTGCTATAGTTCCTGATGAAGAGTCCCTCTCTGTCTACTTGTAGGCCCCCTTCAGAAATTGGAAGGCTGCTGTGATAAAAAATAAAAGTAAAATATGGGGAACTTGAACTCCAGGGATTCGTAAGTTTTGTTTTAGTCAACTTGACAAAAATGATTTGTTAATTTCTAGTAAAAACTCAGAACATGCACAGAGCTCTCAAATGTGCTCAGCTGATGCAGCAGCCATCAAGTAACAGAAAATATTCAGCTTGGTGCATTGAATGAAAATGTAAAACAGGCATTAAGTGACATGAGGGAGTGTTGTGGTATTGTAAAAATTTGCTCATTTTTGTAATAGCTTCCCCCTTTTCCCCCAGGCTGTTTAAACAAACTAAAAATATAGATAGGAGACTTCAGTGATTCAAGATTCATCCTTTTCTCTACTGATAACGTAATGGGTTCACTTGCTTAAATTCTCTTTTTAAAAGATTTTATGCAGGCACACAGAGTCACTACAATACATGTAAGAAAGCATACCCATACGGTTTGCATCCACATTTAATGCAATTCTTACAAAAGTAGTATCAGTTTTATGTCCAAATCCTGTTACAAAAAGTTTCCACGAAAAACAGTGTCACTTTTTGTACCTGAATCCGTGAATCCTGAAGCAGAGAAATACTTTGTACTTGCATTTGTTAAGGGAAGCTGCAATTGAGTAATTGCATTCAGGTGTGGAGTTGCTCTGGAGATGGGATTTGCATGGTAGAGACCTCATGTCAAACTTGCTATGTGAGGGGGTTAACTGTGCTTTAGGGGGTTTCTGTCTGAGAGACATGTAGGTCAGTTACACCATTCACTGTCATTCTTTAGTTCAGTTTTCAAAGGTGTTTAAGTGTTCATTTTCTATTTTCCTGCTAAGGTTATCTGAAATACTTAAAACTTGGGGAGATGGGGGTGATGGAATCAGACTGCTCTTTCCCCTTTTCTTCTCTCTGTCATTCATCTAACTTTTTCAAGTTCTGTACCATGAATAAATTTTGATGAATATAAATTTTTGGAGTTTGTGCATGTACATGTCTCTTAAGCAGCAGTTGTGCATATCACAACTTTGTATTTAAATTTAGGCAACTCGGTATATGAGAAAGTGGAGGTTGGGTGCTGTTACCTTCATGTTGCCTGCCATGTAACATTTTTAATGGAATGTACAGTGAATGAGCATTAGGAAAATCTAATAGGTATGGAAAATACAAAATGAGAGTTTTGTAACAGTGTAATGCAGTGATTTCTAGGGCATTGTATATTCTGCTGAAGATTATTCCTAGGTGCTTAGATTTCATGTGGGTGCTAGTAAGGATGAAGCTGTATCTGGTAACTGTGGCTGGAACTTTAGTGTATCATTTGTGGCAATTGTGCTAATACGTGTCAAAAATATTGACACGTATAAAGATCTGGTGATCCTTAGATCATCAGAGCACAGGATTTAGTGGAGGTTGCTGTATGTTGCTGGTAAACTTTACCTAACTTTACATGAAATATGAGACATGGGGAACCGAAAAACTGTCCTGGCATTCTTCCTTTCTTCTGGAAGGAAGTGATGATCTCTTTCTTCAGGAACTTGGTTTCCTTGTTTCCTTTGCCAAACCTCTTCCCTCTGCTAGATCTCAGTGTACCATCACCAGTCTTTCTGGATGCAGTCATGGGTGAATTTCTCATTTCTGCTAATGAGCATCTTGCAATGACTCACTGGGCTTGGTTATTGTCCAGTCTGCCTCCTGCTCTCCTCCTCCTCTTTCCAGAATGGTTTGCTATTTTGTAGGGTGCAGACATGCTGAAATTTCTCAGCTATCTAACTTCTAATGTAAAGATGCATATTTGCTGTGGATGTCAGTGAGAGATGTAATCTGTGCTACCAAAAGTAGTTACTAGCACTGCCTTGTGTCCTGAACATCTACAGTAGCAACAACCTCACAACAGATCTGAGGCATGTTCTGTGTCCTTTTCTTGTTTGCTTCAACAGATAAGAAGTGTCGTTTCCCTTTTAGTATCCTTTGCAATTGCTGAGACAGGGATTAAATTTATGTTTTTAGCAATGTCTGTGTCATCAGCTGTAAACAAATTTCCCTGGCAGTTGCTTAGACTTTATTTTCCACATGGGCCTCCTTTTATGTTTGTATAAATATCATTATCAATTTCTGGTTTAATTTCCTTTTAATTTTCCTGTCTTTGCTTGGCTATACTGTACACACCTGTAAATCTGTAATTTAATATAGGAACATAAAGAATAGCACTTTTATCTTCCAGTGTGCACTGCATAAAATTTCTTCAGGTGACCTGAAGAATCTCTTGCACTGTTTATTCAGTCACAGCAAACAAGATAGGCTGTTTGGCTTTGGACACTTTTGGCATCTGCTTCTGTAGAGAACTGGGCAGCAGGGATCCTGTAAAGTAAATTGGTTAAGTCCTGAAGCTGATGCTGTTCCCATAATGGATGCTTCTGCTTTCTGGCATGTTCATCACCATGTATCTTCCTCTCTTGGTTTTCAGGTTTACTTATTGGGATATTCATAGTGGTGTACAGTGACATAGTACTGTTGTGGAACACAACTGCTCTTCTCGGAATTCAGCAGGAGGTTACATAATTTCCAAGGCAGAAAGCACCCCATTCTCAGTAACCCTCACTTTGGGAGACTGGCTGTGTTAATGAAGGCAGGGTTTTCTTCCCTTATTCAGGTTCCTAGTGCAATTCTGCTCAGTTTGAATTTATATATTTATAACTTCCTGGTCTGTTGTCAGAGGACCTCTTGATCGATTTCAGTGCAGAACTGCAAATGTACCTCAAATCCATCAGTTGATATGTGCTTCCCTGGAACATTCCACAGGATTAATTGTTTTCCAGTATATCATGCTTATTTGCATGTCCTGCAATTTTATACTTTATAACAGTTTCTCAAAATCTGCTCATTGCTAGCAAGAGGCTTTTGGTTGATTGTTTACAAACATGGGAAACCTTTTTAGAAGATTTGTTGTAGTTGGTGTAGTTGACATCATATGTGTAGTCTTCCAGGTCAAAGGTGAGTTCAGGTAATCCAGTTGAAAGGTATGTGAGGTGATTTCAAGGAAGGATGTTGCACAGCACGTTCGATCTCTCACCTGTAGAATTTGGGATTATAAACTGGTTTTGTTGACTAAAATATGTTGAGAGTAGTTCTCTTGGAAGGGCATGCAGATTTATTACCAGCCTACTTCTAGGCTGGCTGGATCCCCACAGAAATGTATTGCAGCATTTCAGAAACAAGAAAACCAAGGAAGCAGAAACATTCAGAAAGTGTTTTAAACACAAGTCAAATACAAGATAATAATGTCACATAGTTTCAATTTTTTCATGGACAGATTAAAAAAGCCATCTTGCCTTTGCTATCTTTTATTGTTCTCTGGCACAGGCATTATTTTTATGATTAAGGGTGATGAAAAATGAACAAGAATGAGAATAATCATGAATAAATTTTCCAAGGGAATAATAGTAGTATCTATTAATGGAACTATGCACAGGATGTGTTGACTTGATCTTTATGATATTGAAAAGGAGAAATTTCTTTTACTTAGTAATTAAATATGTCACTTGATACTCCCACCCTTTATTATTTTGTAGCAGTTGAATAATAAAGGGACATAGACAGTGTGATATTTAGGCTAAACTGCCCCTTCCAGTTATTGTGAGGTGGATGGGCAGGTTTCCAGACTGCCCTGTGCAAGTCAGATCCACTGCTAAAAGAAGAAGCGGGGACATTTGGTTTTTCTGTTTCTCTCTTTTTTTTTTCCCCTCAATGAAAAATTCTTCAGTTTAAATGTAAGCTGTACAGGGAGATGTAGTTTCAGTCTTCAGTGGTCTTACAAAAGCTTTGGGCCTGTCTCTGTTTGAAGGTTCAAGGGACATTTCAGTTCTGTTCCTTCTGTTATGGCTTCTAATCTCTTACTGAATTTTTCTACACTCTGTTGCAGTTTTAAGTATGCTTATTATTTTTCTTAGTACAGGAAAGCTCTTATGGTGTGTGCTTTTTAGTGTTCTGTTGCAGTCCATGGCAATATTATAGTTTAAAATAAAAAATATCTGGAATCTTAACTAGCTTCCATCCTGCTGGGTTCCTGCTGATCACACAGGAGTTGTGCAAGGTGCAAGTTAATGTAGGATTTCACATACCTAACGGGGATTAACATCCCTGTCATGATCTGGTCTACTGAGAATTCCACCAGTTGGAAATGGATTTGTAATCTTGATGAATTACAGTCTTGCTTCGTCGAGTTTTGAATCCTGCCAGGTTGACACCAGGAGGTGAAATGATACCAGAGCATAAAGGTTTCAAAAAAAAAACAAAAAAAAAATTATTACACGTAACTCTTAATTTTTTCCTAAGTGCTGATGTCCCTTTGTTTTTTAAGTGTGTGTCTCTGTGACTTTAATAACACAGCGGAGTGACAGGGAAGGAGTGAATTTCAAGTAGCACTTTTATGTTTTCCTTTTTTTCCTCTTGGGCAGATCAGCTCCTGGAGCTTTAAGTGTTAGCTGAAATCTGTGGTTTCTATATATAGCACACCTGGTTGCACCCTTATTTGGGCACCAAAAGCCCTGCGTAACTTCCTGGGATAGTCATGGTTTAAAATATATTAGCTGGCATTCTTCTGTTTACAGTCCTTTGACTTCAGTAATCTTCTACTTGAAAACAGGCATTGGTAAAGATAACTATCAGACATACTAGCTGTGATGCTGGGCTTGGAAAGGAATAAGTCTTCTCAAAGTAACAATACAAGCTTCTTAAAAAATGGCAAACACCCATTTCCAAAGAACCCAGACATCTGATCATCTAAGGTTGCAGAATAACACTTGACCAGGGATGTTGTTTACTCTCTTGTGTGCTATGTCTTGAGAAGAATTAGGCAATTAGTATGCTATTCTGGCAGACAATCCATAAATATTATGAAAATTCCTGGGAAAACAGGGCTTAGATTAGTCCAGTTCTGCATTACTGAAGATTTACTATTGCATGTTGGCATACATTTCTAATACAGTTATAGAGTGTACAAGTATAAAATGCCTCAACCAGTACTGCTTATATGGACTTGTCATGCAGTATAAACTTCAGTGGATTAAATACTCTTCTAGTGTAACTATGTCATAGCAAATCATCCTTATCGATTAGAATTTTAAATCACCATGTGATTTGTTAGAACAACTAATGTGTGTCAGATAGGGGTATATGTAACAGCTTCAGATACAGAAGTTTCAGGGTATATAAAAAACAACAATCAGGACAGTACTGTTTCCTTTCTGTTGTTGTTTTTGATTGCTTTACTGGTACTTGATTATCTTTATGCTTTCTGATACTTTTCCTGCTTTTATATCAGCCCATGCCCAGACTCCACTTCTTTTGGTATTCTCTGTCCTTCCTCCCTTAAGTTGCATCTGCCTTTGGTTCAGCTTCCTCTCTGTACTGTTCCTATCACTTCCTTTTTCCCCACAGATGTAAAGCTGTTCATCTCCTCCATTATCTATCTATTTTCTTGATGTTTTTGGAATGTTACTGGTCTCAAAGAACCTGGAGGTTGTCTTTTTGCCTCCGACTGTTCCCTCCAGCCCACATAAGTGTGTTCCCTTGTTTATTAACATGGCATCATCTATGATCCTTTCTGTGGAGACTGTTACTTGCGACAATATCTACTGTGAATTTAGGTCAGAGAAATTGGTACTACTCTGCTGTTATTCTTAAGCTCTGCCTGCTCCCAGCTTTATTTATTAATTTATTTTATTTAACAATAGAATTATCTTCTGCCTGTTTTGCTGATGTTTTTATGGTCTGTATGCACACAACTCTACCTATTCTCATCTCTCTGTCTGACTTTCATTCATAATTTTCATTCTTTAGTTTCCTTATGGATTACCATCCAACTCTGTAGCTGCCCTGGTGCTGTTGTTTCTCATTTGAGTTGTATAACTGTGCCAAATCAGCTACACACTCAAGTTGGTCTTTTCTCTGCACTTGTTCTCTGAGTTCCTTTTCTGTGATAACTGTTTAAATGCTTTCACCATTTTTATTCTGCCTCTCTCCAAGAATGGGACTTTGCAAAACTTTCATTTTGTCTATCTTAGCAACACCAATTCTGCTCATATTTCCTTTATTCCTCTGTACTTTCCTCTATCAGCTTATTGGTTCCCTTCAGGCTTTGTTGTTTTTTTTTTTTTGTTCTTCTCAAACAGTTCCAAACCCTTTTGACAATTCATGGTCCTGGCTGACTCCCAATATCCACTTTCTCAGTTCCTAATGCCATCTGCCATGCTTCAGAGATACTGCTGACTATCTCTGGTGAAAATCTTTTGATTCTGTTGACTTTCTGTATTTCCTAATCTCTGGGATTTTTATCATCTGTTATGAGCATCTTTCTTTGCAGTTTTTCCAGTTCTGTAATTTTTGTGTTAATTGTATACATTCCATTCAGCTTATCTATACCCCTCTCTCTCCATGTGACCTTCTTAAAACCAACCAGCTGATGTTGAAATTCAAGCTTCCTCTTCATTTAGTGAAACAGACATTAAATTTTTGTTTTGTAGTCTTTGAACCTGTTCCAATGAACCCATCCTTATCCCTATTCACCTTCTGACCTTCTGCTGTTCTTTTTTTTTAACTTCCATTTCTCTTCTTGAATTGCTTCCCATACACAAGAAATCTAAATCTCTTCATGTTAAAAAACCCAACGCAAAATAACTCTGAATTTCAGAAGTTTCTGTTCACCAGATTAGCATCTTACCCCTAGACCTCCCTCATCTCACCATACTCTGACTATGCTTTGTACAATTGTGTTAATTACTTGCCTTCTAATGCCTTTCTAGAACTGCTCACTTCTGTTTTCTGTCTTTTGCACAGGAATTTATCTCACTAATGTTCCACTTCTTCCTGGAGGATTTCCAGGCTAGTCCTTTATTCTCCTCCACTCCATCTGTCATCTCTCTGCAATCCTATGTTGTAGTCCTCACTAGATTTTGTTGTTCTTAGACATTTGTCATTTTGTCCTTGTTGATTCTCTTTCTTTTTAGACTCAGTTTCTTATTGGGTGGGTCTTCTCTGCCCCTCTTCCTCTTTTTGTCTGTAGGTGTGTGTTTAGATCTCTCAAGAGTCCATCCTCAGTCTTTGCATCCTCCTCCACACCTTCAGCTAATGTAGCCATTAGCATGGCTTCTGTATGCATCCCTGCTTTACTTGTTAGTGGTCTTCCTTCAATCCAGTTAAGCTATTCTTATCTCAGAAAATGTTCTTGGTCTTCTGAATATAATCATGTCAGGAATAATAACTGAGTTTTCTTTACTTTCCTCGTGTGCTGTTCTTGCACTATGCAGTTCGAAGGTCTGTCAGTTCCTGTTTGTCCATGTAGCCATAAATCAGATTGAAGGCTTGCTTGCCTCAACACTGTGATTATTATGATCTCATCTGCCTGACGCTAATACTTATAGCTTTGCTTTGCTTAATTACTGGTGTTAATGTCATCTTCACTTACCACTCTGCCTACATCACTTGCTTTTTTGTCTATTTACTCATCTTCTGAAATACAAACTTCTTTCTTTGAAAAGCATTAAATTTGCCTTCCCCTTTCCCTTCCAAGGGAGAGATTTTATGACAAAGTTCAATTTTGGTTTTCTCTGTTGGTAGTGTTGGTTTTGATTTCCAAATACTATTTTGTTTACAATTGTTAGTATACTTGCTCTTAATGTGCCCAATCTTTGACAAAGCTCCTCCTCAAAGCTCCTTCTGTAGTTTGTAAAGTTAAGTATAGCCTGTTAATGACTGGGCGGGTGTTAGTTGTGTGCATCTTGTTATACTTAGGTTGCCAAGAGTTCTTAACTTAAGGCTGTATCTTGTTTGTATGCCTACAAGCTATAATATGTCTTTTAAATTATGGGACTGTTGAAATAGTTATAAATAAGGTGATTTATTTGAAGTATTGACTATCACATCATGCATATATTTCAGTATATATATCAACAGAGGCCACAGGCACTCTTTTTCATTCTCCACACATGTTGTGTTTAATAACAGTGCTAGTTAAAGAAAAGGAGGCAGAATTTGCAGGTTTAAGGAGGGATGCTTATAAGGCCAAATACAGATAAGAAGGTATTATTATTTTAGTACCTATATTGAGATCCTCCCAGAGAGGAGGAGCTTATTCTACTTGTAATAAATGAAAGCAGCTTGTGGCATAATGTTTATATGACAAGAATTTTCTGTATTCATCACAAAGAAATACTTTAACAAATTCTTTAAATAAAAAGAAATAATAAATAAATACTGAATAAAAATTCCTTTATATAAGGAGATGGTGTTGTCTTGGCAAGGAAGGCTATGAAAAGCATCTGCTGAATATTATTTTTCATCATTGTGCTTTTAACTGTTTTCACTTTAGTATAGTGAAATATAAGATAATTCAGAAATCTCATAACTTGTGTTGTGCCAATAATACTTGATATCTAGTAATTTCTGCCATTTTCTCAAACTACTAAATACTGGGGACACTTAGATCAGGGAGATGGAGTCTGAAAGGTGAAATTTAATGGGATGCTAGTTAATCAGTAAATACATAAATAAACAAGTAAATACTATGCCTCTGAGAAGGGCTGACAAAAAATTGCTTTGGAAAAGTTTCCTTACCATTATCAAAATGGGAATGCATTCCTAACAGCCTTATTTAAAATACTGTATCTATCACCACCAGAAAGACTTCCAAATTCTGAAGGAAGAGAGTAGTTAGAGGTTAGCTAATACCCTTCAAAGCTCTGATGGAGATGGTTTTATCTTCCCTTGCTGTTCTCTATCTACAGGTGCATATGAGTCTGTCAGTTGAGTAGCATTATGAGAAAATAGACAATGAAAATGATGCTCTTTTCTAACAATAAAATCCTTTAACACAGAAGCACAAAACATGTATAAACTGGTAATGCCATATTCACATTTACTTTCTACTGTATAGTAATACTTGTCCTTTTTCCTTTCTAAAAGTTATGTTCTGTAATTTCTATATGAAACACACTGTTAAAGCCTTATCAGTTGTTTCTAACTTTTTATTGCTTGTTTTTATTGTCAAATATCTTAACTAGTCTAGAACAACAAGGTCATGGAGTGATGATGTTTAAAGCTTCCAGATTACAGCAGACGTGCAATATGTACAAGTCTAATTCTTAGATCTCTTGAGAGTTAGGAAGACCAGTTGAAGTACTATTTATAATTCATGTTTACCTTCTATTCTTTGGCAGTGCAGTTCAAATTCCTGAATGTGTATCTCGTGCACTTGTGCTGTCTAGACTCTTAAACTGTACAGATACCTCATTATCTAGTCCATTGTCACAATCACTTTCCCAATGTATTTTCAGTGAGTCTTTGATATAAAAATTCTTTTTACAGTGCAGGATTTCATCTCCTGGGCAGAAGTGATGCACAAAATAGGTATCTCAAATCTGTTTATTTGTCCTGTTACTTCTCAGAACACATCATTAAATTCATTATCTCACTTCTTTTCTGCCTTTTGCTTTTCTCCCCACTGCTTCTGCACTTTGTACTGCTTTTCATAATTCCTATGTGAATTAATTAGATGGCACATCATATCATCATTGGCTTGGAGGACATAATTATTTTTTATCTTTGTGAATAGAGTAGCTTCTGACTGTTTTCTCTGGCATTGCCCTCCCCAGTTACTATAGCTTCTTGATGCCCTGAGAGAGATGAATAGTGAGCGCGAAGATAATGAGAATGTCATTGTCTGACTATGAGATGGAGAGTTTTTTCTTGTCTTATGCTGTGACTATCTAGGCAATGCAAAAGGCCTTTCCATTTCTGTTAAGATAACTTTTTTTTTTTTTTTTACCAATCACATCAGTAACTGCTGCCTTGTTGTCATGAATGATTTTGTTACCAAGATCATATAGATCAACCTAAATCTTTGGAGNAGATAACTTTTTTTTTTTTTTTACCAATCACATCAGTAACTGCTGCCTTGTTGTCATGAATGATTTTGTTACCAAGATCATATAGATCAACCTAAATCTTTGGAGATCATAGAATAGTTAGGGCTGGAAAGGACCTTAAGATGAGAAGTACTGGGTTGTTTGTTCTGGATTTTCTGCTGAAGGTACTCCATGATGATATAGATGATTTTGGAATTCCTCAGACTAACCCCTGCATTTGAATTTATACATTTTGGCCAAGAAAAGCTTGTCTCAATTTAAAAAACCCAAGTTAACCAAACACAATTATCTTTTCTCTTCTGGAGGATAATAGATCCTATAGAAGACAAGTCTGAAAGACTACAGAAATCTAATTTAATCTTCAGAAATGCAACAGAAAATTGTCTGGTGTTCTGAGTTGGGTTTTTTTTTTTTTTTTTTCCTGACAATGGATGAAAAAAGGACTGTGTTATTTTTCAACACCTCAGGTAGGTTTGGTTTTGCTGCTGGTTGAGCAGTAGTATCATGAGTGTTGGTAAACTTATTTGGAAGTTTAGTGATGAGTTTGGCTACATATGAATTGTCACGCTTGATCAAGCTCACAGTCCATCTAGTTTACTACCCTGTCTCTCCAAATAGTCATAATTTGACTGTTCTAAGTCTCAACAATTTCCAGCCCATCTTCAGTGACAATCAGTCTACCTAAGATCTTGCGTATCCAGTGGAAGCACCCATCTCTTCAAACTGATTATTAAAAAAGTGGATGGTGATGTCATCTCTATTTAAGGCAACTTCAGTTAGCTACCAAAAGTTTTATGGAATTAATCCTTGTATTGTGCTTGTCAAGAGTGTTTGTCAGCTGAAAATTGTGGATAGGTCTGAGAAACAGAAGAATCACTGAACATTATACTGGTGTTTCTGAGAGAAGGAGTTAATATATTATTGATCATTCTGGCTTGCAATCTCAAAAAAAAGTGATGTGTTGAATTGTAGTTGGCATACATTTGTATGTAAAAAATGCAGACTCCAGACTACATAATTTTTGTAGCTGTAAAGAAAGACAAAAGGTCCTCTCTTCTGTGTTCTAACTGCTAAGACAGATTCTGATAAGTTGGTCATGACCTCTTTTCTTCATTGCACATGCTACTTCCACATGAGTAGCTGCTGCAAGAAGGCTACCTTCTGTGATTCTTTTCTCTGACCCTAGTTCTATGTAAAGAAGTCTCAAAGCATGTCAACTTTTATGAGGCTGAATGCAGATCTTACAAGATGGGAAATATATCTAGCTTAAAACCCAATGTATCTTAATGCTGATTAAGAAACTAGCAATTAGCATAATTTACATTTTTCCATTTGCTGCCCAGCATCTAATATCCTGTTGCATAGTGGGCTAAACTCAGCATGTTTAACTACATGGAAATAATGCTGTTATCTTGGATCTGTCCTCACCTGGCATTGGGCCAAGAGAGAGCCTAGACATGTTAAAAGTAAATCTCATTTGGGCTTTGGATAAAGTCCTTGCATCCATCTTCATGCTGTTGGACTTCTCTGTAGTAGCTGAGAGAGCCATTGCTGTGAATGAGAAAAGAGGATTTCAGCTAACAGGACTCATTGGGATGACATAAGACATTTGAATAATAATCATGGAGATAAAAAATAACCATGCCTCAGGTTGAAATCTGTGCAGTTTTTGCCTTCATAATTTGTAAGTATTTGACAGTGTAGTAAAGAAAAATATGAAGCAAAGGGAATAAAATCTCAGTCATGCAGATGTGACCCAGCTTAACTCGTAGCAAGGAACACTTTATTTATTCAGAGATCTGGGTGAGACTAGCAGTGGAAGAAAGATTATTTTACAAAACCAGCAGATGTGATACAGTAGGAAGGAAGGGCAGAAGTCACGGGAATCTTAACATGACTGCAAGCATTCAAAAAACCACCATAACCTAGGTGCCTTCTTCAGGTTTTGTAAGGCACTCACATCATTTAGGCATACCTAATAATTTTACTCCGAGGCATGCAAAACATGACGAGCACAGCTGCAATTAAATGTGCATGCTTCAAACAGGTACTGGAATCCAGAAAGAATTGAAGAGTTCATTATTTCCTTATAATATCCAATGCTCCAGCAGGTTTATTGAGCCTTAGTGGGAACATTGTGTGTGTGTGATCCCTTCCCCTCCTTCTGTTGCTGCAGTTATCAGTACAATAGGTGTATGAAGAACAGAAAATGTAACATATTTGCCTTGCAAATGTAGGAAATATATTGTTTCTACCTAACATGGCTTTCTAAGAAAGAAGATTCCTTAGCAAATGATAGGGAAATATTTTAGTGATTATGCATTCATTTATGCATCTGTTTTTATTGGCTGTATTGCGTATAATGGTAAATAACTAGCACGGGATGATTCAAAGTAGATAAACACAGGGATTGCATATATTTGTGATCATTTACTAGTCTGTAGAACCACTTTGTGTTATTTGTGTGTGCATTTTCTGCTTGCATTTCATATCATTAATTTTATAACAATAGTATGTGCTTAGATGTTTACATGTTACAGGAATTGCATTATTACATTAAATGTGTGTTTAGTCTCAGGTCAGTAGCAAATGAGTTCTTTGGAACCAGTGCTGATTAGTGTAATTTTTAACAGCATTGCAGAAGATGGTGTTTCTTTATTGAGCCATGCTAAATGATATCTTGGCTTTTGCTGTAAAAGAGAAAAGGGAAAAAGAGGCAGAGAAGGATGCTTCTATGCATATGAAATGCAGCCTTGGGGAAGATGCAAATCTGGAATGAAAACTAATTGCTTTTTATTTTGTTGCATAGTGTGGGCTATGTGGAGTAGAGCTGACCAAAAGGAGTATGTGCTTTATGTTAACTAGTAGTGATTACTGCAGAAAGCTGACACAAACCCAGACCTTATTGAATTATAAATGTTCTTTGATAGGTCTTCCTTGATAGGTGGATAGAGGGGGAAAAGGGTGATAATAGTGAAGCTAGTGGAATGGAAAAGCAATTATATTTAATCAGAAAGATAAAATTCACTGTATTTCATACCTCAAAAGATTTCTAAATATGATTATATGTAATATAAGTAATTAAATGCAATTATATTAAAAAAAGTTTGGATTTTAGTTTTTTTTTTTTCTTTTCTTCCCTGTGCTTGTCTTCAGAAAGTGAAAAGAATTGTAGCATCTAAATTGTGGGCATACATATTGTACACTGAACTAGTTTTGTGTGTCTGTGTCTGTTCAAGGGCAGTTTAAAGGACAAGGCTGAACACAGCAGTCACCAGTGATTTGCATCCTACAACAGGGAGGCATCCATCTACATATAAACAGCTTTTTAGCCATTTAGGTTAATTGTCTTTACAAGATAATTCTAATATGCTCTTGGCAGATCCTGAGTTCAAATAACTCACTTTTCTGTATTTTTAATAATGCCATTTTTCTGAAATGTCAAGCTGAACTTGATGAAAGGATCTTAAAAATAGAAATATTGTGTCAAATAAATACAATACAAAACAATAATGCTGGAATATCTTCAGACTGGAAAGGCAATCATGGTGTGTATGTGATCTCTGGATAAGTGTTTAGAATTTCATTACTGACCATTTGAAAGCTGAATAGACAAGGTTTACACCACTGACTTTATTTATTTCAGATTATATATTTTATCATATATTACAGAGTTCCATCTTCTAATTTGTGTTTATTGCTAATACAAAATAGCTAGAATAATTTTATATTATAGCTTTCTATTGTTCATAGCAATGCAGTATGTAATATTTTATGCTGACAGGCGTTCCTGAGTTCCAGATGGCATTGGAGAATTATGTAGGTTGTCTAATCATCAGTAAGTGGCTTATATGGAGAAGTAATTAATACCATGATTATTTTTCTTATGAGTCATCAGGTGTGTCATACATAATTTCTACTGAGGAAAAGATCAAAATGGCTTCTATTCTGCTGTATAAAAGTATACCAAAAAGGATTCTTTTTGGTTATGTGTTTATTTGTGCTGTGGGTGTATTAAGAATGTAATTAAAAAGGGAAAAGATTTTACCTGAATGTTTAAAAATGCTGAAAATTTTTCTGTAATATTAATACTCTCTGGAGCAGATTTTTGGGTTGTGTTTCAAAGGAAGTCAATCATCCAGTTTATTGAAAACACTGACCAAATATCAGAGACAGAAAATAAAAGTAGCCAGGTATGAAGACAATTAGGTAGAAAGAAGGATTAAGAAAAGGAGTAATTCCTGGTTTTCCATGTAAAATGAAAATTTTAGTGCTATAAATTGTTGAAAATATTGGCACCAAATACCATTCCAGTAGAGCAGAGTACCTGCTAAGGGAAGGTCAGAGAGACATATTTATTGCAACTATTTAATAATTTTCTATTGTCCAAACAATTCCTGTTTCCTAATGTGTATTTATTGTTGTTCATTTATTCATTTATATTTTTCATTTATGGTGGTGATCGGCACAGATGATCTTCAGCAAATGTTTGTGTAATGTTCAGGTAGCTTTTATGTTACAAGCAATAGTGTCTTTTAAGATCATGCATTGGTTTTCCTTTTTTAGTAAATACATACAAAAATACATATAATAAAAATTGTATGTATTGTCACCTACACTTTAACCTACCTTCTTGTCATCTAGAATATGAGGAATATGTTCTAATCCCATCATCCAGAAATATCCTGAGCTGCTACAAGTGTGTCTACATTAGCACATAGGTATTTAAAAATACTTCAGTATGGATCTGTCTTTGAAAAGAGGTGCTTTCCTCCTTCCATTCATCTACCACATGATGAAAGCATCAACATTTATAAGAGCTATATCTAAAAATGCTCCAAAGCATCTTTCATACAATGATGCTTCACAGCTTTCCTAAATGTGTGGTTTCTACGTTAATTTAAGTGGTCTGAGGTGTAAAAGGGCAGTGCATAGTTCTGGGAGGTGACAGGTTTAAGGGTCAGCCTCTTTGCAACACAAGATGAATTACAGTTAGGGCTGTATCACAGCTAAAGAGGAAACTTTGGGAAGCCTTCCAGGAGGTCATTTATATAGTTTTGAAATATCCTAGGTAGTGATCTTTATCAGCACATTAGTAGAAAAGGCACTTTAGCCATTTGTTTTAAGCTTCTAAACCATGGGCCTTTCTATTCCTTCTGTCAGCAGCTGCAGCCTCAGTTTGTACTCTGATAAGCAGGTTGTTGATCTAAGGTTGAAAAGCAGTACTTCTAGCGCCCATGGTGACCCTCTTCCTTCATGGCTGCATACCAAGAAATGGAAGTCAGATGTCTTTGAAGGTTGTTGATTGCCTTTTAATTTTGTTCAAATACATGTTTCAGTGTTACAGTTTGTGGTGGCACTGTGAAGGATGCAGAGGATTACTGTCTGTTTTTCTACACTCACCACTGTATGTAAATTTCTAGTATAAGGAGACAAAAATAGTAACAGCTATGTCTATAAGACTCATTAAGTTAGGTTTCTCTGTGAAATATGTGCAGCAGATGCTGCTATGTGGTGAAGGTCATTTCAGCATTCATTTGGAAAATGTAAGAGGTGAAATCATGGACTGAGTAGAGTTGCTGAGCCCTGGTCTCCAATGAGCTTGTGGTTTCCACGTGAAAGCCTCAGCTTTTACTTACTCTTTTATCCCAGAAACATTATTTCTTTTACTATGTGTTTGCTGGTATTTTATTACTTTAGAGAAATAAAATGTTTGTACCTACGTTTAAATAAACCATTGTGTGATAACTATATAAATCAATAAAATATTTACAAATACAATTAAAAAGAGAGAGAAGTGTTAGGTTGTTTATAAATATATGCCATGTTTATTGTGCTCTGATTACAGCTTCACATAAATATAATTCTTCTGCAGATTGCTTTTGAATTAGGCTAATAGAATGCAAGCCCAGTATGTTTATTTTTATGTAAACTTTGTCCAGTTAAGTTGTTAAAGCTGCGCACCTTAGAAGGTATTAATATACATTGGTTTGATGAAAAAACCCGAAACACTTTATGCCTAAATGTTGATTTTTATCAGTCTGTTGTTTCCTATCATCTTCACGTGGGTAGAGTTTCTTAAATTGAATGATTTTCCACTTCTGTGGTGCTTTACAGTTCTGAAATGCTTTGTGAATATATTATAGCACAGAGCAGCCTGGTCAGGAAGGTAGGTAAGTAAGTATTATTATCCCTATTTTACAGATGGGGAAGCTGAGGCACAGAGATTAAGTGACTTTCCCAAGGCCACACAGCAAGTCAGTGGCAGATCCAGGATTAGCGCTCGGGGACTTCCTGGATCCCTCTCCCATGCTTTAAGCAGTAGACCACAGTGTTCACTGGACTCAGCAAGCAACTCATTGCAATAATGGACAGTTCCAAGGACTCGTACCTGGTCAGTGTGTCCACACATTTTTTTGCAGACTCCTGCAATAAGTCAGTATGATTTGGATACCCTCGTCCTAGCAGATTTGTGCACTGTGTAAGATTTCTGATCTTCATCATCTTCAAATAAGGTGAAAGGAAGAAGTGTTAGAATTCTGAAATAAACAGGGCATGGCTGTGAAAAGCATTGAGTTTTCCTGCTTAATTCTGATTCTGCTGAAACTAATGGGCAAAAGTGCAGTGGATTCATGGCTTCGTTAGTGTAGAGGTTAGTTGACTGCTTGGTACATTAAAAGTCATCCAGGGCATGAATTCTGTTTTCCATGACTATAGTTAGTCTTGCCTACATTTTCAGTTTGAAACTCTCATTTATTGCAACACTTAAAAATAATAATTTTATAGTTTTTCTGAAAAGGTAATAAAAAGCAGATTGTCAACTGAAATTAAATTTCTAGTCTCTAGTCATTGTGGGAAAGTGGAGTGGATCTGCCTCTGTTTTTACTTGTATGGCAGTAGTGTTTACCTCCAACTAAGAATAAGACCTAATTGCACTAAACTGATAGTGAGCCCTTCCTTCCTGTCTGTCCTCTTCCAAGAAGGTAGTACAGGAATAACAGAAATTACTTCTAGACTAAATGCAGTGTGACTCTTGTACTGGTAAATGCGAGGTGGCTTTCATACCACTCCCTGGGAAGTCAGAGTGTACAGTGCAAGGGCTGTTTAATTGGTCTTTGCTCAGAGTTTGACAAGTGAATTGGCAACAACACAGTACTCCCAATTAAGCTGTTTTCCCCTATAATATTAATGGAATAAACCCACTTCTGAGAATGAGGCGAGACTGAGATTTGCTGTGACATTACAGGAAGAGAAGGCAGGGAAGAAAAAGATTGCCAGAAGCTGAAAATTGAACACATGGGAAAGGAGAAGTCAAAGTGTATGAGCATATTTTGATAAATATTAATGAATTAATTTGTATTTAATTTATTTAGATAATCTGTAAAGGCTTTAAACTGTCCAGCGACTTAATGTGTTCCCCATTGTAATTTTCTCCTAAAATTGTTTCCATGAAGCCTTTTCAGTATCAGTAAAATACTGATGGCTCTCTTATACTAGAATAGCACTATTTCTGATATGGCTGCAGTACAAATACGGACTTGGCATCCTGCCTAACCATTCACCCAGGGGCATGGCATCATACCAACGTAACAAATGCCCAGTTGTGTCTAAACTGCTTAAAATAATGGATTCATTTTTACCTAAGATGATAAAATGGTTTGTGTGAAATTATACTGCCCTGGTACACCTTAATAGATTATTAAGTTCTAAATTATTAAAAGACAAACCAGATTCAATAGAAGGCCTCTTCTCATTGCCAGATTGTAGTTATGTATGGGAAAGCTCTAGTAAAGATACTGTAACACTCTAAGTCTCTCTTTCTTTCTTTAACAGCCCAGATGCTTGGAGCTGACACATTCCCAGGATTTTTCTATATAACATAGATACAGCATGATAGCTATTTTTAAAAAAGAGAGGAGCCTGAAACAAAAACTTACATCCGGAATGCATGACATCCAGCTCTAGATGTGAATCGTTTTGCCTGGGGCATCTGCTCTTTAAGGAGAGATGCTTATGTAGTTAATTTCTTGTGATATTTGGTTTCATTCTATATATAGATATAGATATTTAGCATGTAACATTGATATTCAAATTCCCTTGCTTCAGACTTCCATTAAAGTATGAATTTTATATACTGGAATCAAGCAGTTCTAATATTGCTTACTAAAACCCTTTCACTAATGACAAGTAAATATGTATTCATGATACATTAGTTCATGTTTTTGTATAATTCATCCTTTTTTCTTCATCATCACTTACTGGAAACCACACTAAATCATGTTGTGAAATATAGGCTGTGCTTAGTAAATGTATTTTTTCAATTGGTGATGTCAAACTCATAGTAAAGCCAGTATTTGTTTTAGCCCTGTTCCTGAAATCCTGAAAGATTTCTCTACATAAGGAAATGTGATTTCCTCCCCTTCCCTCCTTCATGTCGGAAGTGACCATAATAACTAATTTCTGCAGCTTTTGTAGACTAAACATGATACACTAATTCGTCACGTGGTACGTTTACAGTGCAGTAGAGAATAGTTAAAATGCATGTATGATCACAGTATAAAATTAATCAACAAATATATGTTCTTAAGGAAGAACAGCTTTTCTCTTTTCTGCTATTACTCTTCTCTCTTCCTTAACTGTAATTACAGTTGGTGTTTGTAAAGAAAAGCAAAACCTTTGCAATTCACCAGTAAGCAAAGTAAGTTGTTTTCATGGTATTAAAGTATTCTTTCTTACCATGTTGTCAGTGAATATCATTCTCTAGCTTTACTAAAGTATAGGGAGTGTTTGTGTTAATAATTTGGAAATTCTATATGTACCTCAGGATCCTGGTCAAAATACAAAAGTACGTGTGCAATCCCTTTCTTCAAGAGTACAAGAATAAAGCTGCCTCTACCAGAAATTTCTTCCCTTATCTCTTTCATTTTCCTATTGACTCATCTTTTTCTTAGTTCCCAGTAACCAGTGTTTATTCATCATCTTGCAGGTTTTAACACTTCTTCACATGTCAGTTAGCTATAATCTTACTTCAGTAAAAACCGAGGCATAAAGAATAGATTTTAATAAGAAAAATTATATTCTTAGAGGCTTTTTTTGTTCCTGAGTAGGAAAAATTAAATATTAAAAGCATTTTTGTTTCATAATACTATACAAGCTTCCAAATTTTCCAAATGAGAAGCAGCTTACCTGTCCTTTTTTATGTTTTACAGAGGAATGATGAAGAGGCTGTTGTGGATAGAGGAGGAACTCGCTCCATTCTCAAGACACATTTTGAAAAGGAAGATCTAGAAGGTGAGAGATAATTTTTCTGTGCATTACATTGTCTCTTTTTTTTCTGAAAGTACTGAAATGCAATTCCAGTGTGTAAACTTACTTCGAGTAGGGGTGCAAAAACAGTGAACAAGAGAGTAGAATCTTATGATTAATTTTAAAAAGAGAAATATTACACTGGTGCTCAGGTAGAGATGATGGTGGAAACAGTTGGCTGGTTCTCAGTAAACTATAATCAAGTCCTGTCAGCATGTGTGTATGTCTTTAGATAAGTCTTTCTACCTTTAAATTTCAAAATATGTAAATGCAAACAGGATTGTTGATTTAGGATATATAATGGCTTCTACACTTGCTTTACCGTCCCCATCTAGTTGCCTAGCCAAATCTTCAAATGAACAAAAACATTGTACAGACACTTGATACACCTAACATCATGTAGAAGAAAGTGAGAAGTTGTGAGAACTGTCTTATCATATTGGCCTAGTAATTCAGATAGTCTCAGAGTCTCATTTTACTCTGTTTAGTGGATCCCAAACTTATTCTGTACTTGCGCTGTTGTATGAAGTTGTGTAACACCCCTCCCTCCCCCAAATCATAACTACTGGATGAAACTGAATTTCTGTTGTACGTATAATATCACATCCCAGAGACTGGGATTTATTGATTTTAATTATTAGCTTCTTATGGTGGTATGTAGAAGGTTCTTGTCTTTGTCATACACAGCCACAAGAACTAGCCAAAGGGAAATACTAAGATCTGGAATGTGTGTGAACTTTCTACATCTGAAAAGTTACTTGCCTCATGTCTAAAGAGAGTTATCTTTATGCATGAACTTGAGCTTTCTAAATGCCTACCCTTGATTACTTCATCATATTTTTTTTCTTCTCCTTTCACTTTGGCTGTATGATTTTCACGTTCTCTGCTACGTGATGATTTCATGTGAATATCAACATGATACACAGCAACTCCTTGTTTTGCTTCCCTCAGCAGTACCTCAAAAAGCATTTTGAAAGGGGCCTGGATGTGTTAGTCTGTATGAAGTAATCCCTTACAGAAGGATGTGTCACTCAGTGTAGTATGTATAAGATAAGCAGCTCTCTGCTCAGTCTGTGACAAGTCTGTGTACATGCAAGGGTAGATCTCAGGTAACATATTTCCAAAGTGGCATGTAGGGTTTTTTGGTGTCTTCTGGGGTAAATGGCTACAGTGGATCAGGCTGGCAATGACAATTTTGAACTTAAGAGCACAACCCCTTTTTTTTTGAATATCATGCTTAGTCTTCTGTGGTATTCAGTCCCTTGATCATGTCTTTGGACAGAGTGAAACTATTGTACCTGGTGTCCTTAGAGAAATATCTGATGGAAGAATGCAGGCTCCTTGCATTTCCTTCTCCGTAATGCTGATTCACAGAATTGTTTGTTGGGTTATCCTACCTCAGAAAATTCCTTTTGCTGAGTCATTTTACTGTTGATGGTAAGGTGGTATTATAGAGATCTACAACTTTCTAGAGAATGACATCTTTAAGTCAGTCACCTGGGTAGACTCAGGTGTTAAGGAAATCAGGATGACTGTGATGTTTCACATGTGATTGCATGGAACCTAAAGCTTCATCTCAAAATCTAAACAAGTATGTAGTTTAAAAATGTCATGGTTTAAGCCCAGCTGATAAGTCAGAACCACACAGCTGCTCTCTCACTTTCCCCTTTCTTCCTCTCTGGCTCCTTGTGGGATGGGGAGGAGAATCAAAAGAATGTAAACTGCATGGGTTGAGATAAGAACAGTCCAGTAACTAAGGTATAACACAAAACTACTACCACCAATAATAATAATTATTAGGGAATAACAAGGGGAGAGAGTATAAGACTAAAAAGGGAAGGGCTAAAAAAACCAATAAGCACAAGTGAGGCACAACACAATTGCTCACCACCCACTGACTGATACCCAGCCTGACCTGAGCAGCAATCTGGGTCTTCAAGGTGACTCCCCCAAGTTTATATATTGGGCATGATGTGTTGTGGTATGGAAAGCTCCCTTGGCTAGTTTGGGTCAGATGTCCTGTCTCTGCTTCCTCCAAGCTTGTGCCTCTCTTCACTGGCAGAGCATGAGAGACTGAAAAGTACTTGATTGGGGTAAGCATTACTTAGTAACAGCTAAAACATTGGTGTGTTACCAGCGTTGTTCTCAGGCTAAAGCTGAAACACAGCACTATACACAGAGAAGTCTAAGAAGGAGAAATATAACTGTTACAACTGAACCCAGGACAAAAAACGATTTTATTACTATTTTTCGTCACCATCTTGTATATATAGAGTTGCTCCTGTGAAATATTAGTGAAATATTCTTTCAAAAATCTGCTCCTAGGGTATTATCAATAGAAATCAGAACATGACAGTGACACCCTAACCCCCATTCTTTCCATGAGTTTAAATTGTTTAGAATACTGAAACATTCTGTGAGTCTGCTTTCCTTTAAAATAAAATCACACTGCTCCCTAATGTTCTAACAATCATCCAATATAGAATCCTTCATAATGCAGTTAGCTTTCTCAGATAAACTTCACGTCCAATCTAAGATCAGATCAGTGTGCGTATAAATATATAACTGCATCCAGAAGCACCAAGTGACATAAAAAGATCATAAGAGATTGTAAATTTTAATATCCAGTTGCTATTAATAGCATGTCCATTTGTTTTGCAGGACATTGAGGCACTTTTCTATCTGGAAGTAGTGGATGTGACTCACAAATGTCACTTTCTTATTTTTATCCAATATACATTGTGTTGGGTTCTGCTGAAAGCTTACCTTTTTCATAATGACATAACAGATATAAAATATGAAATTATATAATCAGGTGCTAATTGCATAGCTTAGTAAAGTTCATATAATTATCTAATTAATAGGTATTATCTAATTAGTTCTTTGACAGACACTTAATTGGATTTATGTTTTAAAAATATAAATAGCTAGTTACTGAATATTCTAGCAAAGACTAGTTTTGACAGGGTTTAAGTTTAAATAGCACCAAGCCTGCAATTCATATGAAGAACTAAAGGTTCTTTAAATCTGAAAATCAATATTCTATTTCTTCTGATTAAATTTTAAAATTGTAAGTATTTTCCTATATTTTTAGACTATCAGCATTCAGATGTCAGAAATACTGATTTAAATGTGTATTGAAATTTCTATCTGAAATTTCTTGGCCCAGCAAATACTTTGCCGTTGTGCAAATATATTGCAAGTACGTATCTTGCTGAAAGCATGAAAATATCCTGGTGATTAATGCTGCCTGGAAGAACATCCACAAGGCCAGAATTTTGCCTCGGTCTCTTTTGATCAGTGTTTTTATCTTCCCTGAGCAGTATAATGAAAATCTGGGGAGACGGGACAGGAACTGCAGTACTTACAGGAACAGAAGAGGTGTGGTGCTCATCTTAGTGCCAGTAATGATGCTTGCAGTATGTACTTCAAATTATATCATTTTATTTAAGTGCTTCAGAAGTAAACTGTTTGCAGAACTTTGGCATTCAGATTTTCAGCATGGATGATTTTTATCAGGTAATTCATTTTTGCTCATGGTTTAGTGGGAGGGGTGTCCCTGTCCATGGCAGGGGGGTTGGAACTAGATGATCTTAAGGTCCTTTCCAACCCTAACTGTTCTATGATTCTATGATTCTATGCTGAATTGTAAGGTCAAGATCAGTCACTAATACCAAAGAGGTCATTTGTCTTACTGTTGCGTTAGTGAAACGACAGAGAAGGCATTTCTAACAGCAAGCCAAGAAGCCTGTCTCCCCTGGTTTTAATCACATACTTTGCATGTTATCTTTCAATATGTGCTCAGATCAGTGGTGAAATTCCTAAGTGAGAATTGGGCACTGATTCTGGATATAAAGTACTTAATTGCAAAAGGGCAGGTTGTACATGTACCTGAACTGGGAGCAGGTAGGCAAGTTTTCATAAACAGATGTGCACAGTTGCACTCAGCTTACTCCCTGTTGTCATCTCTGGCTGTCTGCCATTGCTTCAGTGGATGTTCAGTAGTAACAGTTTTCTGCCAAAATGTATATACCTACTTTTTCTCTCATAGATTAAAAATGTTTGGATAGATCTCCATGTGTTGCAGCTTTTGGACTATATAGGTGCGCAAAAGGATTGGCACTAAGTGTACTCTCACTAAAGGATTTTGCTTACAGCCACCATATTACCTGAGAATGAAAGTGACTGTTCCATGGCTGTCGTTGTTAGTGGTGTTCAGCTGCAGATCCTGGATTTTTGTGGCAGGATTTCAGAACTGCTGTGGTTTGAGACGAAGCTTCAATAGAGAGATGACTGAAGACAGGATTATTATGTGGAGGTTCAGGGATGAATTCTGGTTCTGTTGGAGGAAATCACAAAATGATCCTTGATTCAGAGAAGTCAAGATTTTACTTAAGCTTTTTATGTTTCATACATTTTATCTGCCTAAGTGGTGTGGGAAAAATTTGTCTCATGAGAACTCAAGTCTGTCATCTTTCATATTTCTCAGGATACATAACACACTGTATCCAAGTATATAAATTGCTGTACATCAGATTATTCATTCTGGCACTTTTGACAAAATTTAGATTATGTGGACTGATTACTGAAAGTCACAAAAGACTCAAGCTAAATTACGAAATAAACAATCCTGAATAAGATGCAAAAACTGAGGATTTAAACTTAATAAGCAAGAAATTAATTCGAAATGTTAAGCATGCTTGTAGCAATGTTTTGTATTTAACAGCCTGCATGAAGATTAATTTTGGTAGTAGATTTTGTTCTGCTGACCAGAAAAAGAGAAATCCTGGAGTATTTAATTATTCTCTTTTAAAAATTGACATTTTAGTTATTATTATTTTCTAGGTTTATTCCAGTTTGTGACAGTAATTAAAAAAAATCATTTTGATGGCAATTTCAATTTACACAGTTAGGGTTAATGTATGTAAAGTCATTGTGATGGAACTCTAATCTCCATATATTATTATTGAGAGAAAATCTGAATGGCTCCAGATCCTGAAGTAGCCTTTTATTCTCAGAGACTGGACATTTTTTATAGAAGTAACATGACAGTGGACCTGTCTGCCACTAACATTACTTACCTGAGAGTTAATAGCAGCTCACAGGACTGAGAGGAGATAAATCTTATTAACCTGCTGGCTTTGATTCAGCTTTACTCCCATGTAGAAGCATGTCAGTTACTAGTTCTACTTGGCTAGACAGGAACACTGACCAAGATCTCCCCTCCGCTTGACTGACAGGTTGGTATAGTTTATTGCGAATAATTTTTTACCCCATCAGTACAGATCCCCTCTCCAAGCTTCCTTGCCTCTGCTTCCCTTGGATGCCCCATTCATCCTAATGTGCACTCTCACCTACCCATGCTCCTTGTATCCATGTTTGTTAGATTTAGAGGAGTAGAATATAAGCTGTAGAAGTAAAGAGTTGGAGAAAGATTCAGCTCAGTCTGTGCCTGTAATGTCAGCTTTAAAAGCATGAAATTCTTTCATTTTGTTGCCTGTGAGGTATTACATGCTGTAGTTTGTTCCATTTGTCATTTCTAAGGCATGTCTTTCTCTATTTTTGACTCCTTTTTCCTGTGTCTCTCAATATTAGTCAAGATCTCACCTTCTCCTGAGCTATGCTTGCGCTCTTGTCTTGGCAATCACCTGAAATCATAGAATCACAGAATGGGTAGGGTTAGAAAGGACCTTAAGATCATCTAGTTCAAACCTCCCTGTCATGGGCCAGGACACCACCCACTAGGCCAAGTTGCTCCAGGCCTCGAGCAGCCTTTTCCAGTGCCTCACCACCCTCACAGTAAGGAACTTATTCCTTATATCCAACCTAAATCTCTCCTGTTTCAGTTTGAATCTATTGCCCCTTGTCCTATCACTACAGTTCCTGATGAAGAGTCCCCCTCTGGCATCTTTGTAGGCCCCTTCAGATACTGGAGGGCTGCTGAAGGTCCACACACAGCTTCCCTTCTCTAGGCTGAACAGCCCCAATTTTCTTAGCCTGTTTTCATATTATCCCTTCACATGAGTCTCTTGTCGCTTGTTTGTGAGAAGATGTTTCACCTTGAGGATTCATGAATAAGTCTGCAGGACATGTTTACATTCTGTGCCTGCTGAGGTTTTTGGCGAGGTCTGAGACCTGATCTTGTGATAGGACTGTGCACAACGTACCTGGACTGCTCTGGGGCAACGTGAGGAAATCAGGAATGAACATAAGTACAGATAAAAGGACTTTTTAACCCAGCCACAACCTGGAAAAATGTTTCGTTAAAAGGAGAGATTTGTCGGGAGGGGAATGATAGATGGGGGCTCTTTAACAGGTCCTTAACTTCAATGACTTCAATGAGATATGCTTATCCTCCATATTCGGTATGTCCTTAATGCTTTCTTGAGCCAGGGATGTTGTTTATTTTTTTTTTCCTTTATAATTTCTGCTGTAATTTAACCTAAAACATAAGTTGCATGCATGATGTAAAAATTTTGTGAGGGCTTTCTTGGCAGTTCCTCCAAATTACAGCATGGCAAAAAGGTGAAAAATGTCCCTTGAGTAAGCCATAACCACAAACAGCAATGTAACTGCTGGTTTAGGAAGTATTGCTTTTGTCTTTTCTGCTTTCTCTTTTGCTCTGCTTCCCTGCTGCACTACAGTAACGAATCATGAGTCATGTATTGTCTACTCCTACACAATTCACTATAATCAATTTTTCTTCTGTAAGGATAGATTTCTGTCTCTACTCACTGTTCATTTCTGAGAGGATGGAAAATTGCATTAGGTTCAGCTGTAGCTGGCAATACATAAAAGAGGCTTCAAAGCACTCTTTCCAGAGGGGGAAGAAACCCCTCCAGTTCTGCTGAGGTCAGCAGTGATTTGAGACTTGGCTCAAACCACTGGCAAAATACTCTCTCTCAAGGCATCTTGACTTTGCAGTGTGTTTCCTTAGTAGGTCACAGAAGTTTGCCTTTCCTCCTTCTGGAGGTGTGTCAAGACCCATCTGTTCCATTTTCTGCCCCTTCACATCATGCCTGTGAGCAGGGTTCTGAAAGGCTTGGTCTCAGTAGGTGCCTAACGCAGATTCAGAATCTTCTAGGTTGAAGGCAGCACAGGCAGATGTACCATGTGCACCTGACACTCAAACATTCACATCCAGGGCAGTCACTTTTTACGTAGTAGTTATTACCTTGGCCAGTTCACTAAGGAGCAATTAATGTACCTGCTTGAGTCCCACATGAATGGCGTAGCATAGAGGCCTGTGGAACCTTTGCTGGTGGGGAAGCAGGGAGGTGAATGTAGATATGTTTTTTTTCCTACCAGATGGCTGTGAGTTTTCTGTGTTAAATTTGTGCTTGGAAGGATAGGAGGCACTGGGCAAAAATATCTGTACTCTTAGCATTCCATTAAAAAGATCTTAATTCCTCTAATTTAAGGGAAACATTTAGAATCCCTTTCTCTCCATTTTCTGTTGCAATGTCACATTCATTCAAACAATTCTAATGAGATTTCCAGAAATTCCTAAGTGAAGTCATCAAGCACCATAAATTATAATGGGTGCATGTTTTCAAGGCTTTAGAAATCCCACTATGTTTCTTTTCCTTTCCATTTATTTAATGAATAAGGTAAGTGGCTAGGGCAGGCTTCTGTTTTAATGACCCAGAATGGCAGGTTCTGAAAATCAGTTTTAGATGTTACATCTGTAATTTTCAAGGACTGTGCAGAAAGTATTTTATTTTCTGAGGTCGCCTTTTTAGATTGTTAATTTAATATTGGGGTCTTAAAATAAAATTTAGGTGTAAAGAAAATTTCTTCTTTGGAATACAGTAACCCCAAGCAACCCTTCTACTTAGATTTTATTCTGAGAAATGTCTCTAAAAGATGTATTCATATTAATAATGTATATTTCATATCTGTCTTCTCTAGGGCATAGAATTCATACCTCTGCAAAGTGGAGATATTTATAGCACAGTACACTTTTTCTTCAAACGTTTAGGGGAAATCCTGATTTTTACATATGCTATTATATACTTTCATCTGTATGAAAATGAAATGTAATTAACATGATTCCTTTTTAATATTTTATAATATAATTTGGGTTTGTTAATATAATGCTATAAAAATTAGAAAGAACACTTTATAAAAAATGGTCACTATGCCTTAAGTCCTCAAAATATTTTTACCTAAGAAGTGTTTTAATGCTTTGAAGGTAAACCACAAGGGGTCAAAGCCTTTTATGCTATAAATGCATGGATTTGAACTAACTTTGTATTCTGGGTTTTGTTCCCCAGCTATGTGCAATTTGATTAAAACCAGTCTTTTTTTAAGAGCGATTTTTATAAAATTTAACAGTGGACAGGTAACATTGTATAAAGGTGACATTGCAGAGCAGGTCAATTCAGTGTATTGCATTTCATTAATAAGCTTTCAGACTGTAAATATTTTCTAATAATTTATTTTCTCAGAGGTTCAGTTTTTAAAAATTGTTAGCTCCTAAATCCTAATACTTAAAATACTTAAGCATGCGTTTATGTTTGGCTTTCTTAGAGGCACATCTGGAATAAATCAGTATTTTAGTTCAGAGTGTGTTTTTTCAGGAACAAAATTGTATTCTTTCTAAGATAAATTTCTATTGATGTTAAGGTAAGGTTAGTTGAAAAAGCTCAGGAAGACCGTAGGATAAGTCCTATGGCTCACTGATAGCTAACCCACCTGACACAGGCAGGGACACCTTCCGCTAGACCAGAGTGCTCAAAGCCCCATCCAACCTGGCCTTGAACACTTCCCGGGATGGAGCAGCCACAGCTTCCCTGGACAACCTGTTCCATTGTCTTATCAACCCCATAGTAGAGAATTTCTTCCTTGTGTCTAATCTAAATCTACTGTCTTTCAGTTTAAAACCATTTGCTGTTGTCCTGTCACTACATGCCCTTGTAAAAAGTCAACCTGTTCTAGTGCTTCACTGAACCTTGTTGCAAGGATCTAGATTCTTCTCTATGTTTCTTGAAATTAGACCTTGATAGAACCATGTTGACCTCAGTAGGTTCACACAGAAGGAAGAGGATCCATTTTGCAATTTCTTGGTTATACATTTTGGTTTCCAGGTTCCTGTTTTCGTTTTCATTTTCAGTGTGAACCAATTCTTTCTGCATAGGGAAAATTGTTGTGGTATTCAGACATAGATGAATGTTCTGGCATTTTAGGGCCTGTTTTCTGTTTCACTGAATAAAGAACAGTCTGGACCCAGGTCCTGGATTCAGCCCTGGAAATTAATGTGTGTGAGCCTGAACCTGCATTTCCTGATCCAGGTACAACCTGAGCATTGAAGTGGCACAGAACTTCAATCATGCATTGAAGGATCATCGTGGCCACTTCTACCACAAAACAGCAGGAATGTATTAAATTACTGAATTAAAAAAGCAATCTATCTGCACCTCTGGAAATTATTAAATCTTAGGGAAGATAAGCCGATTCCTTTCAAAGTGCTTTGGATTTCTTTTCTCCCCAAGGAAGGGGACAAGGAAGTGTTGAATACTACATTACTGTCCTTTGGTATCTTTTTAATGAATTCTTTTTATGGAATACATTTTAACTTGTTTCATGAACTACTGGTTGCAATATATTTGAAATACGCCAAAGCCATCAGTTCTTGTTAAACCATTTCTTGGGTTAAATGTAATAAACACAAAGAAAGAGGCGTCTAATAAATAAGTGTTAAAAAATCCCCAACAATTTCAGTTTATGGTCGTTGCATCTGAAAAACCTCCTGACTCTACAAGAATAGTTTCCTAAAAATTCATGCCTCTGCTTTCTAGTCTCCTCTGCATGCATCAGAGTTGAGGAGGTAACTGGTGTGTGAGGAGGTAACTGGTGTTCTCCAGCTTTTTTTTGGCTCCACCTTTGCAGAGAATTCCTATGAGCTTTAAATTTCTTTGATGATGGTGACAAATGCTGTCTTGCTCTGTTTTCTGCCCCTGCTGGAGTCTCCATGGGATTAGAGATCACATGCTGCCTTAGCTTAGTGTTCTTGACCTTTTTCAGATGATTGACACTGCTGAATGATTACAGCAAAGCAGCAATTATCCGCTAGCTGTGTTATGCTTATTTCAAGGAGAAAATAAATGTTATTTGAGATGAGTAATCTGGACTGTGTCTTTCTGCTGAGTAACTGTAGGAGACTTGCCTGTATTGAGTCATGATTCCTTTCCCATTTGTTCTGTTTTGTGGTATTTGTGATTGCTTCCCTTCTGCTCTCCCCCTCCTAAATGATTTACTGTGCTCTGATCCTGTTATCCCACATAGCTAAGAGCTAAATCTTTTGGGCTTGATCAGCAACATAAAATTCCTTGGGCTCAAAGATGGTGGTAGGCATGGCAATATACCTTCTTATGTATCTTCAGAAATAAAAGAAATGAAAGCACCCTAAGCTACCAGCAATGTATTTGTTAAGTGAGCACATAAAATTGTATAGGGATTTTGTGGTCTAGCTTTCAGAGCGTTTTATCAGTTTTTTAAGTAATCTTTTTTTTTCTGTTCTTTTATTTATTTATTTATTTATTTCCTTTTCTTTTCTTTTTTTCTTTTCCCTTCAGTTAATTTCCCACAAGAATTCTGTCAAGGTTTGGCTTATAAATAGCAATGAGTTTTGTAAAGTTCCTGAACACACAAAGCAGACAGCAACTTCACCAAATGTTCAATGCAAAGAGATCCATGTGTCTCTTCATGTTACTGTTTTGGAAGATATTTTACAGAACACCTCTCTAGCTTTAATGGAAGTTCACACACAGAAATGCAAATTTGAAGCAAAAACTTTAAAAATCTGGCACTGCATCATAAGGACTCTATCAAGTATGACTTCTATCAAGGGATTGTACACCTGTGCCACTACATCATCATTATTGTAATCAATAATGTTATGACTATGACATTAGAATAATCAATATTATATGATTACACAGTTTTACCTGTGCCACTACATCATCATTATTGTAATCAATAATGTTATGACTATGACATTAGAATAATCAATATTATATGATTACACAGTTTTACCTGTGCCACTACATCATCATTATTGTAATCAATAATGTTATGACTATGACATTAGAATAATCAATATTATATGATTACACAGTTTTACCTGTGCCACTACATCATCATTATTGTAATCAATAATGTTATGACTATGACATTAGAATAATCAATATTATATGATTACACAGTTTTAATGATTATTGCTATTATAGTTATTAATATTGTTATTATGTTGCCACAGCTGCTTTTTAAAAGGTAAACTTTTTTTCCCCATAGGCCATCGAACATTGTTCATTGGAGTTCATGTGCCACTGGGTGGAAGAAAAAGTCACCGACGCCATAGGCACCGTGGCCATAAACACAGAAAGAGAGACAGAGAGCGAGATTCAGGACTAGAAGATGGGAGAGAGTCTCCTCCGTTTGGTAAGATAAATTTTATCTTTGCATAGGTCTTTTAATAATAAACATCAGTATTGATTATGTGTACTTTATCCTGTTATGGCTTGGGTACCATTTGCACTGGGGTCTTGGAGAACCCATCAGAGCCCCTCCAGTCTCTGTTGGACAGCCAAGATTTATTCCTCTCATGAAGAACAGCAGACAGTGACAGTCAGTACATGAGAAATCTCAGTAATTTCTACCACTGTAGGAGACAGTCCATAAGTGTTCTCATAAAGGTAGACTTCCACCACCATTGAGAAGGGCTGAGCACTTTATGGCACCAACTGCCCTCAGTGAAGGCCCTGGAGTATTTGCCTCTAAAACCAGAATGTGCTGGATACTGGAGTGGTGGTTCTTCAGAATTAGTTTTGTAATAATGTCCATGTTACTGAAGCTGCAGTGTTTATCAGATGTGAACTGTGATCTAGATTGTGTTTGCCTTTTCCTTACATGACACACCATAATGTGCCATTGTGAGATAAGTCTGCTGAGGACTTGAGAGCGAACAAAAAAAAATACATTTTCATTAATGAACATGATACAAAACTCCTAAAATTCTCAAAATTTTAAATTAAAAAACATTACAGAGAAAAGAAAAAGGTAGTAATGAGTAAATTAGTCAAGCTTTCTTTCAAAACATGTGCAGATATTATTTGCTGTTCAAAAATAAAAAGCCCATATGCTGAAATATCCAGTAAGTGTTGAAAATATAGTGGGAACCTGTATAGAAAACAATTTGTCAGTGTACAACAGAAGAATGTTCTTAAATCATTAGGGAAATGTGCCAATATAATTTCAAGTTACAGAATAGTAATGGTAAGGCTTCATTTTAATCTGAAATTTGTATTATGTATGTAGAGAGATCTGGAGCAAGTAGGTGATAAGTGCTGATGGTTACAGAGAATGAAACAAAGTCAAGCCTTTTTCACACTCAGTAGATATTGGCTGTGGTAGTTCTGTCTGGAATGTGTTTCAAATTTACGAAGACCCAATACTGTATTGAATCCAGTTTCTTGGAAAACAGCAAAGTTCATAAATTATTAAAATAGTTTTCAAAAAGAATATGCATATATACGTATAATGTCAGATTGAAAAGAAACAATTGCAAGTTACATTAGCCAAGAAGTGAGATATCTTAAACTATGAAGCAATGTCTTATGTTAAGTCATCTGGTTTTATTTAAGTGCCAGTATGTGACACATTATGGCTGAGAACTTAACTCTGTTCTTTCAACTTCTGGGGACTTAGGCTTGTGTCCTTCCTAATGTCAAAATAAAAAAAAAAAATAAAAGGCCAAAACAACAACAAAAAAACCAACAAAAATCCAACCAAAAAAGCTCGAAACCCCAAACCTGGTTGAATCTGTCCTTAATAGTCTTTTGACAGTTGTGTAATAAAATGCGCCATTCAACACAGTTCTGTGTTAAGTTAAAATCAGCCTATGTTCAAGAATGCTCCAATGAGCATTCATGGGCAGAATGCAAGTGCATTTTGAAGTGCATTTGTAAATTGTTGTTCACATCACTTTTCTACAGCCATACTTGTTTGAAGTGACAGGACTGCACTTCTGCAAGTCACGTTTTCACTGGTAACAGTATTACAGCTATGAATTAAGGGGTGTGCAGGTAACATAAATTATTATTTTTATAAAAAAGGCCATGACACAAGGTACAGAAGTAAGCTCTGGATCCAGAATGCTGAAGATACTCTGCAAAATACTTGGGTGATAATGAAGGAAACAAGCCAAATACAGAACTACCAAATATTCAGAAAAGTTTGGGAGTATTCAGTTTTTCTGCCCTGAAATAATATCTGTTTAGAAGAATTTGAGGGTTTTTCCCTTTGGCTGACTGGCCAGAGAACTAGACTTTGAGTGGTGACTTCTGTCCAGCCAGGCAGAAATGTGGCATCAGATAGACAACAGTGGAAGGGATTTGTCTTATGAAGGTAAATCTGGCAGTTATACAGTGACGGAGGGGTTGAACACAGAGCAAATAGACAGACAAAATTATACAGGGACTAATCCTAATCTGTATCCACATCCTTGCTTTTACAGTGGATTTTCCTTAGAAGTTTCAAACAGGTGGTTGTGCTGCCTGGAGAAAGGCACTTCCTTTACAGAGAATATAAACATAGTTTTTCTATGCTTTATTTACGCAGAGGAAGCAACAGGTATTTCTCTTGCTAAATCTGAATCCACTAAACCTCAGTAATGCTTCTTAACTCCCATCTCTCAGTGACCACAAGGTTATAACAGTATCCAGAGGCTGAAGGAAATTGCAAGGAAGACAAATGCACTTCTTACTCTTGATGCATAATTTACTGTGAGGCACTGCTACCGAAGAGGTTGGATCCAAAATAGTCCCTTAATTTGTGAATCATTCTGATTTAATTGAACACGCAGAAATGCTTAGCTGCCTCTTTCTCTAGACGCCTTTTAACATATTTCTATTGAATGGTAGGAGGCTGTATTCGTGAGAACTGAGACGGAGGAAGGGAAAGAAAATGTTTCAATGAGCAGGTACAAGAATAAAGACAGAGAAAATAAGCATTGTGAGTGCAGCTGATAGAAAACAGTGCTTTGAGATAAGTCAGAAAAATAAATTGGATTTCAATGTACAAGAGAATAAATTAGCAGTGTTTTGAAGCAGTGAAGTATGAAAGGAGCTATAATAAAAGATGCACCAACTGAATAATCGAGATGCTGGAACAAGTAAAGGCCTGAAATATTCAGACATGAAGTGCTCCAGACTGCTCAGTTAACCAAGCATGGGATGAAGCATTATTTTTAGTCATAATCTATAACTTTGTAAGTTATAACTTCATCTGAAGTACCATTAGGTGCAGATCTTGATCTGCTATTATCGCTGGAGGCTTTGTGTTACTTTCTTTGAGTCCTGTCTGGGAAAGCTGTACCAGCTACTTTCTGAGATAAGGTGTTTGCAAAGAACAGATTTTTTAGAACATTCTGACAGCAGTTCATAAGCTTTTTTCTTGATCTCCTACTGTCACTTTTCAAAGGTACCCTGAGTATTCTCAGAGTGCTTGTAGATTCAGAGCTTGTAGACAAATAATACATAGAATATATATAGGTAATATGTTCTTTGGGGGCACAGATAAGTTACTCAAATTTTGTTTTCACTACACCTGATTCTCGTTGCCTGTTTGTTGCCTTCTGATGAGATGAGGTTGTGCAAGGTGTTTCCATTTTGCCATAATGATGTATCTTTGAGTCACATAATTTGCAGATTACCTGGCTTGCTCATGGAGATGCTTTTTTGGGTAGTAAAAATTGAAAGTGAAGTGATTTCGTTATTCTGGATTTCCACCAACTTGCCCCACAATTTTTTGGAAGAAAAAAAGAAATCCAGTGAAATTATTTACTCTAGTTAAAAATGCAGTAACACTATTTGCTTTATTGATGAGGTTTACTGTTCCCAGCTGAAATGCTGCTGTTGTATTTAAAGACCCAGTTTCATGCCCCCTTTAAGCTTCCCTCCTCCACAGCTTTTTGCATAAGTCAAGTGCTTCAACTGCTCTGTGAATTAAATTAGGGAATTGATATAAATTAAAACTAGTTTGACAAAAATAAAAGCTGTTTCTAGCCTAGAGTAGCTCCTTGTGCAGCTTGTTGGAAGGGCAATGTGTGCCAGCCCTGGTGGGCTGCATGGCCACAAGCTGGCTGGGGCTGCTCCATCAGTGCTATGGGTCCTGGTGGTGCTGAAAGTCTGCAACTTTTGTTCTTTTGGCTGGTTAGGTTGCACTTGCTTGGTATGCACGTGGATTTTAGTGGCAATATTCAGTATTTTCTTGATGTCTGGTTATTTTGCCTGTAATCAGTGAAACTGCTCTCTTGTACTTGCGCTCATGAGTTAAAGATACGTTTTAAAATTGGTTGGAATAGGAAGACTTCAGCTCTCAGCAGGGTGTCTTTAAGGGCAGGTTTTGTAAGAGTGAAGTGAACACAGCTGTGGATACTGGGGTTTGATTTCATTCTCCTGTGGTTTTTTCTGGGACTAGATGCTACTGGGCCTTGTGCAAGGTTTGGTTTGTTCTTTTCAGAAATCTGGCTTTAATAATCTCTAGTTTTAAAGAGGCTTAAATTTGCAATTCATGCTATTGGATGTGGCAAGGGAAGCTGAGCAGCTCTGGAAGTGATTCTAACAGAAGACTGTACTCACGGTTCAGGAAAGGCTCTTTGGAGGTAATGCAAATAAAAATGAATTGCAAAAGGGAACCCCTCTTGGTTACTAGAGGGGCTTGAAGAAAGTGGCAATTTGGTAGCTAAAATCAAATGTTGAAGGAGTATTAATGGGGCAAATTTAATTATTTGTAAAGAATAGGGCTGTTAAGAGAAACTCCTAACATTAATTATAGGCTTTGTCTGCTGAACAATGGAATTAGAAATTTGAATCTCTGGGCAACAGTGGAACAGATTGAAGGAAATCTTGATTAATATAAAGTATCATAATTTCAGTTTTAAGAGTCTAGCAAAAAGATGATAATTGAAGCTTGGGAATTGCCCATATTATCAGAAGAAAAATATAAGATTATTTGTCATAGCCTTGATGTGGTGGAAACAATTAATGGGAAGAAAATGCAGAGAGAGCTTCCTGAAACAAGATTGTACATATAGCGCTGAAGTCCCAGAGGAGGAAGCAAGGGAATACTTTCTTCCATTTTGTCTATGATGTTTGCTACCTTATGTGAACTTCTGCAATATGAATTTTATTTTAATGTTTAACATGTTTTTGAATGTAGAAAAAATAAATTTTCACTCCTACATTTACTGACCCCAATAAGAAATATTAGCCCACTAATACTTCCCTTAAATGAAGGCTGTCAGCAGGCTTAGAAATACAGAAACCTGTTCTGACAATTGAGCTAATAGATGGTTACCAAAAATATACTTTTGTATGCTTTCTGGAGTTTACTAAGGGCAGAGGACAAAATTTGGATGCATTTTACGTGTGTTTCTGATTGTGGTATGGTTTGGACAGATTGTGTGCAGTTCTGACTGATGGCAGGGTGGTTTGTCTTGGGGGAAATCCTGGTGTGCGCTGAGGAGGTGTGGATCAGTCTGGTGCAATGGAGCAGGTTGTTTGCTGGGATGCATTTATGTGGAGGGGCAGAGAATGATCCTGCTTTCTTGTCCCAGAAACCTTGTTCCCTTAGGTGGGAGGGATCAGTCCTGACCCAGAATTGTGGTTGCACCTGGGGATGTGTTAAAGGGGAAAACACCAGTTATGGTTCTTTTCTACCTGTCTTTTGCAGGGTATGATGGTGATACTGGCCACTGTTCCCCCTACCTGCATGCAGCACTGTTCCAGGGAGCAGCTTGTGTTGCCCTCTGGGAGTGAGGTTATTAGCGTTTCTGGCTTTCAGTTCAGCTGTTTTGGTATGTCTGTGCCCATATCTTGCTTTCGTTTTAGGGATGCTAATGACTTTACAAAGAGCCTTAGTAGCGAGCAGTATGTCAGGTTGCTGCAGAGTCACATTTCTGCGGCTCTGAATTCCAGTGTGAATTTGTGCTTTTGAGAAGAGCTTATGCACCAGGCCTTAATTTTACCCTTTTACAGTGCAGTAAAGTTATACAGATTTTTAAAACTAAAATATTCAGGTTTTCTATGCATGCAATGAATTTGATGTATCAGAGGTGGTTTGGATATCTATGTGAGTGCTGCGCATATGATGTGAATGCAAGCCCAGAGGAACATGAACACGAAGTCTGGCAGGAGGCTCCCATGGTGGAGCCACAGCAAACAGAAGCTGCTTCAGCTTTTCCTTACTGAGATGGCTCATTAGCCAAGCATGGGTTGTTGTTGATGGTACTCCTGCTCCTGTTATGTACCAGACTTTATGCCCAGTCCCAGCTGATCCTGGAGGATTTCCTGAGCTGGTGATGAGCCATTTACTTGGGAGAATCAGCAGCTGCTTACTGTGGAACTTGAGTTCGAATTACTTCTAATACCTTTCTGCTCTGATATAAAATAACTGCAGTTATAGAAATACTAATGTAACAAATGAGTACCATTCATTTATTTTTTTTTTAGCTTAATCAGATTACTTTCATTATTTTTTAGAAATAGCAATAATAATATAAAGGATTTTTTTAATGTTGGCTGTACTACTTGAAACAGGGATAGACACAGGTAGTATTCAAGCTGATTTCTGTTTTCCCAGACTTCAAAAACATTGAATGTCCTAAACTGCAAATATTATGCTTCTAGATTGAGGATTAAGTTATCACATTTTGACAACCAGCAACTGAAGTATTCTTTCATACTGTTTTAGAATCATAGATTACTCATTTTCCATATAATACATTAATGACATATTTGGTATTTATTACTCTGATGAATAAGTGAAGTGCCAAATCCATCTGGTGTTACTCACATGAGTTAACTCAGTTTTGCAAGTAGAACCAACAGATTTTCTTTTTTAATTTTACTGTTTTCCTATTGTTTAATTTTCTTAGGGACTTGCCCTTGAAATAAAATTATTGTACTATGAAGCAAACAATAACTTCTTTTTTTTTCCCTAGCTTGGCATCTGAAACTCCATCTGTGGTTTACAGGTTTCAGACATCAGTACAAACTACAGCAGCAAAGAAAGTTAGCCAGAATCTAGAAGGTAGTTTTACTCTTGTCTTAGAGAGGATGCAGATAATTTAGTGCATATTTTAACATATATGTAGATTCTTCTCTGTTGGCAGTGAAGTAGCTGTGTTACAAAGAAGATCCAGTAAGAACAGGTCACAGTAGTAATGTGCTTCCTTGTTACTGCTCACCTGACTTCAAGGGATTTCTGATCCTCTGCTTTCCTTGCCACGCTGAAAGTGTGCATTTGTATGAGTATTATAACTTCCAAAAAACTGCAGCTCTGCTGTACAACACTACTCATTTATTACTTAATAGTAGCTGTTGCTGTAAATCAGTTCTACTGCTGATTTTATCAAGAGTACAGGATGTTCCTGGCAATGCTTATTCTCAGATTCTCACTGCAGTCCAGCTCTCTACCAAAGCAGCTAACTGTTCTCCATGTTCTGTTACTTGTCATGTGCACTTGCCCTTTGCAAGTTCATATGTCACAGAATTTTTTCCTTTTGGGAAATAGTCTTAACAAGTTCCACCCTTCTTAACCAGAATATGCTACCAGAGCATACCAACATGTGGATATGAAGAACATAAAGAATTTAAAAAATCCCCAAGAAAACAGAAATAGGTAAAAAAGAGGCTGGAGGGGGTCTAGAATAGAGGTTGAATAGGTCTTAAAGAAAAAAGAGGACTGAAGAGAAAGAGAGAGAGTAACAAAAGAAAGGGTAAAGTGAAGGAGATTATTGCTATTCTTCAATGATTCACTACTAGTAATTTCTGTCCCCTTGGCTGTCCTCTTGCAGTTCCATCCTTTAAAGCTTAGTAGTATCTGAGGCTGTCTTTCTCTCCCTTTTGTCCAGTATTTCTTCCTGTGTTTCATTTCCTTGCTTTGTGAGGGAGTAAGTAGCCTTGACTGTACTGTATCTTCACACTCTACTTAAGCAAATAGACCTTAGGTGAAAACTGTCAGGTACTGTTTGTATTTTTTTTTTGCTGTAGCAAATTTAATACTACCAAAAAAGGTATCTTTACTGCTGAATTTAATTTGCTGTATCAGTTGTCCATTTAATTATTTTTGATTTGAGCTGTATTTGCCCTTCAACTAGCATTTGGTAAGTCTATTACCTCAGTTTTTCCAAAATTCAGAGAGCTTGAGGATCCTATGTGTTAATGATCTTCACTGATAGATGGAAAATACTGTAGGTTGTCTTACAAATACAGTTGTAGAACAGAACTTCATTTAGAGAATGTTCAAGAAATTGCTGAGGTGTTCTGCTGGATAATCAATTTTTCAGTTGACTGGCAGCCTGGACCCTATCAGCTCTCACAAAGGGCTTTTGGTTCCTCTTAGAAATATAAAATACATTAGCAGAAAAAGGAACTGTGTATTTTTAGAGAGACTGGATTTCCTCCAGAGCTTGTTCATTTGAGATTTACATCTAAATAAACAAATAGGATTTGAATTTCTTAAAAAGCCTTACAAAATTTGAGCTATGAACACTTGAATATACATGTATGTTAAGGTGCCTTTTGAGTTTTGGAAATTTTCTGAGTGATGTGAAAAACAAATAGCATTTCTCTAAAATGCATTTAGTGTTCTGCACTGAAAGGTTATGAAGAAAAATAATTGGTAAAGGGAAGACAGAGATAGGAAGAATAAAATAGAAATTGGGATGGATAAACAACTTCTTCATTTGTAACAGCCTAACCATGTAGAAACAGTTTACAAAGGTGCAGGGAGTGGTAGGATGGTGATGTATTCTTTTTGAACTTCCCAGTTCCCAGACATGATAGAGTTTTATTCTGATTTCTTTCTGCAGAAAAGGTAAAACTATGAATGTACATTTAGTATACCAGCTTTGTGAGCTGAACTGGATCTGTAGATTTAGACTTAAGGTGTGGCAGAGTAGTTGTAACACTGGAGTAAAAGAGTTTTATCAGCAATATCTCTGCTGCTATCTGTGCTATTTTCTGTGAGACGCCATTCCAGATTCCAATAGTCACTATTTCTGTACATCACATTCTATCTTTAGATGAGATTGTTTAATTAGCAGACTAGACAACTATGATAAATAAAGAGGCCTCAGTCTGAAGGTGTTTGTATATGAATATTTTTACAGTATAACTATAATCATATTTTCTGTGTGGCACTAACTGATAGGGGTGAAAGAGTCTTGATAATCTCATGAAATTTGAAATATTTGCTTGCTTGGAAAATAAAAATGGTGTTCTGGAGTTTCTGTTTTTATTTTTCCCTAGATACGCCATCACAAAGGGTGCAGTTTATTCTGGGTACAGAAGACGATGATGAGGAACACATTCCTCATGATCTTTTTACTGAGCTTGATGAAATTTGTTGGCGTGAAGGAGAGGATGCGGAGTGGAGGGAGACAGCAAGGTGAGTGTTTTCATGAGTTTTTAAGAATTATCTGTAGCCATTGGTTGCTGACATATTGAGGAAAGAATTCAAAGCTGTGGCGAGGTCAGGAACAGATTTTGGATATAAATCTTAAATAAAACCATAATTTTAATCCTGGGACTGCTAGTATTACAACAGTATTTGTTGTTTTCCAGAGCCAAATGTTTTGATCTGGATTTATGAAATATAGGTCAGAGTGAATATCAAAGGAAAAAAATATCAAAGTAAACATATCATCTATATATAATAATTAAAAATTAGTGATTTTATTAATATTTTAGCTCATCATTTTGAGAAACTTTCAAACTTCATATTCTGTTTGAATCCTCAAGAAACAGATAAAATTACCATTATAAAAAGATTGAAGTGAGGAATGAGATTACTTTGAAGCAATAAAATTTTTACATATTCTAGCTATCAATGAGCAGTTGATTTTGGGACTTTGAGTATTCAATGTTGGATTATTTTGCTTTTGTTTCTGGTTGTATGAGGTTTTTATTTCCTCTCCTCTCCCCCTTTTTTGGATTTTGTGAGGAACCACATATGTGTGCTGCTTAGAATGAATATGGCTGTTAGCTTCCCTTTAGTTTTACTGCAAATTTCAGGTTTCCAAGAGGAACACAGAATTTTCTGTGACCTTCACTTTCCTTATCTGTCTATAAGAGGCATAGACAGATGCTAAATATAGATCTTAACATGTACAAAATTGTCATATGGGGGTTGTGCTGCAAAATGAATGTAGTAATGTTCCTAACTAATCTTATTAATATTCAGAGAGAGTAAATCTAATCAAATTAATCATCTGCAGTGTTCTCATACTGATTAAGAATATATAGAACCTTCCAAGAAGGGTATCAGCTTCCACTGTGATTAAAAATAAAAATTACCATGGCTTAAGTTACTTTTAGATAGGGAAAAAGCTTCTTTAGTTCCACTAAAAAAAAAAAAAAAATCTTTTGCAGAATTGTGTTTTTGAAAAATGAAAAAAATTTTTATTAAAATAAATAAG
>NDXB01021260.1:121058-133168 GCA_002631895.1 Agapornis roseicollis
ATAGGGAAAAAGCTTCTTTAGTTCCACTAAAAAAAAAAAAAAATCCTTTGCAGAATTGTGTTTCTGAAAAATGAGAACAATTTTTATTAACATAAATAAGATAGAATTTGAAAGGAGCAGGTGAAATAAAGGGTTTTCTGTCTATATAAAGGGATTGATCTGTCTGTATGTGCAGCCTTTCCAGTTGTCATTTGGGAACTAAAGAATCAAAAATGTTTAACAGGAGCAAGGTGAGATTGTTGAAAAAGGATATCAAACCACAGCCAAGAAAACTTCATTCGGAAAATACAAAAGTGAAATATAATAGCTAATACTAAAAATTTCTTTAACTTTAGAAATAAGATGAAAATAAAGAGTTTGGTTGCCATGCAGAAGGAACTGGTCAAGATAAATGATCTTCACTTCAGATCCAAAAATTGCAGACAGCATTTGATGTGGGTGGCGGGCTGTTAGAAAAGGCAGTGAAATGACCAAATTCAAAACTAAGACAAGAGTCAAAGTGCTTTCTCTGTGCAAACAAAAGGGTGCAATAATTTGCATCATAGAAAGATGAAAGAAGGTGTATTTCATGAATATGGTAAATCCTGTCTTCCTGTGAATCTCTCAGGTGCATTGTTGTACTATAGTAAATGCAGCAGCACTGTTCAAAAAAAGATAAAATTTGTTGGGATGAACAGAAGCCTGAAAGTTAGATTTTAGAGCTATGCAAGACTTAGAGCTATACGTGAAGAAAAGAATGATTTTAGATTTGGAGATAAGTGGAAAATTGGATCAAATGCAATACAGTGCTGTATCATGTCAGACTAACAATAATGCTGTTTTATCAGATAATTGATTTTTGTTTTTCTAACAAAGAAGAAACAGTGGATCTTTATTCCAGTGAAGTATTTGATATGATACAGCAGTGGGAAATTATTACTTAAACTGTTCTAGTGTAAAATTGTATTAGTGGGTAAGGAACTAACCGAGCAGGTGCAGTAGGTCATGCTGAAAGATTTAACTATTGGAGTGGAAGGTAGTGACAGCTAACTTCTGAAGAATTAATCTTTGTAAATAACTTTATTCTTGAATGACAAAACTAGGACTGTAGTAATGAAACTTTCTGATAATAAGAAATTGGGAGGTACTGTTACTCTAGAAATAAATAAGGATATTGTATACAAAGAGCAAAGAGACTTTGAGTAATAGAAATGGGATGGTGTTCAATATGCAAGATCATATACTTAGAAACTAATACATTGAATCACTTTCAATTTCAGTGGTTGATTCAGGATTTCAAAGGTACTAATTTGATTAAAAGCATGGCATGGAAAGGATGCACCCTGAGTTTGTTGCTCTTCCAGCCTTATTAAATGTTTTCCATCTGTGTGAAAAATGCCACGAGCAGTATTTGTAAATCTTATTGTCTGGCATTGGACATAATGCCATGTAGATGTATTAAAATTCAAATGATAGAAGTCATTAATTTTGTTTAATTCGAATGATGACACTAAGCGATTCTGTATTAATTTCACCAAGCTCTGCATGGAGCAGAGGGTTGGGTTCACTGTGTTGCAGTAAAACTGCATCTTCATATTTTCTGTTTGATTGAAAGTGCACAAATAGTTCAGGTTTAAAATTTTTAAAAAAGTTTTATGCGGTTTGCTCAAGATATTTGGGATGTTTTGTTCTTATTTGATCAAAAGAGTAACGTATCAAAGGGAACCATGGATAGGATTTGAATGAAGCTTGGTGGTTCCCCCCATAACCATCAACATCTCTTATGAGCAAAAGCATTCCTGCAGATTAAGAACAAGAAAAAGTACACTGCTGTTGCAGCCTATTCCATTCCACGATATGTTTTAGGCTTTCCTATCCATAGAATAAATTAGTTATGTGGATACAGTGATAAAATTTACTATTTTTCCCCTCATTAATTGATTTCAAGCCAGAAGAAACATTCTTTTTAAAATCAATAAAAATCAGTTTTAATACTTTTTGTGTGGAGAATGCATGATGTTTCTGTTCTGAAAAAATATCTCCAATAAGTTCGTAGAGCAGCACTTTGATGCAAACCAGTTGTACTTATTTTATACACATAATAATATAGTTGCAGATTGCAGCTATTAGGAAAGCAGTTCATGTTAAAATCTATTCTAATAACCTCTTGTGATAGTGGCTGGAAAATAGCGCCTGATTTGTAGCAAGTTTTACCCAAACTGTTAGGACTCATCTGCTAATATAAATGAAAATCTTGAGGAGAATATCACTATGTTTTTGGAAAAGAATGTATAGTAGGGAGGAAAATAGAAAGACACTTTGGAACCAATAGGAAAGTGTTTAGGCTTGAATTTTAATGAAACAGCCCAGTTGCGAAAATAAATCTCTGTCCATAGTTACAGAGTAAATTATTAATAGTGAGTACAAAATGGATGTACTAGGGAAAAATTATGAAGTGAAAATGCATCTTCACTGGATCAGAACTTTCCTCAAAGACATTAAGTCACTTCTGACTTGTCTCTGACATGCTTGTTCATTTTCAAATCAGTGTAGGCAGGCTAAAACTCATCTGGAGACTGTAAAATTACATTTATACATTAACTTTTGAGTGGGTTGTGAATGTATACTCCAGTTCTTAGCTGCAGACAGAAAAGACTGTAAAATAGATCATGTTAAATACTCCAGCTTCGTGTTCTGCACCAAAATATAGCTGAGTCTACAATGAAGTGGCCCCACTCTTATTGACTCCTAAAAATTAATGACTTTAGAAGATGTAACATATGTATGTATGCATATGTGTACACAAACACATCTGAGTAATATTTTTCCTACAGCAGCATACCTTGCTGAAACTCTTCTTGGCATGTTTGTTCCAGAAAGTATGACATCAGAGGAACTAAACTATGTGATTGATACACCTGTGCTGGTTTTCACTAGTAAAAGGAAACTATGTGATCAGACACAACTAAGGTAGCTCTAAATAAATTCGAAGCACATGGGCATACATGTGACACGAGCTCAATATACTGATGTGATTGTGTTTTCTGGGAAATTATGAAAGGCTTATATCTATTAACTGCATAAATTTAAGGGGTTAAACTGTAAAAGTAAGTATGTTAAAGTTTGTCATTTTCTCTGAGAAACTAAAGAAATGTAAATTGGCAAATCATGCCTGAATTTGGATTTCAAACCCATTTTTATCCTTGAATCTTATACATGAATCCAGAGGGTTGTTAAAATGATATTAAGATTTTTTTGAAACACTTGAACACTTAGAATTGAACAACTACATGTAAGATTAGAGATTTGTTTGGTTTATGATTTCTGCTGCTGTTTCTCATATGTTAGATTAGGATTATCGGACTAAGAGTATTTCTGAAAAGGTAAAAGATGATAAACATGATTTTCTCTTGATGAGCTGAGTAAACTCGTATAATAGAAAATTAGGAAATAGAAGATTATTACAAATGTAGAATTCTCAAAGGTGGTTTATGTACCAGCCTATTGGCTAATTCAATAACAATGTATGATAATGTTGCTAATGTATGATAATGCTCCATCTCTGGTGGCTTTCCAGGCCAGGTTGGCCAGAGCCTTGGGTGACATGGTTTAGTGTGAGGTGTCCCTGCCCATGGCAGGGGGGTTGGAACTTGATGATCTTAAGGTCCTTTCCAAAACTAACTATTCTATGATTCTATAGTGTGTTTAAACAAATAAGTTTTAATAGCAGTGGGAAATTGGATCCAACACATAGAACTGTGCTGTTCAAATTGATTGAAACTCAGAGATGACCATGATGGCAATTATGGCCATTTGAGCAGTAGCAGTAGTTTCCTATGGATATTTATGTTGTGCATAAGCTTTGATGTCTAATTGACACCATAAACTCTGATTAAAAGCTGTTTTCATGATTTAGACTTTCCTTGTCCATGTGTCCATAGTAAGTTACATAGTAAGTTCTGGTTACGAGTCTGCCTTTCTTCAGTCACCTGTCTAAATGAAACTTTTAAAAATGTGTTAGTCTTTTATCATTTAATTTAAAATTTGCTTAGAATTGGTCAGTAGATTCAAAACAGGTAATATCAAGAGTAGACTGCAGCAAAATTGAAGATGGTCTACAACAAAACAGAAGGTAATGACAGTATGAATTTTCTCAATATTCTGCAAGAACCTAAGCTTGGATTGTGGGTTTCAGGGTACATATATATATATATATAGAGAGAGAGAGAGAGAGAGAGAGCATGGTGGGTTTTTTTTTGATTTTGCAAAAACCAAGATAATGGTACATCAGAAATAATTGGGCATGCCCAAGCACAAAGATTGTAATCTTATAAAACTCCTAAAGAGATAAGAAACATGTATAAAACCAGAGGTATGAGAAGATAAAAGAATATATTTTGCAAGGTCTTAGGAGGCAATAGTTCAAGAAGGACAAATAATACACTGTGTTTGTGATGTAAGGTCACAAATAAGTCTAGCATATTTTTAGCTTGCCAACATGGGCACCATGAGTAAGTTAGGAGCAGCCTCTTCTTATGCAGTTCAAGTGCAAGTGCAAAATGAAAGAAAAAAAAAAAAGCAAAAACCAAAAGCCCAACTTTATTTCCCCTCCCTCCCCCCATTGTTTTGTGCTTCTTGGTAACTTCCCTGAGTAGTTGTAGCTCATCCCTTTCAAACTATGGCTTTGAATTTGGCCTGGGTGGGGTGCATTAATTTGTTTGCTGTATATTTGAAAAATGTATTTGGAAAACCTCATTTTCATACGCATATTCATTTCATGGTTCCGCTCTGTGGAAGCAGGTTCTTGTGTGTGCTGTGTGTTTCTTGCTGCTTCTCTGGAAGAATGAAAAGATAGATAGCCCTGGGAAGAAAAGAGAGATTGCAGTGAAGGGAGTGGAGGACAGAAGTCTGATGGAGAGGAAAGAGACCTTATGGGCAAAGAGGAGATATGGCAACTGGCCAGCACTGAGGAAATAGAGGGAAAAATGTTTAAATACAAAGAGGAAGAGAGGGCTGGTCACAGGAACGTACAGATTTTGGAGGAGCCAAGGAGTTGGGGGACAAATTGTGCATGTAAATAATGGAAGAGTGATTAGGAAGAAGCTGGTACAGTTAGAAGAAATAGCATGACTCAGGAATGGAGCCTATATGCTGGTGATGAGTGGGGTCACTGAAGTAGTGGTTACTCACAGGGTAGCCTCAGGAGGGGAAGAGTCTGGTACACGGGGACTGAAAGGAGGGAATTGTCTAGAATACATGTACATGGTCATATTTAGCAAGTAGGAGCAGAGCTATGCAGGTGGGCTGGGAACAGAAGAGGCCAGTTGTGTTTGGTGTGTTACTGGGCCGCTTGGTAAAACTGGAAACTGCTTAGCTTTAGAGGTCCTAAGGCTCTACACTTCTCTGCTGTCTGGAAATAAATGTAGAGGTGCTGTCAGGGTGTGAGGCTCAGCTTGACTCCTCTGCTGCCTGGTCCATATGAAATATCTGAGTGCAATTGTGTCAAGTGACAGAAGCTTGTGCTGTGGCAGCAGCTGTTCAAACCTTGCCAAGCTGGCAGGCTGTATGGCTCCACACAACAACATCTGTGTATGCTTGAAAGACTTAATAACTTCAATTTAAAACTTTTTTGCATATGTTAACAGACTTTTCTTTTTTCTTTGTTTATTTGTTTAGTATTCCTTTATCATTTTCAGTGTAATTTCAATCAGTAAAAAATTAAAAAGTCATAGAAGAAATTCATCCAGCTGGCTAGTAAAAAAAGACTTGATCCTCTCATGCCAGTTTCATGTTGTCTCTGCAGATTTACACTGAACCTGAGAATACAAGAACAAGACTCAAAATAGTGAGAAATGATATTATTGGTGTCTGAAGTGATATTTCATGTCGTTCACATGACTGTTTTACCTTAATAAGGCCTTAATTGGGGCTTGAAAGACTTCATAAGTGTTTACACATTGCCTGTGTGTACTTGTATGTGCCTGTGAGGTTTTTCATTTTAATTAATTTTTACATGAAAAATAGCCTAAATTTTGCATGTTTAAACTCTCCTTATGATTAACTTAGTGCAGGTAAGTAACTAAGAACTTAAACCAAGTTCATAATAGTCTTACGGTGATGTTATGGGATGCAATTCTGTGAAGTGTGAATATGTCAGTATGTTTACTTTAAATGAAAGACATCTCTTTGTTATGTTTAGTCCAAAATGAAGACTAACTGGAGAAAGTTCTATCCTGTGTTCTTACGATTTATAGCTTTCCTTTTTCTCTACCAGAAATTCTCAGTTTTTTTCATACTACTTGTTCTATTATAGAAATATCATTGTATGCCAAAGTTTTGCTCAAATTTTCTGTAAAATACAGTAATGATTACTTAATATGCTTCTCTTTTCATCTGTGTGATCAGAATTTATCTTCAAAAATGGTATAATACAGCATTGTATAGGAAGAACCAGACAAAGGAAATTTCTAATATTTCCTACAAGGAAAGAATAAAGTGAAATTCAAACACATGTTTAACAGTGGTCTTTCAATATCCATGGAAGTAATGGATATTTAATTTCTTATGAACAATGGAGTTATAAAATTGGTTGTTTGTACAGGTGGTTGAAGTTTGAAGAAGATGTAGAGGATGGTGGAGAGAGGTGGAGCAAGCCCTATGTTGCCACGCTGTCACTTCATAGCTTGTTTGAGCTGAGGAGCTGTATCCTGAATGGCACAGTCCTTTTGGACATGAGAGCTAATTCCATAGAAGAAATTGCAGGTAAGTATTGATGCTGCATTTATTAGTTATGAAAATCATAAAAATAAAATGCTTATAAGATAACTATTGCATAATGATCAATTCAATCCTAGGAAATATTTTACTCATATATTAGAAAATATATTAGAAAAGAAACTAGTGTCTGACACAGCTAGTAAATATTTATATTTTTTTAGTATAAACTTTGCTATTTACACAATTAATTTTTATGTAAAGGGGAACATTAAAATGAAGCAGAGTGTGGACAGTTGAGATATATTTCTATATTTCTCTGGCATGTTCTCTGCTCTTGCTGTGACGTCTCACATTGTGAATGATGTGTGTGCTAGCTTCCACAAACTTAATCTATTGCTATGCTAATTGCAGACATTCTATCTTAAAAAATATGTGTATATATATATATAGGGAAGTGTGCATCACAATTATGTAACACAGTTTAAAAACCATGTGTCTGAATTGAGAACAAAACCCAAGAACAATAACATAAAATGTAAGGTTTTTAAACAATTTTCAGGTACATTAAATTTTTTTTAAGTAAAGTTGAGTGTGGTTTTTCTAATAAAGGTTTATTTGGCAGTTGCAATTCTAGAGCTTTTGAGGACCACAAAAGCAGAAAGCAAGAGAGAACATAATGGATGATACTTGTCTTCTAAGAGTATGAGTGAGATTGAGACTGAATGCCATTTTCTGCGTTCCTGGTGTTTCCCATAAAGCTTATAACTAGTTAACTGCAGGGGCCTTTTTTCATGACAGTGTATTTGTTACTGTAATGGAACAGGTTGTTATGGGCTGTATAGTACAGATCTGTAATAGATGAACTTAGGAAGTCCTAAAACTACAAAGGTTGCATAGCTGTGTTAGAATCATGCAATAGTCTGGTATATTAATTTCCCTTTCTAAATACAGCAGCTAATTAGAATTAGATAATTTATAAATATATTTGTTAGTAGACAAGAACTGAACATAAAGTACGTTTCTCTAGTCTGTCAAGACAGGGATAATATCTGTATTATAAACATATTTGCATTAGACTTTAAAACTCATCATTAAAATATTAACACCCTGTCCAAGGGTTTATGTGTCCCCGAGGGTTTCTAGTGCTGTGTCCTTGCTCCTGTTATTTAAAAATCTCTGTCCCTTCCTGCAGAGAAGACATAGAGCAAAGAGCAGTACTACTTTGTAATCTGTGGTCTCTAATTTTCTTTTTATCTACCTTTAGTATGAGCTAGTCTCACACTCATGATGGTTACTGGACTGATTTCCTTACATATGTTACATGTACTTGAAAGTTTTTCTTCTACCTTACTCTATTTCACAACATTTATGAAAATGATGCTGTATCTGTAAATCATACATTTGACACTTTATACAAATTACACGAATGTTGTTATTTAATACAAATACTGTATTAGATTTATGGTTTGCTCCGTACTGCAAACTTTGCTGGAAGATCAAGCATGACTAAACAGGTGTAAATTTGGGAAGGAACACCTGCGCAGAGAAATGGTGCATGAGTGGCTGTTGGGGCCTTTTTGTTGCCTTGTCACAAGTGCAAAGTAGCCTGTTAACAGAGGGTGTAAAATACACAAATAAAAATAGTGAACTTTTGTTTAGGTAGAGGTAAAAAAGATATCAATAAAAAATTCTAAAGTTATCAGGAAAACTGCTTTATGGGTGATATATGTCTATGTGAGGGCCAGGTAAAATTTTAGTTACTTACATTATCAGGTAAGAGGAGTATTGTTCACGGGGGCTATATAGAATCATAGAATAGTTAGGGTTAGAAAGGACCTTAAGATCATCTAGTTCCAACACCCCTGCCATAAGCAGGGGCATCTCACACTAAACCGTGCCACACAAGGCTTCGTCCAACCTGGCCTTGAACACTGCCACGGATGGAGCACTCACAGCTTCTTTGGGCAACCCATTCCAGTGCCTCACCACCCTAACAATAAAGAATTTCTTCCTTATATCCAATCTAAACCTCCCCTGTTTAAGTTTTAACCCGTTACCCCTTGTCATTTAACAGTGGAATTAAAATTGGCTCAGGTAGTGGTAGCTGGTTTTTGCACTTACCTTTCCCAAATCGTTTATATCAAACCGACACAAGATATTATTAATTCAGATCTGCAGAAACTTGTGTGGGTTTCTGCTCTGTGTTGAGAGCTGATTCTCCCATGAGTCATGGTCTGAATCAGAGCTTGAAAATTTATCTTTATAATGATAAGAGATAAACATGAAGAATGAAAAGCAGATGATTCGAAAGAACAAAAGTTTGTCAGTATAGAATCATAGAATGGTTGGTCCTCGTATGCTGATTTATTAATATTTTTAACAATCAAGAATTACTTAGGTCACCTGCTTGATATTTTTATTTTTTTTTTTGCTAAAGTAGTACATTAGAATTTTCAAGTTCTAGCTTTACATTTTTAATCCGGAAATCTCAATTTCTTCTTAGTCAACTAAGAGATCCCTTCCAAAATTATTTTAAGTAGATAAAAAAGTATGGATTAATGCAATAAAAATAACTTCAACAAGCTTCTGTTTTATTCCTGGTTTTGGAAGATACTGTATAGTGAGACCACAATGCATTCATGTTTATAATCTCTTAATCCCTAGTTATTAGTTATAGTAATTTTGTTTGTTTGTTTAGTTAACATGTCCAAAGATTTGAGCATTCACAATACTGTCTTGATTTGTTGATTAGGAAAATGTGTTCTGAGAAGAGGCTTTAGGATGACTTTCATGAATGGGCATGTGCTATTTTCACTTTAAAAGTACCCATTGTTTGTTGTCTCATTTGAACTGGTAAGCATCCCTTTCTGATAAGGTGATCTGACATATGATAAATTTGCATGTTTCTTGCTTTGTCTGTAACAGAGGATTCCCGCTACTTTTCCCTCCTTTCCAGCCCCCTGATTCAATATGGAATGATGTAATTACTTTGCAGCAGGTTCTTCTGGCAAGTGAATCAGTCTGTAAATTGCCCATGTTCTGTGTTAGGTTTCTTTGAACAGATTTCTCCCCCTGACCCTGTGAAATAAGGTTGCTGTTCCATTTGCTTTTCTCTATTATTTTTATTTTCTCGTAGTGATGCTGTTTTCCTCTTCCTCAATCAAATTCTTTTGTAATTTGTTAGTCTAATACTACATATGTAGTTCATTCTCTCCAGCGCTTACAAAATGTTACAAAGAGTGTAGCACACGTTAGTCTTCTACTCCCAGCACTGCTTAATACGAGTGGTGACCATATGCCACCAAGATATGTGTGCTAGGTATGTTAGAAATTTGGTTGTTCCAAATAATATGACAGGCTCTCTCTTTCCATATAAAGGACTACTGGACCTAAAGATTAGGCAGAACTTGTATTTCTCAGGAAATCCTTTCTTGTCTGTTTTACTCAGTTGTTATTCACTGCCAGTAGTTACAATCCTTATTGTGTGCTTCACAGTGCAGACACTGTTTTCTGGTGTTGCTGTGTATTGCGGTTTGTATCTGACAGTCTCAACACTCTAGAATGTAAAGAAATGGTTGATCTCACCTGTTGGCTTAATTGGTTTGTTTTCTACCTCTCTCCTTGTTTTGCTTGGTAACCACTCTCATGGTTGCTAGTCCAGTGACACTGAAGGTCACTTTTGGTTGTTCTTTTCAATGCTACTATGTATACTATATGTAGAAGAATTTGCCAGAATAGATTATACCATGTGGTCTTAAGTGTTACTCCTAAATTAACTTTGATTCTTGTACTTCTGGTTCATAGTTTAATATTACGGGTTTTGTTTTTTAATGCAATCTGTCGACAGTTTTACTGCATTATATAGTGCATCATATCTTTTGAGAAACAATAAACTAATTTTGCACATGCACTTTCTTTACACTTAACACTTTGTTAGGAAGAAAAATGTGTGTTGTGTATTTGTTGATAATGTCTTGCTATCTGGGCTATATTCCAATATCAAAGTACATTTCTGCAAATGTAGTGCCAGTCTTTGTATCCTTGAAAGAGGTGTACTTAATCTTCCTTGCTAAATTGAGACAAAGAATTCCTATTTGTTTTAGTCAAGCTTTTAATCTATAAACACTTACTCACTAAAGCATTAAACTCTCAGCACTTAGCACTTGAAAATTTCTTTTATTAAAGCCTATGTTTTAAGACCATAATGGGCTTGTGGCAAAATCTACAGATGAAAAATGTCTTTTATACTGTTTGCATGGCTCCCAGAACATTTTGTATTTTATCCCTGGAAACTGTGATAGCTCTGCATAAAAATATTTTGGCACCAGTGATGTGGTGAGAATTTTTAAATCATCCTGTCTTCCAGCATGTCCATTCTTTATTAGATTCTTTTTCATTCCAATTGCGTTATTAAAATATGACTTGGTCTACAAGACTAAATTTCTTTGGACAGTCACCCAATTTTCTTTGTTGATAAAGAGCTTATTTGTATCTATGATGCTGAATTCACACTCACAATGTAATAGAGACTTCTGAAATAAATTTCCAACATTGTCGTTGTCCAGCAAACCAGCACATTTATACTTGAAGTTTCTTAAATATTTTAAGATGAATTATACTTTTTCCTTGAAAAGAGCTCAATTCCTGTGTTGAAGTTTTCCTGTTTTAAAATGCACTTTTTAATTGAACATATTTTAGAGTTTTTTGTTACTATTTTTAATATGCGACATTCTTTTTTTCATATTTTGCAGTGCCTCCTATATCAGTAAGCTAGCACTCCGTGCACAAGGAATTCCTTTGAACATTTGATGTAGTAATATTTTATCGATCACTTCTGTATAGAACATATGCTAAAAGGAAGTCTGAAAAATCTATGTAATCAAAACAATTTATTTTGGAACTTATCTCTTGAGGAGGTATTTGCCAGAGTCTGGCTGCACCATTAGAGAGCAGCTTCACAGTGTTGTTCAAGTTGGCAGATTAAAATGTTCTCTTTTGATATTTTCATTTAATTCCTTTGAAACCATGTAGATTCTCAGATTACCATCTGTTTTTTGATTATAACCACTGAATGAACCCAAAAGGTTCTTCTACTTAACATATGATGCCATTTTCTGCTGTTTGGTTCAAAAACTGTTCGGTCCAGCCTTTAATGGCAATACTTTCTTTACAAATGAATCACAGATCTTGCATTTTCTTGGTAGTTGTGCAGAGTGTACTGTGAACAAATGTCAAATACGAACTGTGGCCTCAGCGTTGCACAGCAGTGCTTTGGGGACTTACGCATGTTTCAAATATTAGATAGTCCCACTTATTTTAAATAGATGAAATGTAAAAATGGTTTATTTTTTAAATTAAATTCTAAATATTCCCATGCTTTCTTGTCCTGAGATCTAGTTTCTTTCCTTCCCCCC
>NDXB01021260.1:133336-146848 GCA_002631895.1 Agapornis roseicollis
TCCCTCCCCCCCCCCCTCCCCCCCCCCAGTCTTTCGTATGTTTCTCACAATCGAATTTTCAGTCTGTGTAACAGCTTAATCTTGTGATTGAGGTCACTCAACTCTGTGCTCAACAACTCAGGGTATTACATCCCAAGTGTGCAGTTTTATTGAATTCACTAATATCACGTTAAGCTTTCAATCTGAACAAGTCTTTTGCCTCTGTTTGCGTTAGGCTATATTAAGTGCATATTAATGATATATTTAAACTGGCTTCTGTTTAGATTTTATTTTACTTGGAGCCTTTTGTTTCAGTTGCAACACTTGTGTTATATTTCCAGCAGTGCTTTTATGATAACTTTAACTTTTATTTCGACACTGTAACAAAGTAAGGAATTGCCTGTGAGCAGTCTGCTTCTCTGTTTGACCCTACACCTGTCTTTTGTTCAGCTTTCACCTTCTCAGTTACCCAGGTTTTCGCATCTGTTCTCTTTATTTATAGCTTACTATTCAGTGATTATCTCTACAAAGAAACCTCTGTCGGATTTTGTTCCTTTGCCTATGGGTGAATTGTATTCTAGTGTTTTGGTTTAGTATTTTCCCATGATAACCAGAAACCTGGGAATTTCTTAGATTGCACAGGTCAATCTCAGTTTTCATCTTGTGTGTAGAGACATTAATCAGTGTTACTCATGGGTCTTGCTCTGTTTGGAGATGCAAATGGAGATGTGTATTGTTCTATAAGGTCTCCATTCTTCTTTTGATAGCATCCGCTGTGGCATGCATGTTAGAATAACTCTGACTTAGAACTGTGCTTGCTGTCTGAGATGCAGGCTGGGAGTTTTAGCCTCATCTCTACATTTTACGATTTTATGAAATACTTGCTCTTGTTCTTCAGTGAAAATGCTTTGCTATTAATTTAAAAAGAAAAAAAAAGAGATTTTTCACTCTGTTGTCTTTCTTTTTCAAGTAATTCAGTGGAGAGGTTGAACAAAGTAATTTCAGGTAGAGCTGGAAATAGAATGTGTCTCTCGGCGCACTGGAATGTTCTGCCTCCTTGGATGAGTGGGCTAAATCCACTGGCTTAGGTAGCTTGTTTATAGTCACCATTGTAAACACTGTAAATGGGTCTTGGTTCACAAGTGCAGCCCAAGAATTCTAATAATTAGTTTTATATTGCTTCTAGTGTCTCGCTAGGGAAGTATATATTTGGGTTCCTGTTAGAGACTGCTTAAGATAAAGAACAACATTTCAGCTGAATGTCTTCTGTAAAGCACTGTCTTAGGTTTACTTATGTTTTCTTCACTCCTGTCTTTAAGGGAAAGAAAACAACCTCAAACCAAACAATCCTTGGCTTTTAAATTAGGTTTTGTAGTCAGCTGTCAAGGCAGTCATGACGCACACAAAACCCCATGTGTTCTATTTTTTGTCATTAATCTCTCATTTTGTCTTGCAGTTGCACAGTTATAAAATTTGGAAGATTGAAAGGTGTAAATACTGGCAACTTTGCCAGTATATATTGGGTTCAGTTTCTTCTGCTGTAAACTGTCAGTGCCAGCCTTTATCCAGAGAGTATGAGCCCAGCAAGTCAGACCTTATATTCCTTCTGGTACACAGCGCAAAAAAAAAAAGACCAAACTGAAGCCAAAAAACCCATTTCTGGATCTTGTTCCTTTACTTACCACTGCAAAAGTCAGGCCCAGTTTAGCCTGCTTACCTGTTACTAATTTCTTTTCAGACAGCACAGTCTACCTTCTATATATTTATTCTGTTTTATCTGGGAGTTTTGTGTATGTGAGGTGGTGGGCACACTGTGAACCTGTGACCTGGGATGGCTCCATGTGGATCTGGCTGCATGTCTGTCTACAAAACTGCAGTGTGTGATAGGCATCTCAAGAGTGAACGGAAGCAGCTAACCTGCTTTTGCATCTTTGCTGGCTCTCAAGGTGGGACAGATGCTTTTTTCTGTGTGGGGCAACACATGAGCTGCAGTAGTGAACTGATTTGAAGTGTCTCTTGGCTGATGCTCTAATTCACAGCCTAGGTAAAATGTTCAAAGATGATGAGGATTTACATTTGAGTTTCTACAGTAGTTTAAGTTCTCACGTTGCCCACAGGTACTCACAAAATCAATTCTATGTAAATGATGTATTGTAACTGAGTCTGAATGGAGAAAACATTCTTGAAATGATATGAAACCCCAAGTTTCTTTGAATCTTTTCAGACAACCAGGGCAGGAAGAATGTCTGTCCTTAACTGAAGAAAAAATTGATTTCATGGTTCTAGTGTGAATCGAGATTCCTTAAGGAAAAAACATCCTACTTCAGTGTTTGTGATGTCAGCAGAAATGGTATGGTGTGAGCAATTAGTAGAATGGGTAACACTATGCTGATGGATATTCCACACATTGCATCTTGTTGAAAGCTCCATATGGTTGTGCAACATCCTTGAAAAATATTACAGTAAGCTGTATCTCTGGCTAGAAGAGGGCTCTGTGGAATTTAAAAGGTCATTCAAGAGGAAAATTCTTTGAAACAAACAATCCCTAAACCATTGTTGCTGAGCATAGATACCCTGGGGAGTCTCTGTTGCTACACTGGAATGTAGCTGAGATACAGTGCTGTGAAGTTTTGGATCTGTAGTCTTTACTGTCTTTTGTCATGTGGAATTTGGAGAAATGGCCATGTGCTCTAGATGCAAAAACAGGGCTTTGAAAAGAACATGAAGCTTCAACTGGTGGGACCATGTAGAATCTTCTCACAGGATTAAGGAAATAAGAGTTTGTTTTGAAAAGGAGGTGTTTAAAATGCTCCCGTTTGTCATTTACTTTTGGGCTTTAACTGTGTTGCTCTTGTTTTGAAGCTTATCTTTGCAATCAGGAGTGTTATCACTAACATTGCAGGTGCTTGGGCTTATAAAAGATATATTGAAAAACTTGGGAAGAAACTGAAGTGGAATCCCATAATGATAGGTGCAGAAGGAGACAGTCTTTTTTATTATTATTCAGATCTGTTAACGTCTTGAAAAAAATGGTCAAGATACAGCAATCTGGCAGTAATTTGACTGCATTTAAACTCCTACAGCTGCTGCTGAAAGTGGGTCTGTATTAAAGGAATGACAACTGAAGGGGAGTATCAAGGCAAGAAAATACATCTTCACTCTTTCCAAATCTGAATGCACCTTCTCTTTTTACATGTGGCAGAGGTGCTAAAGTAAAGGGGAAGTTACTAAAAAAAAAAAAAGAGAAAACTTAAGGTAAGTCACTTTCTTCTCAGTTTTTCAGGAAACTAAAATTGTTAGTCACAGTGGCACTTAGCTCCATGGCTTGTGTGACTGTTAATGAGTCTAGCAGAGCATCTAGGCAAGAAAGGGGATAAGGGTATGATTTTCTTGGCATTTTTGTCTTCTCAAGTGGATCGTCTTAAATATTGACATCATCCTCAGCAGTTAATGCTTTAATATTTACTATGGAAAATGCTGCGATTCCAGGAATGACACCATACTAGTAGAGTTTCATTGATCTGTAAGCAAGGTGATGACCACAACCTTAAATTTGCCTGTTCTAGAGGAGTCATTTTTTTCAGCTCTTCCTTTTGATTTCTGTCTTAGAGCAACTTAAAGAAGGTAATCTTTGGGTTTACATCTTCTGCAATTGTTCTTTTGGTCAGCAGATTTTAAAAGAGGGGAGAGGATCACTTCAGTTATGCTTTAGCACATATGCCCTAAATTATGTATGTATTATTTATTTTCATCTTCTGGAGATCACCTTTCATGTTACAGAAGGTACTGGCCTGGTTTGGGAGCTGTGACATGCAAATTCATGTACTAAGGCTGTCTAAAGGGAAGATGGGCTTATCCTCAGGGCAGAGGCAGTTCCTTAAGAGGCAGTAGAGTTGATCAGGACAATTAACATTTTTCTTGGAGCTGGAGCTTTCTTTTCTCATGTTTTGCAAATTCTCAGCTCCTCCTGACAAAAAAAAATCTACTGAAGACTTTCTCTTGAGCTTGCGTTACCTTCTTTTTTGCCTTTTTGTCACTCATCTTGCTTCTGTGCCTCTCTGTCTCTTCCATTAGAGTCAAGTGTAATGGAAAAACTGTTTTGTCTAGGCTGGGAGTGTAGAGGTAATTGATATAAAAGTTCCATTCAGAGTCAGGTGAAGCACCATGAAGACAGGTTTTATTAGCTTAGGCGTACCACCATACCACTCTTCAGTATTGGCTGTTTGGTCAGCTCTGTCTACTGCACAGAATGCAATTGCTGGAGACAGTCAAAGGCAGTATCAAAAACCTTTGCATTACTCTTCATTGTGAGATGTGGATACGTCTCTAATGTTTTCATCTGCCGACAGCTGCATTTATCAGTGGTCCTAATGTTCTCTTTCTGTGTGTTTGTGTCATCATAGAGGTGAGATCTGTTGGTAGCCTCTACATAACAAGTGAAACACACAGGTAATTTGTTGTTCAATTCTTAAAGTAGCTATGTATATGATATATTGGCTTGCTACATGGATATTGAGAATTCAGAAAAAAATTTTGTTTTTTAAATGTATGCACAGGGCACAGTTGACTGTTAGCAATTAAACTCTGCTTTTAACCAGCATAGTTGTTGGGCACCTTTTATTATGTCTCTTCATTTCTCTTGCTCTTGGCAACTATCAAATACCTGACAAATTATGTCTCTACTGATGATGCATCTGCTTTTTCTTTTTTTTTTTTTTCTCCCTGCTCTGCTTGCTTTCCCACTGTGTTTTTTTGTAGATATGAATCTGACTGCAGCACACAATCATGATCTGTCTGAATTTTCAGTACAAGGAGTTTTTGACTCAGCGTATTATATCACTTTTTGTGCAGTGATGTACGAGGACAGTGTGTACTTAGCTGCTGTTTTACTTGCTTTGTACAGATTTTTTTTTCTTACTTTTTCTCTTAAGCGTTATTACTATTGCTAGCAGCATTTCCCAAAATAATAATTCTAAGAAAAATTCTCAGCGGCTCTTTCCCATTTGAAATATATAATGTAAATATTTACCAGTAGTTTTGAATATGAATAAGTAAGAATACTTTCTGCTGGTGGACTGCAAATATGGTTTTAATTTCTTAGCAGGGGGATCTGTTTCACTCACACCTCTATGTAATGATTCTCTTGCAAGAACACATACGTCTGGCAGTAGAATGAGATCCTATTAAGCATTTGCAAATGATGCAGCAAAATTTCCTGTATTGTCTTATCTGTAATTTCTTTATATTCTACTGAAAGTATTGTAATTATAGCTGCAAGAAATAAAGAGCTAGAATGTGATGTGCTGTGGTGAGTATAAGGGAACAAAAAAGTTGTTTCCTATTGTTTCCTGACAGCATATGAGTCCCTTGTAGCAAATAGGGTAGCGTTTATTTTTGGGGTGGGGGAAAGAATGAAAAAGAGTACTTAGGGACTGACTTCAAAGCTACATAGGTGACCTTAATTTGGGAACTACATATCTTTTGAGGGCTTGACTTTTTTCCATTGATAGTAACCTTATTAATTAATTAATTAATTTATTTTTACTGAGACTGCAACACTTCTAGATAAAACTTAACATTTAATTGTCTTGTTAAAAGATTAATTCTTATTATTGTAATTGAAAAATTAAAATGTTTCCACTTTCCTCTCTTTTATTATGTTTATGTATGTTTTCAGATATGATTCTGGACCAGCAGGTGGGTTCTGGGCAGCTCAGCGAGGATGTTCGTCATAGAGTGCACGAGGCATTACTGAAACAGCATCACCATCAGAACCAGAAGAAGCTGAGTAACAGGATCCCAATTGTGAGATCCTTTGCTGATATTGGAAAGAAGCAATCTGAGCCTCATTCCATGGATAAAAATGGTAATGCGTTTCTTTAGTTTGTGTTTTGTTGAGTATTGCATGTGTTTTGTACCCAAAGCTTGAACTTGGTGTGATTATGCTCTGAAAAGCTACTGTGTGAAAATGGTACCTGCTACATGAGAGTTGTTACTCTAATGCATTCAGTATCACACCTGTTTAAATTAGAAATTCAGGTATCCTGCACAGTTCAGGGCTGTGCAGAGGTATTCGAGGGATCTAGCTCAGGTGTTTAAAGCAGGTAGCTGTGTTGGTGTGCCATTCTGTCTTGGATAATTGGCATGGCTCATTACTTGTGGTGCAGCAGAGCTCAGGGGTGCTTGCAGTTCTCTAGTAACTCTGATCGTTCAGATTGAGATTGAGTATCTTTGCTCAGTGTTGCTCTGAACTGTGGACATGTTCCATTAGTGCCAGAAATGGGATATGACTGTTTTTTACTTCTGTTGACTATCTGGGCCTATTTAGTTAAAATGGAATGGATTGTTGGAATAGTTTCTATGACAGTGTCTGCATTAGCCTAGTGTTCAGCTGGTGCTTCAGACTTCATAGTTGAGTTTGGGGGGTGGGAAAATGAGAAGAACATTTTCAGGATGACAGTTTTGTTGAGATGCTCCAAGAACTGTACCTTATTCTTCTAGAAAACCTCTTTTTGAAAAATCAAGTTCATGGACATGAGAGAGCACATTTGTGGAGTTGTTCTGCAGTAAAATATTGGCTTAACCTTTTTATTTCTTGCTTTTGCAGAAGCCTTTGTAAGCTGTACTGTTGCTATAGGTTAATCATAATGAAAAATAATTTCTTATTGCCTCTTATTTACATAAACATGGACCTGTGTCACGAAAATTTCAGCCAAATTTTGCAAGTATTCACAACTAATTCACTGGAATTACACATTGCAGTGTTACAGAGCCTCTGCATCTAGTATCATCACAATACCCACAACACTTTTGTCAGAAAACCATTGGAATGTAGTGACTCTGATTCCAGAAATCACCTTAGCTATACCAAAATCTCAGTCCCTTCTGCTGCCTTTCTGGTTTAGGGCCCTACTGAGCTCCCCTGTTGCCCTGGGAAGTGGGGAGTGAGGAAGGAACCATAGCAGAGGAAAGGTGCTGGGTGCAAGAGTCAGCTGCGTGCTGTCAGGTGTAGGGTGGAAGGGAAAAAGAGTAGTGCAGCTGATGTGGAAAGATGGGGCTGTTGGTGTAAAGGTTAACTTTGGTTTCAAGGAAGGACCATTTGTTTCAGTCATTGCCACTTGAAGTTTTAATAGGTACTTATGAATCTAGCTGCTTTCCAGCGGAAGACTTTCAGACCTAAAGACTACATATAATTTCATCTGAAGAGGATGTTAGATGGAAACATATTGATTATGCCAAAATATCGTTTTAAGAGTAAAGAAAAATACTATCTATTGGAACAGATTGTCCAGAGAAGTTGTGGATGCCCCATCCCTGGAAGTGTTCAAGGCCAGGTTGGATGGAGTTTTGAGCAACCTGGTCTAGTGGAAGGTGTCCCTGCCCAATGGCAGGGGCTATAACCAGATGATCTTTAAAGGGTTCTTTTCAATCCAAATCATTTTATGATTTAGTAAGATGCGTGTGATCATGAAAATTGATGCACAAGGGTAAAAGCAAGTAGGATGAACATCATCATTTTAAAGGCAACTTTCCTGTTGATTTGTGCAATTGTTGACGGTGAATGATGACTTCAAACAAACATTCAGGAGAAATTTAAAGTTAGTGCTATGATATTCCTATTTCTTAATTTGCACAGGATGCAAGATGGAAACTTGCATTCCATAAACTTTTTGCACTAGATCTTACATAACAAATAAGCAGCAGATCTCCTTCAAAAGACCCCTTAGGGCAAGTTGTGAAAGTATCATAAGCTCAGTTTTCTCTGACTGTTAGTGGAGCTGATGCGGCAGTTCTCTCCAGAAACATTTCCCTTTAGTGTAAATTTCTTCAGGGAACCTTTAAATCTTGTATCTGATTCCCACCAAAGTAGATTCTGGACAAGAACTAAGTCCATATTAAGCACACTAATTTTGTATATTCAATGGTTGAGTGATTCTGTAGGTAAGGAGGCACATTCTTACTGGTTTTCATTTGTGCTTATTCTGCAAGATGAAAAAATTGCTGAATTCTAGTTCACATCTCTGAGGTAGAGATACCTCAGAGCACTCAAACCCCAGGATAAAAGAATCACTTAGTCACTTTCACTATGTTAGTTTAAATTAAATGCACCATGAACAGTACAAATAATTTTAGGAAAATTTATATAAAGGTGAATCCGCGTTTTATCTAAAATACAGTGAAGAGTTCCAAACCCAGTCTTTTTGAACACAGATATTTTTTAATCATTTTAAAGCATTGCTCTTCTGCTTGCATCCTTTAAGTACTAATGCATATTTGGCAATCTTCTGCATTGGCCTTATCAAAACAGATGATGGCCCTGTAATAAAGCAAAGAGGGGTAGGTTTATTTTAAGCTTTTCTTTTGCCATTCATTACCCTGTTACATTAAAATTCTGATTCTTATTTTATTGCCTGAATTGTACTGAAATTAACATTCGTTTTAGAAGAGGAATATTCAGTCTAAGTTTTTGTTCTTAAAAGGAATCACAATTTTTTCTCTTCAGGACAACAGCAAATAAGCAGGACATGGGATGGAGTAACAGCTATTGCCTCACTAAGCCAGGGTTAAAGGAGTGGGGAAAAGAATGGATCTGGAGAGCTGCTTAATTTCAGGCACACTGCATGCTACCTCTTCTGGCATGCTCTAAGTTCTTTCTTTACCCTGAGTAACTTGCTGTAGTACATGTTATATAAATTATGCATGAATCTATGCTGAAATGCTCAGTTTTCAGGAACTCTGCTGTCCTTAGAAGCTTGACCAGAGGTAGCTGTGAGGTTTCTGATCTTCTTCTGCCATTGCCTGATGACCCAAATGCTAGAGTTCAGCTACAGTGTTACGCTCACTGCAGCCATACATGTCTCTTCAGATTGCTATGGAATGCCTGTACAAGCCTCTTGTAATAATACAAGTAAGATTTGTTAAAATATAACTTTGGATCAGCTGAAAGTGAAAGAAAAATCAGCTACATATGCATAAAAGAAAGCAAAGCAAAAGGATATAACCACATTATACTGTAAAGAATGTGCTGAGACTCACATCTTTGTTACCTAAGGACAAACTGGTAAAACTCAATCAAGGCATAATTTTAGTCTGCTTACTCCCATTTGTGCACAAACATTATGTATGAATATAAAATGTTCCATATATTGTGAACAGTGGCAATATTATTATCTCGTTTTAATATAAAAATGCATTAAAATAATAAAATATTGCTTTTATTTTCTGGATGAGAAGCTTAAGACCTAGAAGACTGCAGGGAGAAAACCAGATCATCTCAGATACTACTGGTGAGCTTACAGCTCAGCTCACCCCAGTCAGAGATCAGAGTTTTCAGAAATGACAAATGCCAGGACCTTTAGATGGGCCACTTGTTTGTCCCCATTGAGATTAGGCAGGGGAACTTGGACATTATTTCTGTAACTGAGTTGCAATAAATTTAGGCTTAGTGTACAGAGTTTGACTAATAACCATCCTTAGCAGTATGCAGTGTGTACAATAGGTGGTTCAGAGCCAAAAGTCTTTGCCATCTGTTTTGTATGATACAGCTGAGGATGCAAAACCCCTTCTTTGTCCACATTCTGGACTCTAGTAGCTAATCAATGTATCAATCTTCAGATATTCAGGAGCAAGGCCTGAAAACAGACACGTAAACTTAAATTCAATGTATGGCTGTGCTGCTGACAGACCACTGTGATATCTTTGCTGGAAGATAGTTGTACATATGTTCTCCTTCCATCTTTTCTTTGTTTAAGAGTCTGTCAGACCATCTAATTAATTTGCTTTGTATTTAGTAGTATTATCTTTTGTTTACAATGGCTTTTCTTCACATCCTCTGCAGGGCTAAGATGTCAGGGTGCTATGGATTTACCATGCATTTTTAATGCTGCCATGCTGTGTTTAACTTTCACTTTTCATTAAGCATCAAAACTGTGAGAATTAAAAGCCTGCTTTTGATGTTCCAGTAAAAACCGACAGTCAAATTTGGCATAAAAGCAGCAAAAATTTTTTTTTAAAGTCTAATTTGACACCAAATACCCAAAATAGAGGGTGACAAGTAATTTTAGCATAAATACTGTAGAAAGCAGGTAAAATATGAATATTTGTCATTAGTAAACTTTGAAAAGTTTGGTTTCTTAAGCAATTTAAATTGAGATCAGCAGGGTTTTTACTCTGAAACCTGAGACCTGTGTCTGTAAATTCCTGCAACACGGTCTAAAAAATTGAAGACAATTGCAAATTAAATCTTTCTGTTGTTGGAAGAGTGCTAAAATGATTTCATAAGCCTTTCCCCTTTTATAAGTGTGCGTGGCATCAAAAAGTAGCTGATTTGATGAAAATGTAGTTAGAAAAAGAAGTTTTCATCATGTAAATATTTTAGTATTTTTGATTGGCTGTTTCACTTTTAGTCTAGACTTCAGAGTATGTGTGTATGTGTGTATATGTAAGGAATTCTAACAGACCTTTTACTAGTTAAAATCAAAGAGGAAGGAGCTAGGAGAGAGTGACTTGTAAATTGTATGTCCACAAACCTTGCTGAAGTGTTCTTTGTCTGTAACATGAGCATGCGCCTGTTTTCTGTTCCATACATATGCTGTTTATAACTGTTTTTTCTCCTTTGGTGTCAGAGCAGACACATTATTAGTGTAAAAATTACATTGTGCCGCACATGATGTCTGATTTTGAGAATTCTGAAATTCCAAAGTTTATTGATACACCAAAGAGCTTAAAGAAAGCAATGGCATATTAAATTTGTGATCTTCAGAGTTAATACCATGAGTTGCAGGGGCCTTTTCCCAGTTGTTTCAGTTAGCATGATGGGCTGGTCTGGGCTTCTTCATTGTTTTATGGCAGTATGAGCACACATGGATGTGTTTAAGCTTGGGTGCCTAATTTAGGATGCTATGCGTTAGTATCTCAATAAATCTTTATTACCAGTTATATGATGGTGTTTATTACTTTCCTCAGTTTTCTGATCTCTAGTAAAATACAGTTCAAGCATTTATGCCACAACTCAGAGCTAGTTTACAGCATGTAAAACTCTGATGTCAGTAGTGCTATGGGGAGAAAGATGGACAATACTTGAAGCCATATGAAAAGGGTAGGGAGGCATTGCTAGGTTTGTGACAGTTTTCCTTTGTTTTGGGAATAAGTCACAACCAACGCCATGTATATACCCAAATTTTCTGGCAATATTGGATCTGAATCAGGTGGATTGCTTGAAGAGATTTCCTTGAAGACAAGGCAAACTCAAAGATAGTTAATTCTAGCTTAAATTGGTTAATGATCTGTTAATTCTTTTATATTCTTTCCAAATGTATGTATGTTAATCAACTTGTCTTATTCACAGGTAAGTGGATTTACAAACATTTTCATTGGATATTTATTATTTCTTTCTCCACATTTCCTTGTACCAGTGATAAAATGTGCATGTATAAACTGGTATGGTTCAGCTTTGTATTTCTTTATTTTGCTGTCTTTGTTGTGTCTGTCTCTTAACAGGCTGATCTCTGTATCTCCTTCATCTCCTATCCTTTGGGTTCCATAAACTCCCTGAAGGTTCAGAGGTAGTATAAATAGCTATTCTTTCCTGGGCTGCAGGTTATTTCAAATGTTACACCCATGTCTTCATCACAGTTTCTTGACCATGCAACTTCTGGCTCTAGTGATAAATAGTGAAAAAATACTTCAGGCCTTTGTCAGCAGCTGTGGCACAGCTTGTGTGGAATGATGGGTTTGGGGGAAAAAAAGTGCCATTTCTTTCTAAATTAGTTTTCTTGCATCAATTTGTAAAACTTCTCATGTAAAACCTCTTGAATTATGTGTCATTAGTAAGTACCAAATCTGCTTGTGGTTGCACAGGTGCAGTGGGATTGACATGGTTCTTTATTGATTTAAAATGTTACGCATTAAGGTCTAAAGGTACATATACAATTCAGCCTGTGAGGACTGTGTCACTGCTCTGTTATATTAGAATTTTACCATCTGCTTAGGAAAACTTTACTTTTTTTAGTCCTTGATTTTTGATCTAAACAGTGTGTCCATTTAGATTTGGAAACCTGGTGAGTAGTTGCAGTGAATAGGTGAAGATTGTAGTAGCTGACTTGCAAATAAGATTTTTTTTTCTAAATGGAAAGGAATCTGTATGGTCTAGAAAAATAAGCAACTTATATTCTGATTCAGTTTCCTTTGGTGTGCCAGTTGCATCCAGTTTGTTCCTGTTAACCTTGATTTGTATCTGAATGAATTGTTCTTGTTTTCTGTCATTGGCATTCTAGATGCCTGTTGGGTTTTGATTAATACAGTAGACACAGTTGAGTGTCTTGAGCTTTAAGTTTTAGGGAGCCAATAGTATAGAATCATAGAATAGTTAGGGTTTGAAAGGACCTTAAGATCATCTAGTTCCAGCCCCCTATAGTTCCTATGCCTCCTATGGCAGCATAAGCAGGGACACCTCACACTAAATCATGTCACCCAAGGCTTCATCCAACCTGGCCTTGAACACTGCCAGGGATGGAGCACTCACAACCTCTCTGGGCAACCCATTCCAGCATCTCACCACCCTAACAGGAAAGAATTTCTTCCTTATATCCAATCTAAACCTCCCCTGTTTACGTTTGAATCCATTACCCCTTGTCCTGTCACTACAGTCCCTAATGAAGAGCCCCTCCACAGCATCCCTATTGGCCCCCTTCAGATACTGGAAGGCTGCTATGAGGTCTCCACGCAGCCTTTTCTTCTCCAGGATGAACAGCCCCAGCTTTCCCAGCCTGTCTTCGTATGGGAGATGCTCCAGTCCCCCGATCATCCTCATGACCCTCCTCTGGACTTGTTCCAACAGCTCCATGTCCTTTTTATGTTGAGGACACCAGAACTGCACACAATACTCCAGGTGAGGTCTCCTGAGACCAGAGTAGATGGGCAGGATCACCTCCTTGGACCTGCTGGTCACGCTCCTTTTGATGCAGCCCAGGCTTTCTGGGCTGCAAGTGCACGCTGAAGCTGGCTCATGTTCATGTTCTCGTCGACCACCACCCCCAAGTCCTTCTCTGCAGGGCTGCTCTGAATCTCCTCTTTGCCCAACCTGTAGCTGTGCCTGGGATTGCTCCGACCCAGGTGTAGGACCTTGCACTTGGCATGGTTGACTTTCATGAGGTTGGCATCAGCCCACCTCACAAGCATGTCGAGGTCCCTCTGGATGGCATTCCTTTCCTCCAGCATATCCACTGAACCACGCAGCTTGGTGTCATCGGCAAACTTGCTGAGGGCGCACTCAATCCCACTGTCCATGTCAGCGACAAAGATGCTGAACAGGACCAGTCCCAACACCGATCTCTGAGGGACACCACTCATAACTGGCCTCCAGCTGGACACTGAGCCATTGACCACAACTCTTTGTGTCCGGCCATCCAACCAGTTCTTTATCCACGGAGTGGTCCATCTATCAAATGTTGCATGTGACATTGATTTACTGGGATTAATTTTGTTTGGCTTTTTTTTGTTTTTGTTTGGGTTTTTTTTTTTTTTTCTGTTGTT
>NDXB01021260.1:146968-161532 GCA_002631895.1 Agapornis roseicollis
TTTTTTTTTTTTTTTCAGCTGAACTTACAGTCTCAAAATGTGGTATCTATCATCAAATGCAAACTTCTATTAGTGTAACAAATATTAACCTTATTTTGATAGATTGAAATTTTTAAGTGGCTTGGCTTTGCAGGATATAATATTTTTATGTGAATTCTTGCTCTAGTCAAAGCTCTGGTGATTCCTCATTATCTGAAAAAAAAACCCAAAACCAAACAATCCAACAACCACTCTTTTTTTTTGCATACCAGTTGAAAATATAATTTTAAAAACTGTTCTGGTACTGGCCTTTTAATACATGCATAAGCTTTAGCACCCATTTTAGTGTGGCTTTCTTTTAGGTATTAATTTTCTTTGTATAGTGACTGAGTATTTCAATGGTACCACATTGTTCATTTGTTTGACGGATACTTTCAAAACTCTGAGTGGCTCTTTGATGGATTCTCAGAGGACGCAGCTCTTCAGACCCTTTATCTAGGTAGACTGCAGGATAAATCAAGGCTTTTAAACTTTAGATTTATAAGGACTTAAAGTACTATATTGCACTCTTAAATACTGTATTTACCCCATATAATACGTAAATAAATTTTGATCAACAGAGATGGAATAGAACTAGCAAGGACAGGGCATGGAGTAGCTGAGTAAGTGGCAAGGCTGTTCTATTTACTCTTAGAGTTTGATAGTTTATGCTTTCACCATTCTCACCAGCTTAAACCCTATATTGCTGACTCAAAGAAGTAATAAACCATTTTAAGTGTTTTTTTCAGAGCAGGTATTTCAAGCCTAGCTAGGGTTTGGTGGTAGGTTTCTTTTTTTTGTTTGTTTGTTTAATAATTTTCTTTTGCAGGTAGTGCTTTGAAAGCTCCCATACCATAAAGGTTAAATTTGGAGAAAACATGGATTCAGTGTACCTGTATTTCAGAGACAGTTTGATGCCATGGTGACTGCTGACATTTCGGTGGAAATCAGAAAAGAAATGTTTTTTGTTGTTTGGTTTGGTTAGTAGGTTAGTTTGTTATAGTCTATACATGATGTGATAGCTCTCCTCTTCATTCACATAGCTCTTGAATTGATTGTTGCTTCATGGGATCATCATGGTGCCAAAAACTGTGTATTTGAATGATTGAATGAATAAATAAATAAATAAACCAACAGAAAAAACAATTCCTGAAATTAAAAGGGGCTTGAAGATAAAGCACATCTATAATTGCCAACATACTTTAGCAAACTGAGTGTTTTCAATGACTTTGGAAAACCAGTCTAGCCTGGTGGTGCCAGTGTTCACTAGGTTGTCATCAGTGTGATTCTGGTCCTAACCCATGGGGAATTACTCATGTGCTTCACAGTATTCACCCCAGAGACACCTCCAGTCAGTCAGTATGAAATTATACATAAAATTAATTTATGAATTTTTGTGATTTCATTAATCACAAGTAGAGGAAGCTACCAAATATAAAACCATCCGTGCAGCATTGTGCAGTCCTGCTGCTAAGGAGAGGGTCACCATAGCACTGCATCTACCTACTATGTAGCGCAAAATATAGAGACATTTAGTAAACTATATGTGTATAGGAGCAAAACTGTCTCAAAAACCCAGTACTTCTTTTTCCTTTTCTGTTGAAGGGCCATGCAGAGACCAAGTTCCAGATACACATTTTACTGACTTTATTGTTTCACAAGAAACATATTCCTGCAGTTTAAGATGCTCTTTAAAAAACTGTCTCCATATCTGTCATGTGAAAAGTAAAATTACCTGTCTTCTCTACCGTGTATTTTGTTTGATATTTAATACAGTAAAGTCCCTAAACTTCTTGTTCCAAGATTCAGAAAGCTGTCTTAAGATGCAGAGCTATTTAAACATCTCTTACTGCCTCAAGGTAAAACTCATGTTCTTTCGGATTACTCCAGCATATGGGTAAATCAAAGTTTGAGGTCTTCTGTTGGCACAGAATAAGAACATATGCTATTCTTATAAACTTCACATACTTACTGGTTGTGGCTTTTATTTCCTACCATGTATATTTTTACATGTTTTTCTCCTAAAGGAAAAGTGGACACAATGTTTAAAAGCTAACCTTTGGACTGTTATGCTAATTGCTTAGAGGCTTTTGACACTTCCAATTATGATGTTAAAGTTTCAGTATTTGTAACAGGTGGTCCATGCTCTGACTCCTTTGTTGGTCAATATTTTTATCTCCCTGGCAGATATCCCTGCTCTCATTTTCTTGAGTTTTTGGTTCCAGAAAAAAGAAGTGTAAATGTAAATCTCTAATTAGCAACAGAAAGATAATGAACTACTATTTCTGTTGCCTTCTTGTAACATTTTTATAATATAGTATGTACATTAGTATGAGTAATTATTACAAGTATTTCTTTTTTTATAGATCCTAAAATACAGAGGAATGTGTAAAAGGAAGAAATTAAGAGTTAAGAAGGACTAATATTAGTACATTTAAAGTTTTCTGGGAGTAAGATAAGGGAGAAATTTTCCCTGAGTATTTTAAAGGCTTCTCTTTTAGAATTAGTGGAAAGTTTGGGTTTTTTTAATATTATTTAAATCTTCAGAGTTTTACTGAAATAGAATTTTTGTGTTAATTATTTTTAATAGTTATACAGGATGATTTCTGTAAAAGTAATCCTAAGTCTGCTAAATAAACAGTACAGAAAAAATTACAGTGTGAATTAGTGTATGGAGATACATAGTGTAAAGGTGACAGTGTAACAGTGATAGAACCCAGCGTCTTTCTTCAAGTTCTAATTAAAAGTCAAGTTAAATGACCATTTATAAGCATCTTGCACATTTAATAATTTCTAGCTTCAGATTTGCAGAAGTTGTATCTTGTAACATTAAGGAATTAAGTCTTTTAATGTGAACTCCTTTAAGTTACATTAATATGCTGCGTTCTGAAATAAGTCCTTTGTTCTTGCCATATGTAAATTCTAATCCTGACTTATTTTTGTCTACTTGGTTAGTTTAACATGCTTGTCATGTCTGCTTTCTTTACCATTCTCTGTTTATTTCACTGTAGTACTGAACAAAAGCTGTAATTTCTGTTACTGCTTTGATCTGTCTTTGTCCTGAATCAGAAATTGGACTATTTGCATTTTTAAGATTGATACATTTAAAAATAAGATTCCTAGCAATATGTTTGAAAACATTTTGTTCCTGTACCTCTTAATCAAAGTGAAATATCTCTGGCTATGCTACCAAGACACAGCACGAGTCTGAAAACTGGTTTGTGTTATGGGAGATTTGCATAGTGGAAAATGAGATGTTGATTTTCATGAAAACCAACCTTTTCCTTGAGCAAGTGTTACAACTGGGCATTCATGACCAGCTTAGACAAGGAAACTGTAGTGCTCAGCTGTGACAGAAGCTGGATACTTAAGTAATTTGGCAATGGCTGAGATCCTCTTGCAAGTTTCTGGTCCTGTTTAGACTGGATCCAGTGAAGTGCTCTGTTTCCTGTTTGTGACTGAGGACATGCTTGGACTGCAGGCATGTGTTGGACACACCATGGCTTTTTGAATTGCCCAGACAATATGCCTAGCTGAGGACTTTCTGACTGTCTTTATCTTCAAGTATTGTGAACATATGGTCTTAGTTACTGTGCAAGTTTAGGTTGATTTTCACCAGAACCAATGTTTTCACATCATCATTTCTCAGTCATATGAGAGACTTTATTTGCTATGGAAACAAATATATGCTGGGCATGAGATGCTGACTCTGGGCCAGTTGGACTCTGTAGTTATTCCTGGGTATGTGTTAGGGCAGTAAGAGATAGTTGGCTCACATATTTAGTACTTTTTCCTGTACTTTGTTGTGGTGTTCAGAGCTGTGCATGGCTCCTGCCATGCCAGGGAGGGAGGAAGAGTGCAGGCAAGCAGGGAATGGCCCCTCACCCTGCGGGGTCTGTGTGCCCTGAGTGTGTAGATGGTGGACTGTGGCTTTGGACAGGGGCAGTGTTGTCATGAAGTAAAAATATGCTTTGTGTGACATATACTTTTGTTGCTCAATCCTGTTTGTCTTTTTGAGCTTTTGCTGGGAGAATTTATTGGTCAAAAGGCTTTACCGTTTGCTGACGAGGTTGAGGCCAGTTTCACCATTTCTCATCTTGAGATGTTTTTAAAACTTCTACATAATACTAAAGCCTCACTGGAATTTTTTGAAAATGTATTTTCTGAAACATTTGGTTTACATGACAATAATCACATTGTTCAACACTGAGTTTTTAAATCATCTTGATTTCCAATAGATCTATTTTTGTAGAAGCCCATTTTTATGCTGGGTTTTGTAGCTGTTGTTATAAGCAGGGCATTATTATACACGAGTGAATTTATGAAAATTAATAATCCTGTTTTATTCAGTGAGGAGTATTCTTGTAGACAGATATTACCCAAAATTGGCAGCTCCTGAAATTGCTAAGAGACCCGTGTGAATAGCGGGACTTTCATCAAATGTAGTATCTTAAAAATCATGACCTTTAATTGGCATAGAAAGCTTGTCTTCCAATATATGAGAGTATCTTTTACATTTTTTTAAAATGACATTCTCCCATTTCTAACTGCACATGATGAATGTTCTGTATTTTGAGAATGTGCTGTTCTCAAAAAGTAATTAAAATGCCATGTTTGGATGCTTCATATACATATGATATGAAATGTATGTAGGTCTTTAACAACTATTTCATTGGATGTTGCTTTATTTATGGAAGTAAATGTTAGCAGTCTGTAATAATGGTACTTCTTTTAGCAGGTCAGATTGTTTCCCCACAGTCTGCTCCAGCCTGTATTGAAAACAAAAATGATGTGAGCAGAGAAAACAGCACTGTTGACTTTAGCAAGGTGAGTATTCGCTGACAGTGGAAAGAGCTTTCTGACTACCAAATAGATCTTTTAAATTAAATCACATGAATCCATGTGAATCAGCAAAAGCTATGAAGTGCAAATTTTACTTCAGCATTAATTTTGTGTGCACGGCAACGCAGTTGTATGCAACAAAAAAGAATTTTTCATTTTCTTGATAAATTACTGGTAACAGGAAATCACAGTTTAGAAGTGTGGATAAATTTATTGCATGACAATATCATAGGTGTACAATTTGTAGGGGGAATTTTTACAAATTAACAGAATTACCTAAGTAGAAGTAATTTGGAATTCTTTTAATTCAGATTTACCTCTCAAATTTTTACTTTTTTAGAAGTAATGAATGAATGCAAACTGTGCTTTTTATAACCTGAACTCGTGGATTCCAGATGTCTCAAACAGAATGTGTTTCTGTAAACCTATAACTTAATTCTTCTGGCAAGCCAAGATATTTCAGTACACTTCACAAAAGATGTTAACTGTGCAGTAGTGGAGATTGCAATGACAGTTCAATGTTAGATAGCAAAGAAAAGCAAACAGCTTCTCAGCTTTAATGTAGAGGAGAATCCTAATTTGTTTAAGAAGTCTCTATGTACCTAAAACAAACTGTCACATTAGATACAGATGACAGACCTGACAGGGATAGAAGACTTCAGCTGACACATTAATACAACAAAGGTTGAGGAAGTGAAGAAAGGTGATTTAAACCAAAATTCTGAAGAACAGCACTTTGAGTCTGTTGAATCTTAATGTTAGTGCAACTGTGCTAAAAGTAGAGTTATGTGATTGCTCCATCTGGTGCCAGACTTATTTCCTAGCAGCAGTAGCTACTTGCACCATTCTAATTCTTGACTGAACATTCCAGACTAGGAATGGTACATGGCTAAAATAAAGATGACAAACAGATCTTTTTGTCAAAGACAGAAGAAAGGAAACTGGCTGGGGATGTATTATGGACCACACCTCTACAGAGGTAGCAGGGAGATCTATAAGCAGCAATAAGTTCTTAAAAAGTCAAGTATGATTTGTTTTCCTGATGTTTATATTTAAAGTGTTAAATAAAGCTAATTGTTTTGGCAAGATTTTGAGTGATAGAATCTTAGAATAGTTAGGGTTGGAAAGGACCTTAAGATCATCTAGTTCCAACCCCCCTGCCATAGGTTGGGACACCTCAATATCAGGATACAAAATTTTGTAAAGGATGTATATAAAGCTGTCCAAAATTAAGCTGTGCAGAGATGAGGCTCATAACAACCCAAAGGGAACAACATGACTTTCAGTAATGCTTTTCTTGCACATTTCCCCAGTTTCTTTCAGTGTTGTAGGATCAAAATCCCAGTCTGTTATCTAACTGCATGATGTTTGTATCAAGCAGGATTGGAAGCTGCATCCTTTGATCCTTCACTCACTATTTTAGTAGTACTGCAGCTTTTCTGACCAAAAGAACTCTTCCTATTTAAATTGGCCTGAGAAGAGATCAACATGTAACTTTTTGACTAGCTTTGGCACTATTGGATACCCACAAGGATGTGAGGAATATGAACGGAACAACTTTTGTTTGCAGGAATGAAATAACAGTAAAGGATTGTAATCTAAATATCATTTTTTCCCCTGCCTTTAAATAGATCCATTTATCCTTTTGAAGATTCATAAGTACAATTTCCCCTTGAAATGTGCTTTTGCAATAGCTCCCACTGGTTATAATTGGAATTATATGCACAGATTGAGAAGAAAGTAGAGCGGTACACTAATTTTCTCTTGAGTATTGTGATTTCTTGCTCTAATTTTGTTCTACATATTAATTTCATTTATCTTCTACAAAAAAGCACCTTTGACTACCTCACATATTCTCTCCTTGCTAATCTGTCTCCCTTGGGCTACTTCAGATATTCCAAATTTTGGAGTGGATTCAAAAAGCTGACTTAATCTGGATACAGCACTGAGACTGTTGATTATATTGGCATCTATTTATGAATAATGTAAGCCACGGCACTAAATGCTGTCTTGAATGTTACTTCAACAGCACAGAGAGGGAGACATAGTTTCTGTTGTTTGAACTTGTAAATGTGTCACTCCTCTCCCTCTTGGGACACCACTAGGACTTTGTATTTTGTATTCTGTGGGTGACAAGGAGGTGATCTGTCACAGCACCACTTGATCCTGTGTCTGAACAAGATAGGGATGGCAGTTTAACAACTGCATCTGGCTGATCTCTGCCTCTTATGCCAGAGTCTGAAGGGAACCCTACTTGTCCTTAAATACGAAATGTATGAAGAGTCCGTAGTTGTGTCCCTTCTCATGGCAACATTCCTGTGCTCCACATAGAACATTATTTATGAATTAAACCCTGATCCCAATACTGACAGTTTGCTCTTTCAGACACCATGTGAAATAATTGACTTGCTTTGAATACTGGTTGGCCTGGCTTATGAATGAATCTAGTTAATATGTGTCATGGCTTTCCTAAGAAGTGATGTTGTGTATTTTCTGTTTGTCTTCATGTCAATTTATGTTTGGTTCTGGAGGAGGCCTCCACCACCATTTTCAGTCCTTAAGTTGCCATGCAGTGGAATGGCCTCCACATCAGTTGTTTAGTTCCATGTTTATTTGGAGCTTACTGGGATTATTATTGCCAGGTCATGAAATGTGACTCAGGTTAGGGTGAAGATGAAGATCCACATGAGGTCTCTACACCTTAAGATTGCTTGTGATAAAGAGATGTGTAATGGATAAGTTAGATGAAGCCTTTGAAAGATGCAGATTCTGCCTTTGCCCTAAATTCACTTGAGGGCCACCTCCACTCTTGTTGTGTAGTGGAAGTAACACCTGGGGTTTAGGTGTATTTGTTCAGTTTGATGCTACTGTGACAGCTACTTTCCTTTTGACTGGGGCTCCCTTTACTACCTAGAAGATTGTGGAATCTCGAGATGATAAATAGTACAGGAAACATAACTGGAAATACTTTCTGGTGGACAGGAGACTGAATGTTTCCTTCAGATATGAATCTTGATTGTGTGATCTGTATGTTAGTGGGACTTTAAGGTGACAAGTGTAACATGTTGTACATAAGACATTAGTTATTAAGTGTTAAATCTGTTCACAAGGTAAAATTTGTACTGAATGCACGTTGCCATAGACCTAAAAGACTGCTTCCTTTCTCTCAACTATGAATGATCTATGACATCAAAATTAGGTGCAGAGTGAATCTGTGTTGGTTTTGTATTTAACCCTGAAGATTTATTTTGTGATTTCAGTGGGAAATAGAATTTACCTCACTGATACTTCACCTGGAAAAACTACTTGGTCTCCAACCTTCCAGGTTGATTTGTTGCTTTATGAGGTGTTTGGTCATGGTTCTTCTTGGTTAGTTTTGGATATCATTAGACATCTCTCTGTGATTTCAGAAAAATAAGATTTCATTACACAGGCAACTGTGTTATATCTGAGTTCTGATTTAGTGCCAGAGCCATTTGCAAGAAAACAATTTTCTAAATATTACCAAAAACTATGCAAACTAGTACTGACAGATGGCTGTAAGATAGACATTAAAATGGTCCACTTTAACAGTTTATATTGGATTTGGTTGCTGTTGTTGTGTTTAGATTAATAAAAGGAAAGCAAACGACAAAATTCATGCATTTTGAAATGTAGACAATACTGGTGCATAATGAAATCAAACATACATTATATATGCTATTACTGCATGTTGAGCTTTGTTAAAGATTAAACTCTGGACTAATACTAAGGAAATAAATACAAATGAACACATTCCTAGGCAAATACTTTGAATTTATATAGCAAAGCTATGGTGAAGCTGTTTGTCTTTTCCTGATTTTCTGCTGTCTCCATGAAAGTCAACATCACTGCCTTAAATCTCCAAAGTATTACTAGGAAATTAATATTGTATTCCTAACAAGATTTCAAATGTGATTTTTTTTTTGTCTTTATAAATTAATTCTGGAATATTTAAACTATGTTTTCAAGGAAAAAATAGTCAAATAATGAAAGACCAGTTGCTTGGTTTTGAGACACATTTTTACTTAAAAAAAATATTCAACAGACAAGAATAGTAGAAATTGTATAATTGAAATGTCTAAGATCATAGTGCAGTGACCAGAGATTCTTTATCAACAAATAGTGGAAAAAATACCTCTGAATAGCTTTTGGGTTATAATTTAATATACTTTTTCCTAGGTTGACCTACACTTTATGAAAAAGATACCACCTGGAGCTGAAGCATCAAACATCTTAGTTGGTGAACTAGAGTTTCTGGACCGTGCGGTTGTTGCTTTTGTTAGGTTATCCCCTGCAGTGCTGCTTACAGGACTAGCAGAAGTTCCGATTCCAACAAGGTACAGTTGGATTTATTTCTCTTCATGTTTTCTCAGTGTTTTGGAGGCAGGGTGATGTGACCTTCAGCTTTTGTCAGTTACTGAGTTGCAATTTCAGTTCTTTCTTTAACAAAGACTTTATTAGACACATCTATCCACTCATCCTTTAAATGATGTATAGATGCGTTCAGAAACATGCTATTTGTGTCTGCAGATAATAGTTCTTCACAGAAGTAGAAATGATTGCTTGTTAGGTTACAGCACACAGTCTGTCCTATACAAATTGTTAATACTGCAGATGAAATGCTAAGGTGAAATATTCAGCTTCTTAGAATATTTCATTTGAAACTGAAACTACTTGTGTGATGCTGCATAATTATAGCCAGAAGAAAGAAAAATGAAGAGGAAATAGAGTAAAGGGAAAATAGAAACTGTTATTTGATTGACTAGGGAAGAGTGAATGAACGAAGAACACATAAATCTCATACTGCTCTAAAAGTTACTTTGTAGATACTTGCATGTAGTGAATGTGACTTTTAACCATAAATCTTTAGTAGATTAGTTTGTTGTAAGTTGAAACTTTTTTCTGATGCAGTACTTCAGTTGTGAGAACACATTATGAACAATGTAAAAAAAAAAGCTAAAAGAAACTTTGCAGTCAAATAGAAAGCATTTAAATAGACCTTCAGGTATACTGTTTCCTGCTGGGGTTGATTCAGATCAAAACTCCGAAGTGATTCACCTGTCTCTGAGTTCACTGACTTGACTACTATTGCAGTGTTTCACTCTTTCCTGTATTTGAGCGTATGTTTGTGCACATATTCTGTCTCTTGTTCACCTTCCCTCTTTTAATATCTATAGAACTAGAATTCTGACAGAGGATGGTGTCTTCCAGTTGTTAGAGACACTCAGGAAGGAGTGTTATGCTATGAAATGCAATGCTGAGGCTCAGATCCTTACTTCTAGCCAGATAAACAGTATAAAATTTTCTTTTATGTTTTTGTTACATTCTAGTTACTTTGTATATGACTTTGTCCTTTCTGACTTTTATGTGTGTAAGGAGCATTGGGGGATTGAGCTCTTTTCGGAAGCCTTTCCTTGTAATCTCACACAACTTCCCACAAAAAAAGAGCAACCCTACCAAAATTAACACCAAATTTTCTTGATTGTTGTCTAAAAGAAAATGAAATAATTAAAGTTCAGGATAATTAGGAATTTATGCAAAAGTACTTATTTTTTAAAAAATTAATGTTAGTCAAAAAACTGTCTTGCATTTTAGCACAACTGAGAACTTCAGTTATTTCATGTGGGCCTATCCTCTGCATTTTATAAGAACCTCACTAGCCCCAGGCCTAGAGTAGATGCCCTCCACAGCCCTAAGGGGAGTAAGAATGATTTAAAAATTCTTTTTATTCATGGTAATTTAACTTCCCCAATATTGCACTAAAATACCCCTATCAGAAAATAGTTGATTCTGTTGAGTTAATAGAATTAAATAAATTAATGTGTTCTGTACATAGACTATAATTGCATATATTTATTATGTAAGATGAGGTTTGTTATGTAAGGAGACTTTGATAGTCTCACTCAAGTCTGACTGTGAAGCTTATGGTATATTTTTGGAAGTTATTTTCATATTTTTTTCTAACCAGAGCTTCATGTTTAAATGCATGTGTGAGGATCTTGAAGGAGATTATTTATAATATTTGTCTTAGAGGTTCTTTTAGTCCAGTTTTTAAGTTTTTCTGCAGTGTATATAATTACTTTCAACTGCCTATCCTTTGAAATATTGAAATTTCCCTTTTATTTTCAGATTTTTGTTTATTCTTCTTGGTCCACTGGGTAAAGGGCAACAATACCATGAGATTGGAAGATCAATTGCAACACTAATGACAGATGAGGTATTTTTATTCATGGCTTGGTTTTAGTCATTTTGTACTGGCTGATGAGGTTTAATATGGAATCTCCAGTGTGGAATTGTCCAAATGAAATGTAGCTAATCATTCTAATGAGGCACAAAATAGCATTCTAGTTCATTTCATGATTCTGTAACAGCCTGCTTTATGCTGCTATATGGAGATAATGCTGCTATAAGGAGATAATAAAATGAGAAACAATGTTCAGAAGCAAAATTATCCGTAAAGAGAAGATTCCATTTTACACAGTTACTTTCTAGTTGTGTTTAAACTGTAGAACCTCTATAACATTTAGCACCCTTAAGGATGTTTTTCCATAGCAGCTGGACCTTCTATGAAAACTACTTACTAGAAGCTCTAGTCAGCTGAAGCCGAGATTGTTTGGTAGGAACCGTATGAAGTGCTTTCAGTTCCAGAGAAAAGGGGCCATTGTGAAAAAGGTTATGAGAGTATTCTTTCTCCATTTCTTTTCCTCCCACATACTTGTCTCCTGTTTTTCACAGGTGTTCCATGATGTTGCTTACAAAGCAAAAGACCGCAATGACTTGGTGTCTGGAATTGATGAGTTTCTTGATCAGGTTACTGTTCTCCCTCCTGGAGAGTGGGACCCAACAATTAGAATAGAACCACCTAAAAATGTTCCCTCTCAGGTTTGTACACTGTAAAGTTCAGACACTTTTAAATGTTGTGATGAATTTTTACTAGGTAGAATTAAGTCTCATGAGTTTAGCATTTAGCAGAGTCACTATATAGACATTTTGTGTGCTCTTTTGTTTAACTTACTTTGAAAGAACCCTTGTCTTGCAGGCATATGGTATAGCAATGACATTTTGTGTAGATCATTACTAATTCACTCCTGAATGAAGACAGATAGTTGTATCTAAAGATTTTAAAGGTAATTGTTCATAAGGATCTTTGATTATGTTGATCGGACACGGTTTGCTTTTCTTCTAAGCTTATTGCAAGAAATGATCAAAGCTGCCTGGTTTGCTACTCTTTACAATGTTTTCTGATACAAAACTTTCTATGATCAGTTCTTTAAATGTCTTAGACCACAATTCCTTCTGTTCTGGTTAAAGAACTTCTCTTAGAATAAAATTTGCATGTTTAGTCTTTCAACTCTAAAAGCCTGTTTCCTTTGCTAAAATTATGTTTTGGTTGCTAAGACCCATGCAAAATATCTTTCCCTTCTGGTAGGAGAAGCGCAAGATCCCGAGCGTGCCAAATGGAACTGCTGCCCATGGGGAAGCAGAGCAACCTGGAGGACACTCTGGACCAGAACTGCAACGCACTGGAAAGTTAGTGAAAGCATATGCAAGAGTTTAGGTGTTTTAAGTGATGCACTTCAAATGAATTATAACTGTCTGGTTCTTGCTCAAATGACTGGCTTGGCATATAATTTTTATTCAGGCGTTTTTTCCTGATTCATGTTACCACATGGTTGAAAAGGACACTACATACTAACTTGCAGAGAGAGGGAAAGGACAAAAGTATTTGAGTTTTCACATTATATTTATTGCAGGCTGCTTTCTCTATTATTTATAAAGATCAGACCTCTCTTAAACCTGATTAATATTTCTTAGTTTTGTACAGCACAAAGGAAAAGTTGGAAATAGTCTTGTGCCATGTGTTATGAATGCTTACAATTATTTTTTAGTTGAAGTTTCTGGGTTGTGCTGCTCTAGCATTTGGTTTTTACCTCAGTAAGCCATGATATGTCCTGGTACACTAAGCTGTACCACAGTGGCTGCAATATACACACATCAGAAGCAAGAACTTGCCCAAGGAATACTCTAAGTTCTCTCATCTAATATCTTGTGGTGTAAGCGCATCAGCTGTAGTGGGGACCATAGTGCGGTCTAGTTGTGCTATAGGCTTTTCTTTTACCTTGCTGCCAATTCTTGCCTACATAAGGCGAAAGATTCAGCCACAGTTTTGGTGTATGCAGTGAGGCAAAGGAGATAGCCTGTAAGCTGTTCTCTCACCAATAAACCTGGTAATTGATGGCTTGAAGGATTGTTCTGGTATTTAAGGAGATGGCAGCACTTTATCTTCCTCTTTAACCCAGCAACATCTGATACTTCGGATGCCTGTGAGAAAAAGAGCATTGTGGGGATGTTTACTTTAACTATATTGTAAGGGAGCATCTGTTCCTAAATATGTGATTATATTTAGCATAGTGTAAATGACAAAAGATGTCAGTTCTTGTCCTTGGAAAATTGTGGCCTACATTCAATTCTATCATCAAGTGTATTGAGGAACAGGTTCTTAAATAATGTGAAACTCTATATGTAGACATGTAGGCAAACGGGCACTGTGGTGGCTGATTAAACAAATGGAAAGAATTATTCCACATAATAAATAAGGTTTTATGTGTGGGAGCTCAGAAGCTTTGCATCTGTATGATCAGATGAAGATTTTATGAGAGAAACAAGCAAATCAGTCTGTTTTAAAAATGCCATTTCCTGATTGAAGTTATCAAGACAGGGTTCCGGGAAGCTTTTTTCTGGGAAAATGAATTGCCAAGAGTATGTATCGTTTGATGAAGGCACAATAACTTCTCTTCAGCATATTTAAAACAATACTGTGGAAGAAAGTTTGAGATGCCTTTTTCATTAATTTGACCTCTTCTAATTTTTTTTAGATTTTTTGGAGGATTGATTTTAGATATCAAAAGAAAAGCTCCGTTCTTCTGGAGTGACTTCAGGGATGCTCTCAGTCTGCAGTGTCTGGCATCATTTTTGTTTCTCTACTGTGCTTGCATGTCTCCTGTCATCACATTTGGTGGTCTGCTGGGAGAAGCAACTGAAGGTCGTATAGTATGTGTTAAATCTGAACTTTTAAAACAAACATTTCTAGGTTTGTGATTAGTATTTGCTTACTGTTGCATGAATCACCTTTAAATATTGGTTTATACTCAATGTTTAGAAGGCTACAGAGTAAGATGTTGCAAAAAGAATCTGTTTAAAAATTTATGGACACTTTCTGTATCATATTCAGAGTGCAATAGAATCGCTGTTTGGAGCATCCATGACTGGAATTGCTTACTCCCTCTTTGGTGGACAGCCTCTCACTATACTCGGAAGCACAGGACCAGTTTTAGTGTTTGAGAAGATCTTATTCAAATTTTGCAAGTAAGTGAAGGTCATGATACACATCATCCTTTGGGTGTTGTTAGGTAGAGATGCTGATTCCAAAGTTCCAACATCTGCAGAATGGGATCAACAGTTTGTTTTGAGTGCACTGCTTAGGCTTTCAAAGTCTGAAAATTCCACAGGCACTGGACAAGTGAGTTGGTGGTAATGCAAAAAGGTTGAGTTGTTGTTGTTGTTTGGTTGTTTTTGTTTGGTGGTGTGTTTTTTTTTTTTTTTTTTTTTTTTTTTTTTTTTTTTTTTGTTATTTATTTTTTTTTTTTTTTTTTTTTTTTCTTTTATTCATGGAAAAGGTTTTT